>CM045770.1:135444864-135893122 GCA_025200525.1 Camellia lanceoleosa | reverse complement strand
TGTTTTACTACTTAACTTTCTGTTTGGAAACCTCTGAAATACATGATTTGTAACCCATGTTGACTCAACTCATTAAGCATTATCATAACCAAGAACTTTCGTTTTGTAACAAACTCCACATAGGATACCTCAAAAATACTCCCCATTTACTAGCCACCAAGCGAAGGCAAGTGGGTACCTATTATTTTTGAAAACCTTTATATTCTACCACCAAGCGAAGAGGCAATTGGACACCTATTTCATTTAAAAAACATCTCCACATTTTCCGACCCTTGAGCATGGAGGGAAATTAGACACCCATTAATCATTTCAACTTTTCCGCACATTTACCAACCAGAAAGCAGAGAAGGGCTATTGGGCATCTTCTGAAGTACCAATGACATCCCTACATTTTTAGCCACCAAGCACGAAAGAACAGTGGGCACATTAACACACACAATGCATTCTAAAACCACACACACTCTTTTAAATAATCTAATATTTAAAGCCAACACCATGGAAATGCAATGCAATGCATGAGTTTTCCAAACCTTCCTCTTTATCCGAAATTTCTTTTAATTACACAATAATTCAACAAATAAAACTAATGAACTATTCTCATTTTCCAATCTCCAAGTTCTACACTTTACCAACCATCATCCCATGCAAAAACATTACGTACATCATTCCAACATTTCAAATGTTCACACAATTCAACTAATTTGATTCACCAATAATATCATCATAGATAATAATTTTATCCAACACACTCATCAACTTGTAAAATCAATTAAATTTTCAATAAAAGTACCAATTAGCTCAAACCCTCTTTAAAGAAAAAAAAATCCCAATTCTAGGGTTTTCAATAAAAATTGGGATCTTCCTCATTCCTTTGTTAAATCCTCAAATCATCAAGTATTATACATCAATATACCAAAACATTCTAAATCTTTCAAAAATTTAGGTGAAAACCCCAATTTATATATATAAACATCTTTGAATCAAGATTCAATTTCAAATCAATTCATACTTCCCATAATACATCATAAATCGAGCGAAATCATAAATGATTAAGTTAAGAGAACTCCCTACCTTAACGATGAGAGCCAACAAAGGAAGACCCAAGCAAAAACTTTGGCGAAATCGCAATCAATCGGTTAAGAAAAGATCTTCACTCCTTCACTAATCTTGCATGATCTAAGGTGAATCCTTGGTGTAATGAGGTGAAATCAAAGGTTTGAGGCTAGGGTTTTTAGTCATAGAGGAGTGAGAGAGAGAAAGAAGAAAAGTGAGAGAAAATGAGCAAAAAGTGGATTTTATACTGGTTGATCCTAAACAGACCATTCGAGCGCAAGAAGTGTCGCTCAAGCGACCAGACACAATAAGTGGGACCGCTCAAGTGCACAAAGTGACCGCTCGAGTGAAGAATACCAACTCTCAAAATTTTTACAGATAGAGGACCATCACTCGAGTGCAAAAAAGACTATTTGAGCCAACACTGCTCAAGCGCAAGAAAGACCGCTCGAGCGAAGAATGCCATCTCCCAATAACTTTGTAAACACAAAGCTGAAAGTTCACAAAGACCACTCACGCAAACAATCCGCCATCTGGTGAATAGAGGAAAAAAAAAAATTCTAGAAGTGTTATAGTCGTCTCGATTGGATCATTTGTCATAGTTGGAACCTTCTCTTGGGCCATCTCTCTCACATTCTTGTAAATGGCTTCAATTGTGGAGGCAATGGAATTTGAGATATGGAAGATTAGCAAATCCAGAGAGACGAAGGAGGCCAAGTCTAGGATATGTTGGTTTTTTGCAATTAGGTATGCAAATCACATAAGTCCAAATAGCTTAAGGTTTGCCTATATTCCAAGGATCGTGGTTGAAATTTGCCAATTTGAAAAACTTTGCTAAGTGTGAAGGGAATAAGAAAACTAAACAGATAAATACCCAAACCCTTTCAAATTTTCCACTTTCAAAACCCTTCGCCTCAAACACAATTCAAAATTTGTCTTAGCGACCCAGATTGTCCCACTTAGACGGACGCGATTAATTCCCCATACCACTAAAACCTTCTCTTTCCCATGTCTGTTTCACATCACATCATCACGTGCATCCCTACACCTCGAGCCCGTGCACCATCAGAGCCTTTAGGTTATTCAGCCGCCCTTGGTCATTTAGCCCATCAGTTAACCCTTGCTCAGTCATCTTGCTAGTCAACCACTCTCACTCGATCACCTTGCTGGTTGGCCACCTTTGCTCAGTCATCTAGTTACTCGATCATTTTGCTGGTCGGCCATCCTCGCACGCTTGGTCGGTCCAATTTTTGGCGACTTGGGCAACTACTTTCACTTATTTTATTTCCTTCACTAGACTAAAGCTACGCTCGAGAATGGGAGACTACTGATGGGCATGGCCCATAAGGGCCAAACCCATGGTTGCTATAGGTGGCCCAGACAATTATTTGATTAGTTATCATCACAGAGCCTAGCAGAACGGGCCTAACACCAAGCCTGATAAAAAACCCACAATAGTTAAGCCCAGGCATTAGTTGGACATGCGTCAAGTAGGAGTCCAGCCATGTGGCAGACAAAGATTCTACAAAGTTATTGAACCTACGTACCAAGCATTAAATGAGACTGCCAAGACATTAAATGCAATAAAACCTCTCACTCTAAAGCATGATGAAATGACCATGGCTACGACAAGTAGGTGGCAGACTTTTACCAATGGGGCTGACATGAATGGACATAGAAATAATTAACAAGAGATATAAGGAAGCCGAGGAATGCTTAGGAAAAAAATGGCCGACTCTTTCTCTCTCTCTCTCTTTCTCTCTCTGCCCATTGCTCTACACTTAAGTTTCTTTAAGTTTTACCCTTGCGATCTTCTTCATCTAATTTGATCGTCGGAGGGCCCATAGGAAGAACCATCCCCATTTTGGAACCTTCCTCTTGAACTTCTTGCGCAGTGTGATCGGAAGGAAGGCGACAGACTGACCAACAGGTGGAGTGCTTGGATCGGTCCAACCCATACCCTACCGACGGTGCATTATCATGCTTAAAGTTGATCTTCCCAATCCCATGTGGTCAACCCTCGTTACTTACAATAATGTTTAGCAATACCATAAAATATAAGGAAAATCTATATGATTTGCGATGTGTAACATATATGCCTTAGTTATTATTTTTGTAATATTTATTTATGATCTATTGGCGTATTATGATTATGATCGTATTAGTTATAACTTGATTATACATATTGTGGTGTTAGTTATGAATAGAGAAGATATGAAAAAAAAAAAAGATATTTCATTTGATTACCTAATGAATAGAAGATATGAGAGTGAGTTGCCTTAGATATTCTATTTAATTATCACATCATTAGGTTTGAAAAGTTTATCAAATTTTCATGCTATAACAAGAATGCCATTGTAAGAAAGATAATTATCTTATTATTGTAGACATCCATTTTTGACCAACCTTAAGACTTAGGCGTCATCGTTTGGCTTCGATGATTGTGCATGTTTGTGCTTTCGTTTCAAGTTTAGGAGTTTTTGGTGAGTGCCTTGCCTCAACCTCTGAACTCTTTGTGTTATGGCTTGGTTTGTAGACCATGCCTTGTTTTCCTGCTTGGAGGGAAAGAGGTCGAGACCACTTTTCCCTCGTAGACCACTTTTGGTGCCCATAGACTAGTTTTGGGGTTTCATGTGTGCCTTGACATGGACTTTCGTCTTTCATCCTTTTGCTTTGTTTTGGTACAAACTTTGTTTTCCTGCTTGGAGGGTGGAATGAGGTTGGAGACAGTTTCTCTCCTTGAAAACCACTTTTCTTCCCACTTGACCAGTTTTACGGTGGCCCAGTCTTGGTGGCCTTTGGACCACCAAAAGTGGTCTCCCACCACGCCACCACTTTGCTTTTTTGGTGTAGACCACCCCTCCCCATTGTAACAACCCAGATTTTTAATTATTCTGTAGAATTTATACTAATATTATTTAATCTCAGTTTGAAAAATATATAATTTATTATATATTATTATGTGTAATTTTGTAAAATAATATAATTATTAGAAAATCTAGGGGCCAAAGTATAAATAAAATAAGTCGGATAAACTTGAATTAATGGGTTTAGTAGAAAGGCGACACGTAGCAATTTGCTTGGGCATCACGAATTGAATTTGTATAAATGGGGAAGAAGTTGACTCAGTAAGAAGGGAAAAGAAAAGAAGACCAGGAAAGAAAGAAAAGAAAAAGAAAAAAGAAGAGAAATGAGAGAAAAGAAAGGAAGAGAAAGGAAAGGAAAAGTAGTGGAAGCTAAGAGGGTCTTTGATAGTGGAAAAGAAGAGTAAGATATTAAAGTTAAGATGAGTTATATTATACCTTGAGTTACCAAAAAGTATTTTACTTATGTTTTGACTTGCTAAAATCTATTTTATATAATTTATGTTTTATTAATATATTAATAAAAGTTATGTTTTATAAAGTTTATTTCGTGGTTTATTTCTAAACCCTATTTGCTTAAAAGTGAAACCCATGGATATGTTTATTTTACTTTAAAAGAATATTTGGCTATTACTTTATATGAAATTATGCTTTGTGAACACCACCACGGGAGTCTCTCGTCTTGGGGGACTTAAATAACCATTGGCTTAGTGATTGACCACACTGTGGTCCAGTGTTTGTCGTGGATCCATTGACGGTGTAGTGCTTGGCACTTAGTGATATCTAGTGGTTATGGTTGTATAGTGATTTCCGTATTACGTGATCCGAGGCATATGCCAAATGATTTCCGTACTATGTATGTTATATATCAAGTTCTTTTAGCCAATAACGATCCATGGTGAATTTTATGCCCTTATGCTCTTAGTATAATATTTCTCACCCTGCCATGTGCTTATAGTTTTTTACCACTTTCAGGTGACATGTCAGGACCAACATGTGGGGTAGGCACAAAGCACTTTTATTGATGTATTTTTTATATGTAAATATCGGCCTTTTTGGTCAATACATTTTGTAATAAAAATAGAAGTTCCGATGATTATTTTAGTACCCTCATTTATATATTTCTTAGCTTGCGTTTATTGATTTGTTTAAGAATTGGCGGAGGTAACCTCGATTCTTGGCCATCACGATCTTGAACCCTTGGAGTGCGGGGTGGGTCATGACACCTGGCCGACCACTTTGTCTCCTTGGAGACCACTTTCCTTGATCGGTCGGCCGACGTGTAAATGTGGTGACCACTTTAGTTGGTGGCAACTTTCTTGCATTTTCTGCGAGTTTGTGGATGCCGGTGTGCTAGCTGGAGAGCGCAGATTGCATCCTCCATACACGTGTATGGAGGGATTTAACCAAGCTTCTAGCTTCTCCAAGAAGCTAAAAGATTGGAGTTCTATAAGAGGGAGGCTCTCTCTCCCTCTTCCAGGTTCAGAAAAACTTTATTAGAGAGATACATATATCTCCCTCTCTATATTCCTCTCTCTCTCTATATTGGTGCCTTAAAGTGTGTTGTTTCTTCACTTTTGCACTACAACTCCTAGCCACACACCATCATCTCTGAGCTGAGATTCTTGGAGGTGGTATTTGGGTCATAAAAGCTGGTTTTGGGCTGAAGAAGGTGCTGTCGTTGCAATGCTTCAAGGGTAACCCCTTTTTCCTTTTTTAAGCTTTGTTTTGGTTACTCTTTTAACCATCTTTGCATGCTTTGTTGGCTTAGTGTTCAACTGTAAAAAGCTTTATTTTCCAGTGTTTGAAATGCTTGTTTAAGGCCTCTTTGGTGTTGGGGTTGGTCCACCCCCTTTGGTGCCTTATTTTGTATTGTTTTGAGCCATCTCTTTAAGCCTTTGAGATCACCTTTTCTTGGCCTTTTAACCACTGAAATCCAATGGATTTTTAGTGGTGGAAATGTGGTTTTGAGGCCTGAAATGAGAGGGGGTGGTCTCCTCTCCTCTTGTCTTGTTTGTATGCATAGAGGGCCTATCAAATGAACATGTTTTTACACTTCTTTGTGGCTTTGTTTAAGCTTGTTTTTGTGACTTTTTGGGCCTGATATGACTCTATTTTTGGTTAGTTTGGTTGTCTCTTGAGTGGTTCATACACTTGTAGTGTAATTTTACATTGCTAGCCTAACATGCCCTATACTTTGGACCATCATTCTAGCTTATTTTGACCACACTCCAGCATGATTTTATCCATGTTTTGCCATGTTTAAACTCTATTTTGAGTGTTTTGGGTCATGCATGCCTTGCTTTGTATAGCCATGGTGCAATCTTGCTCATTAGCTTTGAGTTTCAAAGTCTCTAGCATGCTTGGAATGCGTTGTTTGCATGATATAGCCTCAGTTCTCACATGATTTCAGAGCACATTTTATTGCCATACTCTCACATTTTTCACTCCTTCAATGTGTTTGAAAGTTGTGCCTTCATGCCTTGTTTGTGAGCCAATGTGTATGCATGTTTACCTAAGCTCTTGAGCTCCATTTAAGCATGTTCTTGACTCTTAACTTGGCATGGTTAAGCTCATCCAAATTGGTTTAGTGGTTTAAGCTTAGTATTGCATGCTCCTTGTGTATTGCTCTTAACTAGCCTCATGCTCTAGGCCTTTGAGCATGCCTCATTTGTGTTGTTGGGATGATTTGGCATCATTTAACACTTCATTTGAGCACGTAGCATTGCCATATTCTCATGCATGTCACTCTTTAGTTGCATCTAAGAGTTGTGCCTTTATGCCTTGCTTACGAGCCATGCGTTGAATGTGCATTCCATGCTCTTTGTGCCTAGGTTTTGTTGAGTTTTGGCCACTGTTTTAAAGCACCTCAGGTCTGTCCATGTTTGGTTTGGCCATTTGAGCATTATCTTGCATGCTTCATGTATGATGCACTTTATTTGCCTTGAGGCCTTAGCTTTTAAGTCTGCCTTGCATGCATTGTTTATATGATAGAATTGTGAGCATGCCATTCTAGCACTCATAGAAGAGCATGTTGCTTACATGTTGTTACACAGCATTGCATATTGTTACCTTGCATTGTGGTTGCATGTTGCATTGCATTGTGTTTGTATGCTCATGTTGCATTAGCATTGTTTGCATGCCATTAGCATTGATAGGTTGAGCATATTGCATGCATTGCATTGTGTTTGGATCGGGCCTTGATCCAAACACGAGAAATGAGGAACGTTTCATACTTAAAGTGATGAAACGTGTCTCAATTCTCGATCACCGACCCTCTTGATCATGCATGATAGAGGTTAAGGCCCTTATGTGTTATTTGTGCATTCATTTACATTGAAATGTGCAAACTCGGCTTCTCGGCCATCGTGCATCCCGATGCTCGGTTGGTGGCCCAAGAGTCGAGAACTACACTCCCTCGAGCTCATGAAATGATAAGGAGGGTGGTCATGCACACATATCTTACAAATACACTACTGTGCCCTTTCTTGTTCTTTGTTGCAGCAAAATGAGGCTTGGCAGGATTTTCTGGTCGGCAGACCAGAAAAAGTGGCTGGTCGACCACTTTTTATGGTCTGCAGCAAATTTTTATGGTCGGCAGGTGGTCTACACCACCAAGAAGTGGTCGACCATGCTCCTAGAAGTCTTCATGATAGAGTAGAAGCTACCTGGAAGTTTATGCGATTGTTGCGAAATCAAATGCAAGCGAGAGGCAAGTTGAGGCATAGCGATGGATTTCAAATGAGGCGAGCATGCATGCACTTCTATACGAGGACTTCTTCTTACTTCTTTACTTAGTTGTAGCTTAGTTAACTATTTGGTTTTGTACTTAATTAGTTAATGCATTTAGCTATTCATTTGTTTTGTAATAATTAGTTAACTAGGATTAGTTAATTAGTTATGACTTGTAATAATTTGTTTAATTAGCTTAGATTAGCTAGTTAGCTTATTATTTGGACCCTCCGTCGAGGGCACAACTATTGTAATAAGTGTGTGTCACGTGTGATGCATGTCTTCCAACCACCATTTCTTTCTCC
Organism: Camellia lanceoleosa; assembly: GCA_025200525.1. Lineage (NCBI taxonomy): Eukaryota > Viridiplantae > Streptophyta > Magnoliopsida > Ericales > Theaceae > Camellia > Camellia lanceoleosa. The sequence goes on along the minus strand of CM045770.1, from coordinate 135,885,168 downwards.
CTTTTACTTAACGCTTTTGATGGTTAGTTTTTAGGATATATTTCAATTAGCATCCATATGCTTGCATGCATGCCTCATTCATATGTCTTGCATGCACCGGGCTCGGCGCATCATTCAAACTGCATTGTATTTCAATACCAATTTGAATACATGTTATCAAGTTGCATTCATATGCCATTCTTAAATAGCCGAGCCTATTTTAGCTGCATTTCTGCATGTGTTGCATTAGGCATCTAGCATAGTTAGGATTTATGCATGATTTCTAATTAGCTTCTTTCTTTGGCTCTGAGTACACTGTGAGTGTTTTTGCTTTAGCATCCTTGTATGAGTGTAAGTGACTGCCATGATAGCATGCTTGCCATAAGGCTAATCGCTTAAGTGATTAACTGCTTGAATGCCTATGGATGGAGGTTTGATTGCCTGAATTGGAATAACTTGATGATTGTGAGTTTTAAGCCCACTTGAAGTGGCAAAATCATGTTCTTCTAAGCCCACTTGAGGGTGGCAAATTCGCGACTTAGCCTACTTGCGAGTAACAACTTCAAACCATTTTAAAAAACAAACATGAGTTGTTTTGTTCCAATCCGCGTGATTGAGTCTATACTTGTATGCTGTGCGCATCACATAGTAAGCTAGCTAATAAACTGGAATAAGAACACATGTGTTTTCAAAAACAATGTATCATGTTAGTAAAGGCCGATCCTTTGATCGGGCGAGCGGGGGTGCTCATTGCATGACCTTCCCCTCTCGTACCCAAGTTCGAGCGAGGCAACTTTGGTGATGTGAACACGTGGCCTTAGGCACAGTCGAGGGTTTCCTAAATTTACAAAAAACAAAATATTTAGGTCGCGGCTCTGAAATCTGGCAAAGCAGTCCATGTTTGGCATTTTTTGATTAAAATCGATTTTCCAAATTGATTTGCTGGATTTGGACTCTTTGGTGATTTATCAGTCTTACATTGCACTTTGTGAGATTAGATTCAAAACCGTAATGAGTCCGGCTGTAGTAACCTAGAACGCGATTCGCCCTTGTCTTGAGTGGAGTTCAGGGTCTACAATTATGCTTATTTTATTTTTTGCCAAAAATTATGAGATTTTGTCACAAATAAGTTTATTGGTCTTAAAATATTTATAATACCGCAATTGCTCCTTAAAATACAAATAAAAAAATGAGATATAAAATATTAATCTGTCTCTCACACATGTTTTGTTTTGTGAACATCTCAAATCCTTCATCTTCTCTTTCATCAGATTTAAATTTGATGAAAAACTATTCAAAAATCATTTTCAATCCTTCCATTAAATATTTATCAAATTAAGAGACAGACATATTTTTATTAATTTGAGAACTCATCAAATTTGAATTTGATAAAAAAAATGAAATTTGGGATGAGAGGGGAATTTTTTTAAAAGATAATTTGATGACAAGATTGGAGTAGTTTATATAAAATCAAACTTTTTACTCAAATTTAAAATCAAATTAAATGAAAAAAAATTAATGAGCAATTGGAAATGATCTTATTTATCCAAAAATGATAGTGAAAAAACATAAAGAATTTTTTTTTTTTTTTGAGTTAATTACCTAAAGGTCCTATTTATAAATATTATGGTAACTTAGATCCTATCTAAGATATTCTGAACCAATAAGTCATATTTAGTAAAACTGATAATATTATCAGTTTTTCCTAATTTTTAAAATTAAGAATATTATCAATTTTGCATAGTAGTAACCCAGATAATTGTTTCACTAACTAATGAAAAAAATATATAGAGCATGAGATTAAACTTTTTGGCCCTTCTACTTATTATTTTGATTCAACTATCTAATAAAATTGAAAACATTATCAGTTTTTTCCAATTTTAAAATTGAGAACATTATTAGTTTTTCATCTTTAAGGGCTTTTTTTTTTTTTTTTTTGCAAATCAATGTTCCATCATCATGCTCTTTTATAAACACAAAATTTTTAGTTTTGCACAAAAAAAAGTTCATTTTTTTCATTTTTTTGTGCATAAATTTTTTTTTTTTTAGTTTTTTAATTTGAAAGTTGATTTTTAAAGTTTTGAAAATCCAAATAAATATAAAATTATCATGTTCCATTATAGATAATCATACATAATGAATAATTATTATTTAAAAGGCAATTTTGACTATTAAAAATTTTAATTAAAATTATAGAATATAAATTCATAAATTAAAATTTATGCGTAAATGTCTCTCTTTTTTTTGGAGGGAGGGGAGGCGCGAAATTACCCATAAGTCATGTGTGAAATATGTGTACACTATTTAATACAACAACTTTTTAGGTAGACCCAAATGCCCTACACATTTTCCTCTCTCTCTTTCTCTCTCTCTCTCTCTCTCTTTGCTTTTTGTCTCATTCTTTATGTTTTCTTCTCTCTTTTTTTTCTACGTTTCTTTTTCTTCTCTTTGTCTTGTCTGACGACCGGTGATCACACCTTCCCTATTCTCTTTCTCTTTCTAATATATAGTCACCGGTGACCAACGACCACCATTGGTTGGAGTTCACCGGCAACCACCAACCAGACATCAACTTCATGACTTCTTTCTCACAAGCGATGAAGAAGATGACATCTACATCAGTTGAGTAAATCTGCATGAGATCAACTAGATCTAAAACAAAAATAGTTCTTGAGTACAATATTCTTTCTATATCTATTCTTTTCTTGATTTCTCAATTTTTCTACCTCTTCTTTGTTACACACACCTATTTTTCTATTTTAATGGAGAAAAATTTCAAGTTTTAAATAAGTTGTTTTTAAGTTTTAGTTACAAGCGTGAGCGTAAAATTTACAATTTAAGCTTTTGATCTTGAAATGAATCATGCTTTAAAATTGTAAAACTTTGCGGTTCATAACATGTTTTCGACAATAGAATAATGCTTTGAAAGCTGTAATGAGAGGAGTTTTATGTGAATTAGTAGAGCTCAAGCATGATGTAGTAAGGTGATTTATAGGCTGAGGTGAATAGGCTGCGACTTGAAGCTTATCATTCTTAGCTCGGCGAGAAAGCATAAGTAGCTCGATCTGGGTATTCCAAATTGAGGTAAATGGGCGATACTTAGAGGCTAAACCTTGCTGTGGAAGCAAAATGAGCATGTCGAGTGTTAGCTTCGGTTGTCTTTGTCATTCTACCCTAGTAAAACCATATCACCTAGCTTGCAGTGATGAAGATGATTTAAGAATAAGCATCATCCTTGGGCATGAGACTCCTAGGAGAACTCTACTAAGGAGAGTTAGAGTCTTATTGGGATTGTACGAACTATCTCACTTGATTGGTAGTGAGTAGGGTGTGCGATTCCTAGAAGGATTCTTATAAGGAGAGTTGGAATCCTACTAGGATTAAGCCAAACAGAATCTATAAAAGCTCATGACAGAACCTATGTACAGGTATCACAATTTTGACTCTCAAATACACAGAGCTTTTATCTATTGTCTATTTGCTGACTTAGGCATCGGAGAGCTATCTGGCATACACCCGTCGCTAGCTCACGTTTGTGTTTTCAAGGAACAAAGTGACGACATTTGGAGAAGTACAAACTTGATCAATAGGATTATACGAGAAGATTATTTCGTGCTCGTACAATTGGCGCCGTCTATGGGAATTTCAGAAAGAACAAAACCTTTTGGCTAAGTTTTTCTCTCTAGTTGAAATCAATGGCGCACAATGACGACTTGCCACAATCTGCTATTGATGGGCAAACCCCGGAGGAGGATGAGAGGCACGAAGGTTTACCTTTTATCCCACCCATGACAGAATTAGAACCCTAATGACGAAACTTCTGGAGGGACACAAAGGAGAGACGGGGCACTAGTCCCCGCCGTTCTTATAGTCCTAAAAGACAAAGGTGGACGTTGGATTCTCAAGTTCTGGAGGATCGCGTGAGGGAGCAAGATGAGTTAATAAGAAGGATGGCGGCAGACATGGAGACAATGAAACGCCAGATAAAGGGAAAAAGGGTGGCGACAGAAGATAGGCGCAAAGGCAATACGCCCCCTCGCCACTCGGAAGATCGTGACAGACTTACCACACCATCACAAGTAGAAAGTAGGAGCCTTAGAACAAGTGATACTCAATCAAGGACTTCCAGGACTCGTTACTCCAGGTCTGAGAGAACGAGGACTAAAGGTCTAAATAGAGAAGCGACTATCGGCCCTCGCGCGCGCACAAAGCGACATCGAGCTACGAAATTGCCTAGGTCAGTGGACTTACGAACAATGCTCGAGGAAAGGGCCCGATGGAAGGAGGACACGGGGCTCATAACCCTCGTGAGTTCGATCCTGCGATTAGGCCCTAGGACACATGGGAGTGTCGGCGGGGAATGCCAATACCACGCCTTACGAACCGCCAGATAAAGTATTAGCAATGCTCTGAGCTCATTTGTTACGGCAATTGAAACGCACCTTGACTTCCACGGTCCAAATTCACCACTTATGAAGGAAAACCAGACCCTACATGCACTTAAGCCACTTTTGCGAGGTTATGGCGTTATCTGGTGAAACGAGGCCTAATGTGTATCCTATTTCCATCTAGCCTTGGCGACCTAGGTCTAACCTGGTTCGAAAGACTGCCAGAAGGCAACATAGCCTCATGGGCACAGTTGGCAGAAGCGTTCATGACTAGGTTCAAAACGAATACCAAGACACCAGTGGAGATTGAACAACTACTCTCTATTGACATGGGCGAAAAGGAAACATTGAGGTCTTACAACAGTCGCTATTGGGAGACTTTTAACCAGATTGGGGATTGCCCTACCAATCTCGCCATTGCATAATATAAACAGGGTTTACCAGTCAGTAACAAACTAAGGGACTCAATAACAATTATGCCACCCCTCACGATGGAGGCCCTAATGGAGAGAGTACATCAACATATCCGAGTAGAGCAAGATAGCGCCCGTGCTAAAGCAAAATCTAGCACAACTGCGATGCTAGATAAAAAGACTACAGCGAAAGTCAACACGGTGGAACAACCGAGCAGGAATGGGCGAGGTAGGCGAGCCAATAGAGAAGGCCCAGAAAAAAGGAAGTTAAGAGTCCGCACTGCCATCACCATAGTATTCAATAAACCTATCTACCAGATTCTCAGCGAAATACATGATGAACCCTTTGTTCGGCGGCCTGCCAAGTTGGGAGAAGTACAAAGGGGCTATGATGAGAGATCCCGTTGCACCTTTCATGATGAGAAGGGGTACTGAACTGAAAATTACACACCATTGAGGCAATATCTGGAGGAGTTAGTCATTTGCTAGACACGGACGATATAGAAAGGAGAACAGCAAGCCCCCAAGACCTAAATAGACCAAATGGAATCTTGGGTCAATGGTCCACCAAGGCATAATCAACGTTATACATGGGATCGTCAAACCTAAACGGGTATGTGAGCTCAAGGGGATGATCAAAAAGGTTGAACACTTGAGAGAGGTATTAACTGCACAACCTACCGTCAAAAAGGGCAGAATAGAAGCCACGAAAGTCATATCCTTTTCAGACAGGGATCTAGCAAGGCTACATTGCCCTCATAATGATGCACTGGTGGTCACTTTATGCGTCAAAAATTTCAATATTAAGCGAATCCTGATTGACCAAGGAAGCTCATGCGAGATAATGTACTACGAGACCTTCAAACAACTGAAACTAGAGGACAAAGACTTGGTACCTGCGACATCTCCCCTAGTCAATTTCAATTCAATGCCAGAATGGCCAATGGGCAAGATAATCCTCCCAGTTAAAGTTAGAACCATGACAAAACAGGTGGAATTCTGGGTATTGAAAGTCCCTTCCACTTACAACATAATCTTGGGAAGGGCATGGTTGCATGCCATGCGCTCAGTGGCGTCAACCTACCATCAGGCCTTACGATTCCCTAACGAAACCGGCGTGATTGAAGAAGTCTTAGGAGACCAAATCATGTCGAGTGTTTCGTCACAATAAATGGTAGTCGGGCTGCAAAAAGGTATGTACAAATGGTGGAAGAGCCAGAAAGCAATGAACTGTTTGCAGATGTCGGCAAAGCAGCTGAACAGAAGGTAATGGAAGACTTGGTAGAGGTAAGGATAGATGAAAAGAACCCAGAAAAGTTCTTTCTGCTCGGCTTATCTTTGTCCACCTTGAGAGAATAGAGGTCATGGAGTTTTAACTTCTAACATCGAAGTGTTCGCCTAGACACCGAATGACATATGCATTGACCCAAAGTTCATCTGCCACCAACTTAATGTCACCAATTGCCAAACCAATTATCTGGCCTTTCATGAATCGGCACTCCACCATGCAGAAATAATGGCCGAGGAAGTAGAAAATTTGCTAGAGGTAGGAGCCATCAGAGAAGTGCACTATCCCAGGTGGATCTCCAATACTATTGTAGTACCAAAAAAGAACGGAAAATGGCGTGTTTGCGTGGACTACAAAACGGTCAACAAGGCATGCCCAAAGGACAGTTTTCCCCTACCACGGATAGACCAACTGGTGGACCTAACGGCAGGACATAACCAATTTAGCTTCCTTGATGGATATCGAGGTTACCATCAGATCGCTATGTATGAACTAGACTAGGAGGTCACATCATTTACAACGCCTAGAGGATTGTATTGTTACAAGGTCATGCCCTTTGGCCTAAAGAACGCAGGGACTACATTCCAAAGGATGGTCACCAATATGTTTGAACCATTGTTAGGCAGAACAATGGAGGCTTACATAGATGACATGGCAGTCAAAAGCAAGGATGAGAAGGACCATCTCAGGGACCTAGATGAAATGTTCCAAATTCTGAAAAAGAACAAGTTGCGCCTAAACACATCCAAGTGTGCATTTGGCATAGGATCAGGCAAATTCTTAAGCTTCCTGGTAACCAACCGAGGTATAGAAGTGACCCTCTCAAATCAAAGCAATCTAGGATCTTGAGAGGCCCAACGATCAAGAAAGTCTGACATTTCAACGGCCTAGCGCTCAACGGTTTATAAGTCGGTTATCAGACAAATCTCGATCATTCTTCCAAGCTTTAAAGGCCAAATGTGAGTGGGATGAGGAATGCAACCCTGCCCTGGAGAGCTTGAAAGACTACATGACCTCTCCTCCGTTGTTAGTAACTTGATGCGGAGAAGAACTCTTTTTGTACTTGGCGGTTTCACAGTATGCAGTCGGCGCAGTGTTGGTCAGAGCGGAAGGAATCCAACACCTACCTATCTTTTATGTTAGTAAAACCTTGCTGGGCACTGAAACAAGGTACCTACCATTGGAAAAGCTGGTCTTAACTTTGATGATGGCCTTAAGGAAGTTGTTACATTACTTCCACACCCACACCATAATCTTTCTAACGGCTTTTCCCTTAAAAGCTTTATTTGAGAGAGCAGATTTTGCTGGACGAATCTTGAAATGGGCAGTGGAGTTGGGGTAATTTGATATCAAGTTTTAACCCAGAACAACAATAAAGGCCTAGGCTTTAGCAGACTTTGTAGTTGAGTTCACACCAGGAAGTCATCACATCTGCCCAGTCGACTTGACCAATACAACCGAAGTGGGGGGGGGGAAAAGTGCCACGGGAATTGCGCAGCCCCCAAAACAAGATGCCCAGCTATATTCCAAGCCACATAGGATTGAGGACAAAAAGGAAGGGGTAAACCATGCTATTCCCAGCAAGGACTCAACGAAAAGTAAAGGCTTGGAGCAGTCAGATAATGAAGATCAAACCCCAACAACTGGCATGGACTTGGAAGAAAACATCGATAACACCCATGACCCCAAGACATCATCCGACAAAGATATGGAAGCTCTTCGTGGATAAAGCATCCAATAAACGGCGGTCGCGAGGACTTGGCATAGTCCTCATTTCACGAATGGCCAAGTAGTGGAAACAGCGATCAACCTTGGCTGACATCAACAATGAGGCGAGTATGAAGCAACATTAGGCCTAAAATCGGCACTTTTATGAAGGCCACCGAGCTAATGGTTTCTGATGACTCGGTAGTAGTAAACCAGATTTGAGCGACTATGAGGCAAAAGATGAGAGAATGGCTAAGTACCAAGAGTTAGTCGAAGGAAAGTTAAAGTAGTTTGGATAGAAACCGTCGAGCGAAGAGAACAATAAGCGGATAATTTGGCGGGTTTTGCTTCAATGCCGGATACATCTATTCCACCCACTCTTGATCGACCTCCTACGGACCAAGCATTGAAGAACCCGAAGTAGCTGAGGTATGTTGTGCCGAACTAGGCCCTTCATGGATGGACCCCATCATAGTGTTCTTAAACGACGGCATCTTGCTTGAAGAAAAGAAAGAGGTCAACAAAATTAGAGCAAAATCACAGCGATTTTGGCTCTCTCCATCATTGGCGTTATACAAAAAATCCTTCGCAGGACCTTACTTAAAATGTGTCCATCCTAGCAAAGTCGAGGCATTTTTGTTCAAGATACATGAAGGCGTATGCGAAAGCCACCAAGGAGGAAGATCATTGGCTTACAGAGCAATTTCACCAGGATATTGGTGGCCATACATGCAAGTAGATTCAGAGAAATATGTCAAGAGGTGTGAGAAATGTCAGAAGTTTGCACATCAAATACACCAACCAGCCAGAGAGCATTGCCTAGCCCATGGCCCTTTGCAATGTGGGGCTTGGACATAGTGGGACCACTTTCAACGGCACCCGGCAACAGAAAGTTCTTTCTCGCAGCAACAGACTACTTCACAAAGTGGGTGGAAGCAGAAGCACTCGCATCAATAAAGGAGAAAGATGTAAAGAAGTTCATCTGGTAGAATATCATAACCCGATTCGGCATACCCAAGGCTCTAATATCTGACAATGGCACTCAGTTCGATGGTAAAATCTTCAGGGGCTTTTGCGAGGAATACAAGATAGAATTCTACAACTCTACACCAACATACCCTCAAGCGAATGGCCAGGCAGAAGCTTCAAACAAAGTCGTCTTAGATGGTTTAAAGAAAAGGTTAGAGAGAGCAAAAGGTAAGTGGGCTGAAGAGCTTCTTTATGTTTTATAGGCTTATCGTACCACACCTCAGCGGTCAACTGGTGAAACGCCTTTTTCCTTGGCCTATGGCATAGAGGTAGTAATCCCATTGGAAGTAGGCCTCCCCACTATTAGAAGTGAAAATTTTGGCCCAAACTTGAATAAAGAAGCCATAACCTTGGAACTCGACCTTGTAGAAGAGAGAAAGGAAAGAGCTCTAGTTCACATTGCCTCATACCAGTAGGAGTTATCTAGAAAGTATAACAAAACAATGCATCTGAGGCAATTCAAAGTAATGGGCAACACTTCGATACCTGGAGATGGCAAGCTAGTACCTAACTGGGAAGGACCATACAAAGTGGTTGGTTTAGCAGAAAAAGTGGCATATCACTTCGAAGATGAGGACAGTAAAGCTATTCCTAGGCCATGGAACACTGCCAATCTCAAATTATTTTATTTTTAGTTTTCTCTTAAAATACTTGTAATTTTTTTTCCTTTTTCAAATAAAACGAGTAGTTTTCTCAGCATAAGTCTTTCTACTGTAAAAGTTGTTCTCAGTCATTACCAACAAGGGGCAATCAGAAAGTTTGGCAAGAATAACCAAACATTTAGCTCTCTTCGGCCAAGATAAGGATCTAGGCTGAAGAAAGGTTGGCAGGAATAACCAACATTTAGCTCTCTTCAGCCGGGATAATGATCTAGGCTGAAGAAAGGTTGGCAGGAATAACCAACATTTAGCTCTCTTCAGCCGAAATCAAGATCTATGCTGAAGAAGGTTGGCAGGTATAACCAACATTTAGCTCTCTTCAGCCGAAATAAGGATCCAGGTTGAAGAAAGGTTGGCAGGAATAACCAACATTTAACTCTCTTCAACTGAGATCAAGATCTAGGTTGAAGAAGGTTGGCAGGTATGACCAACATTTAGCCTTCTTCAGTAGAGATAAGGATCTAAAATTTTTGAAGAAATGTTGGCGAATAACCAACATTTAGCTCTCTTAATTTGAGATCAAGATCTAAAATTTGAAAAAGGTTAACAAATATGACCAACATTTAGCCTTCTTCAAGAGATAATGATCTAGGTTGAAGAAATGTTAGCGAGAATAACCAACATTTAGCTCTCTTGGTAGAGATCATGATCTAAATTTGAAGAAGAACAAGTATGACCAACATTTTGCCCTCTTGGTAGAGATAAGGATCTAAAATGAAGAAGGTTGGCAAATATGACCAATATTTAGCCCTCTTCAGCCGAGATCAGTATCTAGGCTGAAGAAAAGAGATTACTGGGTTCATTAGACCGAGATAGGTATCTCGGTCTGAAAATATTTCAGCATAGAAACCGAGCCAAGAGTTAAGCCCTCATTAAAATGAAAAATAAATACAAGTATGGAGTGAACCGAACAAAAAGATGAGAAAAAATTGAAGATTTCATTCAAAAGTACATTACAAGAGGTAGGGCTATGGCTCGGTTACAATCTTATCCTATCTTTTCAACTTTCATTACAAAAGGTAGGGCTTCAGCCCGGTTACAAATACTTTCAAAAGAGAACATCAGAAAAAGAAAAACAAGATCAGGTAAAAAGGTTATCCAACTCTGCATCCAGGTCAACAAGCCGCCACTGGTAGCGGTGTCATGCAGTCGTCGGTCAGAGGCACATCATCAACTGTGCTTGACACCGGTGGCACTACCTGAGCTGTCTGGTTGGTGTGGAAACCGCGATCATTGCTAGCTGTTGGGGCATTGTTTGGATCAGGTGATCCCTTATCTTCCTCTCCCTCTTGGAGAAGCTTGGATGGGCGTTGGCATAGTCCACCATATAGCTTGGGATAAAGTGAGGGAGGGTTACGAAGATCTCGGTTTCTTGGTCATAGCAGACTTTGATCTACGCCTTTCATCTGCATTTGAAAAATATGTCTTTTGCAGCTTCACATTGCAGGACGTAAGTGGCCTCTTCTTCTTTATAGCCATGATCTTCAGCGTCCTCTATCTTCTTCTTCAGCTCAGCGATCTCTGCATCCTTCTTCTTCTCAAGCTTGGCCAGCTCATGCAGATAGTGGTGTTTCCGCTCGGCCAAAGCCTTCTGTTTTTCCACTTCCACCGAGTTGACCAGTACGGTAAATCGGGCGATTTCAGATTCAAGTTCGGTTGTTTTTTTCCTGGCTTCGTTTAGCTCGGCCGTCTTAGCATTGGCATATACCACGGCCTAGCGTTGTCTTCTTGCGACTCAGTAGCGCCTTATGAGCTATCGGTTCTTCTGCATAGCCTACAAAAAGAAGAGATAAGATTGTGACTAAAAGCAAACAGATGTCTAACTTGGAAAACAAACAAATGGAGTACTTACCAGGACCATTGACTTAGTTGTCGAGCGGATGGCCTTGAGCTCGGTCAAATGGTCGTGGTGCTCCATGTCGGCTGGCAGATATACGTTTTTGGCTAGGTTGAAGGCAAGCGTGTGGTCCTTATCTGCAACCACTGAGTCTGTGTTTGTTATGGCTCGGTTCTTATAAGTAATTTTTGGTGCCCACTCTAAAGGGCTAGCTCGGTTTGATTGCCTTGGCTCTGGGCTTGGCCGCGCTGTTTCGGGAAGCACGCGCTTGTCCTCATCAATCAATTGTTGTGGCTTTGTCGAAGTAGAGCGCGGTCGCTTGTTTGACCGAGATGACGAGGCTCGGGCTGTTAGAAGGGCCACTACAACCTCTTTTGTTTGACCAGCTTATGGTGTCTCAGTTTGAACCCCGCTGGCTTGAGTTGATGTTGTCTCGATAATCAGGGCTCGAACAGCTTAGCGTTTGACCATTTCTTGTTCTTCGGTTAAGAGAATGAGGTTGATTTGGAGAAGAGTTGGATCTAGTTCTGGTGATGGTTTAAGAAGGAAGTCCGTTACCCTAGTCTTCCTCCTTCTGCTATATGTGCATGTTGGTTCAAAGTTGATGGCTTCGGCCCAACCACGATCCGATGCAAGTGCAGCGTGAAGGCGTCTGATTGGCGTCTTGATGCTTGTGATTTTAGTGTGTTTAGATCTACACAGAAGGACAAAGACAACGATTAGCACGGTGTAAAGTTATAGCCTGGAATAACAAAACAAAAAGAGAACCGAGGTATCCTTACCAGCAGTCCCCTTATTCCAATTAATACTGTAGCCCGGTATCTGGGCTTCCTGGTCTTCAAAATTGCCCAAAACCGAGAAGAAATCGTCGTCATTCAAGTCTTTGTCCAGTATATTTTTAATTATTTTCTCTTGGCCTCTTCTTATTCTTAAGTAATATACCCAACCGTCGTCATTTTGGCGGCGAGTATTGGTGGAATATCTCGCCAATCAGAGGTTAAGGCAAGCCGACGGTTTAGCTCAACAATGCCGTTTATTATTCAGTAAGAGTTGGTGCTGAGTTGAGTCGGGCATAATCTAATTTTCCTGAGGAACTCACATATTAGTGGCTAGACTGAGAATCGGAGATCGGCCTCAACAATGGATATTACGGTGAAGGGAACGCAACCCTGTTTTCCCTAGGGCGTGGTATCTAGTTCGGCTAAAGAGAAATGAACATCATCAGGGATGTTGTAGTCCTTACGGAATTTGGCAATGGCCCCAGATGAGTTTACTAAGAATCGGTATTTACCCATTTAAACTTAAATTATGTATAAATTAGCTCGGGATCCTAGCTCGGTGTTGAGATGACGTTGAGTATCTCGGTTGAGCGTGCAAAGGTGTGCCTGGCCAACCTAATCAGAGTCTGCAAAGTGGAGATAAAAAGTGTTATGCCCAGATCACTACACCGAGCTAAAAAAGAGGATAAATAAATAAGAGCCCTAGTTCGGTTAAATGGATTGCAGCCCATTCTTAGTTTGGTCGTAACAAAGGGAGTGGCTCCAAGTTTTTGGCTCGGTCATAGGGCAGGAAGATTTTTAGTTCGGTCATAAGACGAGGGATGGCTTCAAGTTCTAGCTCGGTCATTGGGAGAGGTTTCCAATTCGGTATAATATGCACCTATTGCAAAACAAGTTCCTAACTCGGTCGTGGTGTTATTTTGGATCAAAAGCATCACATTACAGATTGTTTGTGAATCCAGTTAGAGTGTGATTAAGGGCTTATCATGTGGTTTTTGGGGATTAGAAAGTTCTTACCCATTTGTGTGAAAACTATAGGAGTGTGTTTCAGAAAACATGTGTATGTATTTCTCTATACTATACATATTCACAGAGTAAAAAAAGAAAAAGAAAGGATTGAGTTACTTACAACTTCGAAGTGAAGGGATGAAGGTCAAGTCTGTAAGGGTGCCAGCAGGAACACAATCTTTGCAGGTGCTATGGTTGTGAAAATGGAAACTTAGAGGGCTAGTGAGAGAAGATGAACAGTGCAGCGTTTGGTTCAAAAAGTAGGGTTTTTGTATAAAACACACGAAATGGGCGGGACTGTTCAAAATTTTCGGAGTACTAAGACGGTTGTGACAGCTATACTTGACCAATGGGAGCCAGCCACGTGTCCAAGAGAATAGAAAACGATTCAGGCGTGCAGAGCAATTAAAAAGACCTTTATGAAACGGACTAATCGGTAGCCCGGTAGAAGGTGAGATCGGTTGGCTTGAACATTTTTAGCTCAGCTGGAGAAGAATAATCCCAAATCTTGCGTTGCAGATGGCATTAAGGGCCAATTGAGAGGAGTTTTTATGTGAATTAGGGCCGAGCTCAAACATGATGTAGTAAGGGACTGATTTATGGGCCGAGGTGAATGGGCTTCACAGCTTGAAGCTTATCCTTCTTAGCTCGGTCAGAGATAGCTGCAAGTAGCTCGGTCTAGGTATATTCCAAACTGAGGTAAATGGGCGATAACCGAGCTAGGCCTTTGCCTATGAAAGCAAAAATTTGGCGTGTCGAGGTGTTAGCTTGGTTGTCTTTGTCATTACATACTGGTAAAACCTTATTACTTGGCTTGCAGTGATGAGGATGATTTAAGAATAAGCATTATCCTTGGGCATGAGACTCCTAGGAGGATTCTGCTAAAGTGAGTTAGAGTCCTACTGGGATTGTGCGAACCATTTCACTTGGTTGGTAGTGAGTAGGGTGTGCGATTCCTAGAAGGATTCTTATAAGGAGAGTTAGAATCCTACTAGAGTAGGATTGGGCCAAACAGAATTTGTAAAAGCTTATGACAGAACCTATGTACAGGTATCACAATTTTGACTCTCAAATACACAGAGCTTTTGTCTATTGTCTATTTGTTGACTTAGGCATCGGAGAGGTATCCGGCATACACCCGCCAGCTAGCTCACATTTGTGTTTTCAAGGAACAAAGTGACGACGTTTGGAGGAGTACAAACTTGATTAATAGGATTATACGAGAAGATTATTTCATGGTCGTACATGTAACATTTTACAGTTTCAAAGCTTACTTTTCAGTTTGATCAATATTACAGATTATTTGCTTAAACTCTACAAAAATTGAAAAATAATATATACTTTTTCCCATTGTTGTTTGTTGTTGTTATGTTTTTTAATTATAATTTCTCTATTTAATTTTTTTTTTTAAGAAATATTTTGAATATTCCAGTGACTCTCCGATGATGTTCTTGACATTTTCTAGTGACGTTCAGAACACTCCCGAACTTTCGGTGAAGCTCTGGTGACTTTCCAATGATGTTGAATATTCCAACGAGTCTTCAGTGAGTCTGACGAAAGTTATTGGATGTAGCAGCATTTTTAAAGTTATAAAAAAATAATTACAAAAAAGAAAAGAGTTTTTGGTAATAATTAAAAATATGTATGACTAATTGGTGCAAGTATTTTGTTTTGAAATTAGATAAATTTTAAACTTTGTGTATCTAACTTATTGGTAAGTGTCCCATTTTTTTTTTTCCCACGTCCAGATTCAAACAGAGAGTTTAGTGTTAATTGGGCCAATTGAGCAGAGGGGATGCTCTGACAAATTTAATTCAAAGGAAATCCAGTTCAACAATCTCATGGTTATTCAACTTCAATCTAGTCCACAAATCAAATAAATATCAATGAGCCGTGCTCGGCTCATTTTGTTGGATGATTAGAAAAAAATATATATTTATTTATTTTAATTTAATAATCCGATTCAACCCTCACAACTAAATGCGTATTACAATTTTTATCAGTTAAATTTTAAATATCTCTTAAGGAATAGTCAAAATTTTAAGTTATAAACTTCTTATTTAATTTTAAATATTAAATGCTAAATTTTTAATTATTACAATGATAACATCCCCATCACTCTATCAATACCATCACCTTTCTCACGCTATCACCACCGATGGTAGGGCCAAGATTTCGACTTAGTGGGGCAACATTGAATTAATGTGTAACCCATCTATCACATTGCAAATAATTTCAATTGTGGTAGTAAAACAATTAAAGATAAAGGTAATTTCAAAGTTAAATGTTTAGAGTAATGCCAAGTTAGTTAATTTTTTTGCTTTGTTTTGTTAATCATTTATTGTTTATTTATTATTAATATGATTTTTTACTTTAGTTTTTTGAACATGATTATCATTGTAATTTAAAATGTGATAGCATACCGTTATTAAAAATGAGAATGACAAAATTACACCAAAATACAAACACAAAAAAAGAAAAAGAAATAGAGAGTGGAAGAGAAAGACACGAGAAAAAAGAGTGAAATAATATAAAATTTAAGAAAATATTTTGGTAAAATTAAACATTTAGAGAGACAAATTGCAGGAATTTGTATTTTTTAATTAATGAATTACGTTACAATAAAAATAATGAATTATAATCATAATGAAAATCAATACACTATATAATTAATAGGGCAAAATTCATTTTACCTCCATATGGTATGGCTTGATAGCACTTTATCCCTCTATCTTTTAAAAATAGTCATATGTCCCCCATGTGATTTTAGATTAAAATGCAACTATTAACACTGTTAACTATAGATGTGAAATGATTATAATATCTTCAAACCTTATATTTTTTGTTATGTTCTTTCTCCCTCATCCCTCATATACATAATTTATAATACCTAGTATTAATTGAATTAAATCACAATTAATTATAAATTCTTAATTATTTATTGTAATTCTTAAATTTTTATTCTAATTTTATTTAATTATACTTTAGATCATAATTAATCCTAAATATTTAACTATTTATTGTAATTACTAACTTTCTATCTAATTTTAATTTAATTATATTTTACATCACAATCAATTCTAAATTCTTAATTATTTATTATAATTTGTAACATGTTAATCTAATTTTAATTTAATTACATTTTAGATCAATTCTTGATTATTATTTATTTTATATTTTATTTAATTATATTTTAGATCAATTCTTTATTATATTTTAATTTATTTTATTTTATTTTAATTAACATATTAATCTAATTTTAGGATTGGAGAAAATGGGGGTAAAATTGTCCTTTTGTTGTAATAGGCTCTTTGTTTTGACATAAAATGTTTTTTTATAAATATTTTACTCATTTTTTTGCTGTTTGGTTGAACAAAAATTATTTTTAAGGAACATATATTTGTATCATTTTTCCAAAAATGATTTACTTTTAAAATTTTCATAAGTTAGTTTTTATAAAGTTGACTCTTACTATACATTTTCAACACATTTAGCCTTTTAAATAAATATTTTAACTCACAAAAAGTCATAAATGACATTTTATTGAATCAAAATTTCTATTTTAGCCAATGAAATGTTTTTGTTTCAATTGTCAATCAAATCTGAAAACAAAAACAAAATATTTTTTGTGTAAAATCAATTTACAAGAAAAATATTCTCGTCAAGCTGTTGGAAAATAATGATTTTTGTAACTTTAATTGAAATTAAAGTGGGACCTAACCTTGATTGAGATGGATCTAAATGGTTTTGTATTCTCTCAAGTGAGAAGATTACAATATAAAAATGATGGGCGAAACTATTGAATTGTGAATGAGAATTGTCTAATAAAGTGGGCATTAATAAAAGTTGGGCTTGACCTCGGCTTGGACTTGGACTTAGTTTTAGTCTTGATGCGGACTAGCCTAAGCTTGTGTATGTGCATGTGTTGGACTTAGTCTTGGGCATGTGCTAGATTGTGTTATCTTTGAATTTGGACTTGTCTTGTGCATATATTTTAGCTGCAGGTTTGGATCAGGTTGTGACCCAACACCCGTATCCATTTTGCGACCCATCTAATTGGATTATTTAAATTGCATTATATATATTTATTATTATTTATTTATTCAACCTTTGTAACTCTCATATTTTGATGATAGAGTTGATAATCATATTATGCACATGAGAGTTTTGCACCTTTGTAACTTTAGCTCTAATGGCTAGAGTTGATGGCCGTTGATGGCTATTGATGCTAGGTTTTATGGTAGCCTTCATGGCTAAGACCCCTTCCCTACAAGTATAAAAATAGTCTTTTCCCTCCAACTTTGAAGAAAAGTTTTTGAGAAATTTTTGATGAAAAATAGAAATGGTGTTTTGAGATAAAAAAGTTAGAAATGATTATGTACACCAAAGAAAATTTTTTCTATCTTCTTTTGTTAGGACTTTCTTTGGTTCTTGTTAGAGAGAGTGCATCCATTGTCAAGTTCGCTAAAGCTATTCAGAAGGTGCTTCTGCATTAGTTGGTTTCGATTGTTGTATCTTAGGAAACAGACGCCGACGTACCTCCAACATCCATCGAGAGACGATAAATCTGTTTTAAGAAAACTGTCTAATGCAAGTTTCGGTTTTCTTCTTTTCTTATCATTTGTTCTAAAATTTTTCAATACTTAGTTTACAAAGATGAGTTCTAATATTTAGTTATCCATGTTAATAATTTGTTTAATTAGTAATGTAATCTAATTCATTTCTGTAATTTTAGTTGTGCAGTTTATTCTGTATTTCATTCTTTAAATAAATAAATATATATTTTATCATTTCTATTTAATTTATTTTATATATTTTTCTTATATTATTATGGAAAAATACCAATAAAAACAAACGGAACCTTAATTTCATTCTATTTTTTCAGAAAACAAAATCTACTCAAAAAAATGGTATGTGTAATACTCCTTCCGTTAGTTTTTAGCATTTTAGTCCAAAAGTACATGGGGCTATATTTGAACGATAGGGGGTATAGTGCTTTAGTCCCAAACCACAATAGAGTAAAATGAATTTAGTCCTAATTAATATAAAAATATTTATATTTTTTGAAAGTAAGAAAGAAAAATCATAAATAAATACAACTAATATTTAGTTATTCATGTTAATAATTTGTTTAATTAGTGACGTGTACAAGCCCATAAAGGCCATGAATCACTATAAACAACCCAAGTCCATCACTTGCAGTCCAATACATAACCCAGCTGGTGAGGTCCAGAACAGCTGGAATCCAACATGGAATAAAGAGCCAATGACATTCAGACACATGGCAGGTGAAGGACGAGCCACATCAGCAGACAAAGATCTGCAAAGTTATTGCCACTGCACATCACCATTAATGCAGCCCATCACAGCATTTATTACGACAACACCTCCCCGTCGGAACAGGACCCCCTTACCCTGAATAAGATAAGCTACAGCATAGACTTTCGACGAGAAGGGCAGGTCGGAAGGGACAACGAAATGATTACCAAAGGATATAAGCAAATGTTGAAGACAAGAAGAAGGTTAAGCTTTCTATCTCCAATCTCTCTCACAAACTCCCTATTTCTCCTTCTAACTTGCTCGTCGGAGGGTTCACTGGGGGACTACCCCGTTCTCCATTGGACTTGTTTACAGATAATCCGGTGGGCTTGATCATTTGGACGTGGGTATTGAGAAGCTTGGATCTGTCCGATCCATTCACTGGGACAAACTGTATCATCAGTTCGCGCCGTCTGTAGGAACAACTTTGCTCCGCGCGCCAATTGTGCTCATTGTCGTCGGAGACCTTATCCCAATAACCTTTTCCTCCTACCCATCAAAGTGTATGGTCACGACTAGATCCATGGCTTCTCACAATAATGCTGCCGACCATCAGGCCGACCCCCCCAATTCATTTCTGTAATTTTTGTTGTATAGTTTATTCTGTATTTCATTCTTTAAATAAAAAAATATATATTTTATCATTTCTATTTAATTTATTTTATATATTTTTCTCATATTATTATGGAAAAATACCAATAAAAACAAACGGAACCTTAATTTCATTTTATTTTTCAAAAACAAAATCTACTCAAAAAATGGTATCGTAATACTCTTTACATTAGTTTTAGCATTTTAGTCCAAAAGTACATGGAAAAAATATTTTTGCATTTCTATTTAATTTATTTTATATATTTTTCTTATATTATTATGGAAAAATACCAATAAAAACAAACGAAACCTTAATTTCATTTTATTTTTTCAGAAAACAAAATCTACTCAAAAAAATAGTATGTGTAATACTCCTTCCGTTAGTTTTTAGCATTTTAGTCCAAAAGTACATGGGGCTATATTTGAACGATAGGGGGTATAGTGCTTTAGTACCAAACCACAATAGAGTAAAACGAATTTAGTCCTAATTAATATAAAAAAAATATATATATATATATATTTTGAAAGTAAGAAAAAAAAATCATAAATAAATACAACTAATATTTAGTTATCCATGTTAATAATTTGTTTAATTAGTAATGTAATCTAATTCATTTCTGTAATTTTAGTTGTATAGTTTACTTTGTATTTCATTCTTTAAATAAATAAAAAAATATTTTATCATTTCTATTTAATTTATTTTATATATTTTTCTTATATTATTATGGAAAAATACCAATAAAAACAAACGGAACCTTAATTTCATTCTATTTTTTCAGAAAACAAAATCTACTCAAAAAAATGGTATATGTAATACTCCTTCCGTTAGTTTTTAGCATTTTAGTCCAAAAGTACATGGGGCTATATTTGAACGATAGGGGGTATAGTGCTTTAGTCCCAAACCACAATAGAGTAAAACGAATTTAGTCCTAATTAATATAAAAATATATATATTTTTTGAAAGTAAGAAAGAAAAATCATAAATAAATACAACTAACAAACAGATTGAGATATTTGAACCTAATCTCATAGTGAAAACGCAAGGATTTTGACTAATAAACTAACCTTGTTGGTTTTTTTATTTTATTTTTATTTTTTTGGTTTAACGGTAAGGGGTGTTTAGGCCAGTTTACGCACATTTCGACTAATCCCTTCTTGGTGGGTCAAGGCGGGCCATCCATGCCAAGACTAAGGAATTCCTAAGAAATTTATTTCTTGTAACACAGTTCAAGAGTTAAATCCTAAATAATTGTGTGGGAGTATCCTTGAAAATAAAAATAATAATAAAAATAAAAGATAAGGTACAAAAAATTGAGATATATACTTGAAATTTTAAAATACTAATTAAAAATATTTTTTAAATAGGGGTAAAATTTCAATTTCCAAAAATTGAGGAGAGGGATGTGACCCTCTTGGTTCCAACATGCCTCTATCCTCGACCACCACCATACCCTAACTCCACTATCACAATATTACCACCGCCTCTTTATATCTACCACCATTATCACCACAAGTACGCACCGTATTATTACCAATATTGTA
Organism: Camellia lanceoleosa; assembly: GCA_025200525.1. Taxonomy (NCBI): domain Eukaryota; kingdom Viridiplantae; phylum Streptophyta; class Magnoliopsida; order Ericales; family Theaceae; genus Camellia; species Camellia lanceoleosa. The sequence continues at coordinate 135,864,629 of CM045770.1, read as the reverse complement.
ACCACTATCACCATTGTCATCATTGTTGAAATACCACCAGCACACAGCAACAATTTTCACTATCATTAAAATCACCACCACCACCATTACCATCATCACCACCAGGCCCACTATTATTTTACTACTACACAATCATTGTTGCTATTGTCACCACCCAAGCTCTACTACACTACCACCACCACCACATGACTACCTGCCAACCAGCACAATATAAAGAATGTAATCCATATTTTTCAAAAGCAAGTTTATGAGTTTTTAATTTGTAATTTTTAGTGATTTTTTGAATATTTTAATAACAAAAAAAAAAAATTTAGACACGTTTAAAAAGTATAAAATTTGTATAGTTTTTTAATAAAATTCACTAAAAATATAACAAAATACAAAAATATTCTGAATTTTTATTTATTTATTTTTCAATGGATTTTTGAAAGATTTTTTTCCCATAAAATTTGTACTTTTAAAGTGTATCTAAGTTAAGTGGATCTAAATAAAATAAAATAAAAATCGATTAAAATATTAAAAAAATCATTGAAAATTAATAAATACTAATGAAAAATTGAGAAAACTATTTTTGAAAACTCCAAACCAAATGAAGTAAAAATTCTAACTTATTTTACATATCAAATAATTTGATTAAATTTAATACTTAAATTTTAATAGATACCAAATAAAATTTCAAATTAAAACAACAATCTCATATTTCATTCTTCAATTTTTAGTTGGGTAAATTACACTTTACACCCCCGTACTTTACACCAAATCTCACTTTGGCCCCTACACATGAAATCATGACAGCCAACTCCCTGTACTTCTGGTCAAAGCAAATCCCACAAAAAGTAAATTCATATGCAAGAAAAAAGAGAGCATTAACCTGGCTGGTTTTTGACCTTAGGGATAGATCAGACCATATTAGCATCAAAGGAAAACTCCAAGTTGCCCTTCACTATTACAATTATATCGTTGACACTCTTGCCAGAATCGGGAAGTATTTGAACTAATTGGCGCTTCATTGATCTGGACTTGAAATAGAATTTGGCCTATCTTTGGTAATAGAGATGAAATTGTAATAGTATCTAATCTCTTGAAGACCTAGGTTTAATCCTAAAATGTTGTTCAAGGCAACCACTCACATGACTACCCTAAAGAAATTAGGGGCAAGTTGAAAAGGGAGTATGCCATAGAAGCGCAATACCTCATTGAGGAAAGAGTGTAAAGGGAATCAAACTCCTTTCTCAACAATGTTGATTAGGGGCCATGGAGTCCACTCCTCTAACCCTTTGATATTATATCGTCATCATTAATAAGAAAACGAACGACGACGTCATCAGGGATGTTACGAAAAGTTCTAAACTCCTGAATATTCTCTTCAAAATCAAAGAAATGTCTAAGACGATTCATGGTGAAGTAGAAAAAGAAAAAAAACAATAAAAAAACAAATTGCAAGAGAAAGAGAAGATGAACTTACAGAAAAGAGTAGACAAAAACTTCAAACTATGGAGAGAAAAATGCGCGCCTCGATTTCTGAAGGAGTGCAAGCAAAGTGACGAAGGGTAAGAAACACTTCCCATTTAATGTGTTAGAGGCAAAACTGGGCATAAAAGGATGATATGACGAATGTCATCATTAAAATCAAAATCAAAGGACGTGTATCATAAATAAAAAAGGTTTAACTCATCGTCTGATCGGACCAATCTCTTCGTCAACCAACATAGGTCGGCCACTGAAGATAGGCAATTGTGAAGGGATAAAATATTGGTCCAAGCCTGAAGCAATTAGGCAAAGCAACCCAAAAGAAAAGGATGGCCCAAATAAGTTTTCTAAGAAGCCTATTAGAGACAACTGGCGGTAAACTGGCATGTGGCTAAGAGCATGAGGAGCAATGAAGAGTAAAGATCTCCTTCTAGAAGGAAGATCTGCAGAATGTAAGAGGAACAACGGATTCATCTTTATCCAAAGATGAAAACATCAAAGCAGCAAATATAGGAACATAGATCAGGCCTACTAGACTGTAAAACCATCCGATCAACTTGATCCAACGAATATAGCGCTTAGTAAGTTGACCACTAGTATCTAACATAATCTAAGTCATTCATAAGGAGATCAAAGGCAAAAGCAACTTGGTCACTTGCTCGACCAGAACCAGATCCAAGCAGAACCCTCAGATCAAATATTAATTCAATGGATGAGATTCAAGTCAGGAAAACTATAAAATGCGAAGTATGAGAAGCAAAGATGACAGATCAGAGGTAATCCTAGAACCCTATTTTAAATACAAATATTCATGGCTAAATAGTATTCTGATTTGACCATTGGAGGTCCTCCCAACCAATACTAGTCGGGGTGATCACTAACGTTTTGGTTTCTCTTGTGAGTAAAAAGAAGGATCGTCATCTTGCTTTCCCTATGGAAAAGAATTCTACCTTCCATAGCTACAAATCTCATAGGGAGAGAAGCGCTTATTGCTCTCTCTGTCTCTCTCTCTAGGTCTATTTAAGGGAGTTGGGTAAAATAAAACTTAAGCACTTTGGTGGTTTCATCCAAATTTTAATTATGATAGTAAATTTTCTTATACTTTTAAGGATTCGTTTTGGAAGTGACATTTTTATTGATTATTTTATTTTATTTTTATTTTTTTAGCTAAAATATGATATGAAAAAAATATTGAAGTATTTGACAATGATTTTTTAGCTTTATGAAAAGATGTGTAAAAAGTAAAAAGAATGAGAATGAATTTTTGACTTTTTTGTAGGATTTTTTTCGCTTTTTGCCCTTTTTAAATTTGGGAACTATTAAAAATAGCTAAAAAGTAAAAAATAAAAATTTCTACAAAAAAATTAATTATTCTCTATTTTTGTACACGTTTTTTCATAAGATGTCAAAAAACTAACTAAATTAAATAATTTCCAAAACTACCTAATTTTTTTTAGCTAATTTAACCTCCTCCCAAACACTCCCTAAATCAAATTGTAATCTCATCATTTCATTTATTTGATATTAGTAAAACTGTCAAAAATATGTGACACGCGATTTTTAAAGGCATAGATGGAAAACCAACTATCTTCTCTCCTTTTAAGTTATAAATTATAAATTATAAGTAGGTTTTTTTAATTTTTTTTTTTAAATGAAAAAGTATGAGTAATTCTATTTACAACCAAAAAAAAGAAGGGAAAAAAAAAAAAAAAAAACCTTATTACACCTTTAATTTTAATTATTGTCTTGGCCTAACTTGAGTACTACCAAAAGTTCACACTAATAAAGCATCCATCAAAAGAGAACTCGTCCGCAGTCCAAATACTAGACACAAGTCACAACTCATACCTGTGGAATTTTCTCATTAATAAATCATTTTCTAATTATCTGCTTATTAAAATATATATATATATATATATATATGTTGTTTGATAAAACTAAAAAAGGTAAATTACACTTTGGACCCATGCACTTTGCACTAAATCTTACTTTGACCCCTACATATGAAATCATAACAGTCAACTCCCTACACTTCTGGTCAAATCCCACTTTGGTCCGTACATATGAAATCATGACAGTTAACCCTTTATACTTTTACTTAAATCCCACTTTGGTCCTTACACAAGTATCAATGTCCCTCTTCTGTTACTTCATTTTTAAATCTTTAACAGAATCTAATCATGTGATAAAAAATGTGACTATGAAATAAAGATAAGAAAGGAAAATCATTTATGTTTTCCACTAATACACTTGTTCTCCGTAATAAGCTCGTAAAATTATATAATACAATATATACATATTCTTATGGTAAAAATTGAGGCGAAAAAGGCAAGAAAGTAGAGTTTTTGAAATTAAAAAAAAATGTGATAAAGAAATCAAAGAGAAAGAAAGATGAATAGATAGAAAAGCGTATTTACGGTGAAAGATAGAGTTTCATGATTCCAATTTATGCAAAATCCTAATTTATGTTTTGTTTTAGCCTAATACTGATCATATTTTGATATAAATTTTGAGATAAAATGTATATTGGTGGAAAATGTAGATGATTTTTCTTTCTTACCCTCATGTCGTAGTGACATTCTTATCACATGACTAGATTTTGTTAAAGATTTAAACAATTGACTAACAAAAATGGGACATTGACACTTGCGAGGACTAAAGTGAGATTTTACCAAAAGTACAGGGAGTTGATTGTCACAATTTTATGTGCAGGGCCAAAGAAATTAGAAACTTAGGACACGTTTGTTATCCTGCATGAATGGTAGGATTGGAGTTATAGTGAGGTGGGATCTCTCAGAGCATGTTTGGTTTGAGGAGTTTGTGGCTGGATTATTTGTCCAGTCTGATTGTCAATCCCACCATAGTCGGATTAGCTAAGCTGTAGAGGGTGTGGGATTCAGATTTTAGTCCTGGGATTGTTGGTGCTATTATTGTTTTGCCCTTCCTCTTCAACACTATGCCAAATCATTTCCAGCAAGAAATGACAAAAAAAATAAAAATACAAAAAAAATAAAAATAGTTTGGCGGCATTTATGTAAGGGGCAAGACACATCCACATGGGTTGTCTCCCTATTTTTATTTTTTTATTATATATATATATATATATTGTAATTATTTTAATATTTGTTAGTTTGGGGGTATTTATGTAATTTTATATATTAATCCCATACCATAGTATTACATACAAACAAACACACTTTTACTTAATCTTCTCACTAACAATCTCCACGTTAATAATCTCTTCACTAACAATCTCATCCAACTTAATCAGCCAAACAAACGTGGCCTCAGAGAAATTTGTCTAATGTACTACACTTAAATCTCATTGATTTAGCATAGTGAAATTTCACCTATGGCGATGGCCAACAATCTCTCCATGCCTCTTTGTTGAATTGTATTTTCAGTGTATTAGCAAAGTAAAATTTTATTGGCTAAAGTGCGTAAATTGGTTAGGGAAATTTCTCTGACTTGGACTAAAAGTCAATAAAAGTATTGTTTGGTAGAGCTGTGGGAAACTGCTTATAACTTATGCCTAAACAGCTTATAGCTTATAACTTTCAGCTTAAGCTGATTTCCAGCTTATTCTTAAAGCATCTCCTGCCCCACTCAAAGAATAAGTTGATTTCTGACTTCCAAAAAGCTATAAGCTATAAGCTATAAGATAAACCAAACACATCAAAATAGCTTAAATTAAGCTAAAAGCTGGAATAAGCTGTGCCAAACAGGCACAAAATTTCACTAGCTTTCATTGAACTTTACTTCAAGTTAAAAAAATAAATAAATAAATTCACTGACCAAAACTAGTGAAATTGTATATAGTAAGTGAAATTTCACTAGATTTCATTGAATTTCATTTAAAGTAAAAAAAAAGAATTCACTAACCAAAACTAGTAAAATTGTATATGGTAAATGAAATTTCACTAACTATGGTCAAAGAAATTTCAATGATCAAAACCAACAAAATTGTACAACATTAGAGGAACTTCATTGAGAAAGACAAATAAAATAATTCGCAACCATGAACAAATATTATTCAATTCTTAAAAAGCAAATATGTCTCACCACAAAGAAAATAAATAATCAAAATATTTTAGACAACATGTATATACATATTTATGTATATTTCTATAAAAACATTGAACCATGAATGTCAATAGCTGTGAACGATGAATAACAGTCTAGATTTAGGTGAGATTAGTGAATGAGATTAAGAGCATCTCCAACCCATCCTTCAAAACTTCAAATATGAAGGATCCTTCCTAATTTTGAGCTCCAACCCATCCTTGATTTCTTCCTCCCAAATGAAGGAAGATGGATTGATCCTTCAAATATGAAGGGAGGATGAACAAAATGAAGGAGACTCTAAATACTATTCACTCTATATTTCTTATTATATTCGAAATAACTTTTAATGTGTAAATTTAATTTTTATAAAATTGACATCAATAAAAAGTATGAAATCATACCTTTAAAATGAGTATAATATTAAATATATTTTACAAAAATTTTAAAATTAAATATTTATTAATGAACAAAAATTACTTTTCGATTGGAGTTTGAATGAAGGAAATGAAGGTTTGTGGTTGGAGTTTGAATGAATAGTAACCTCCTCTATATTTACTTTTTGAATAAAAAATATTATTTCCATCCTCTTGAGAAGAGGATGTGGTTGGAGATGCTCTAAAGTGATAATACGCTACATCTAGCATTGTGATACATTATCTTTGATGCAAAACTGTGATACCTTCAGTGTTATTAGACATAGTAAAAGCGGCACCAGACGTAGAAAGGTAGAGAAGAGAAAGGAAGAGGGAGATAGAGAAAGAAATGAGATGGCAATAAGTTCAAGAACTCTAGGGCTTTTATGGTTACAAGGTCATTTTGGATCATTTATGTTTTTTCTTTCTTATTTTCTTTTTAGAAATCCTAAGGATTTTTGTCACAACTCGCTCTCCGTACCCAAGGGTTAAGCATCGTGATGGCCAGTAACTGAAGTTACCTATGGCTAATTCTTAAACAAATCAATAAACGCAAGCGGAAGTAATATTTAAATGAGGGTACCAAAATAATCATTGGAACTTCTATTTTTATTACAAAATTTATTGACCAAAAAGGCCGATATTTACATATAAACATAACATAAAAGTGTTGTGTGTGTCTACTCCGCAGCCCCACATCCAAGACTTTCCAAAAGTTATTTCTGAATTGCATGTTTCCTGAAAATTGGTAAACAGTTATAAGCACATGACAGAGTGAGAAACATTATACCAAGAGTATAAGGGACACGAAATAACCATGGATAGTTAATTAGGCCAAAACATTTATATAACTCAGTATGGTACATAAATCATTTAAGTAGCAGAAACTGAAATACATAAATTATATAAATAACTAGCCATAACCATGGTACGAGCGAATAGAACGAGGCGTTCTGAAGTAATGATCGAGCAATCTGATTCAAGAGGTGGCTCGTACGGATTCTAGAGGTGGCTCATAATAGTGTAGCACTTAGCTCAAGACTTTGCTCGCATTGCACGAGGTACGGATTCAAGAGATGGCTCGTACGGATTCTAGAGGTGGCTCCCACAATAGTGTAGCACTTAGCTCCGCACAGCACTTTGCTCCACACAGAACAGAGGTCAATGGAATCATGACAGACAGATGACCACAAGGTGATCAAACAGAGGCTAATGGTTATTTAAGTCTCCCAAGGTATGGGACTCCCGTGGTGGTACTTACAAAACATAATTGTTTATAAGGTCAAAGCCAAATATTCTTTAAAATATAAACAAACATATCTATGGGTTTCCTTTTCACAAATAGGGTTTAGATAATAATCCACGTAACTGAAATCTTTATAAAATATAACTTTTATTAATATACTAATAAAACATAACTTATATAAAATCAATATGGTAAGTCAAAATATAAGTAAAATATGTTTTGGTAACTCAAGGTATAATATAACTTATTTTGACTTTAATACCTTACTCTTTCTTTCCACTATTAAAGACCATCTCAGCTTTCATTACTTTTTCTTTCTTCCTCTATTTTCTTTCTTTCCTTTCTTTCTTCTTTTCCTTTCTTTCTTTACCCAGCCGAATCACCTTCCTATTTATAGGGAGGTGAAACCAGTCTTTGGCCAACACGTGCCCATGCCAAATCATTTCACAGATTCGATTACAATTTTGTAGATTCATTCCTATCTTTAATAGATATTTAAGATAATTACCATTTGACCCAATATTTTAATATAATTATATAAATTAATTAATTCTTAATTAAATTACACTCCATCTTATACTAACAGAAAATTAATTATTTATTTTATTACCACACCCATTATTATTATTTATTTATACTTTGATCCCTAAATTCTTAATAATTATATTATTTTACAAAATTACGCATAATAATAAATAATATATTATATATTTTTCCAACTGTGATTAAATAATATTAGTATAAATTTTACAAAATAATTAAAAATCTGAATTGTTACAATTTTTATTAGCCGCAAACTTTTAATATCCTAAAATTCTAACACAAATATATAGTGGAATGTATTTAGATTTTTTTGTAAAAGTTTTACACCAATTGAGTCTAATTGGTGTCGGGGAACAATTCAAAAGCCAACCAAAAAAAGGACACTCAAGCCATAAGTCTATTTTTGAATCTTTTGGGCCTAATTATTTTGGGTCAAAAGAATACAATTTGTCCAAAAGGACATCTATCTATATTTTGAAATCAACCTATCTATTGAAATCATTCTATCTCTCTATATTTTGAAATTTATCAAACTAACTATTTATTGAAATGTGACCCATATCACTCATTCAACAACCTATTTGTTGAAATATGATGCAAGTCATTTATTCAACACCCCATTCATTGAATATCACACATTTTTCTTTCTTATCACCACCATCTATTGTCGCCACAACTTTTCCAGCGTGTCTTACCTTGGATCTAATCCTTATACCTCTTTAGAATATGCTTTTTTTTTTTTTTTTTTAATCAATTTTCTCTAAGAAAAACTCGTCCCAACACTTTCACCACAAAAAGAAATTAAAAAAAATGAAAAATAATTCTATTACCAAGATAGTCTTGACTTTTGCTACAACATTTTTTTTTCCATCAAATGAAAAAGTTACCATTTTTTCATATGATTTTTTTGACTATGTTTCAATAAAAAAAAATTGAAATTGAACTAAAATTACTTTCATATATTAATAAAAATGGTTTTTACAATTATCTATTCATTTTTAGTCTTCTTAATCCAACCAAATAAAATAAAAAATTTAACATTTTTCAGTTACTTTATTCTCTTTTTTCTATACAGTCTAAAATACAAATGGTAACTTACAAATTCACCTATTGAGTTTTATTTAAAATACTGATTACTCTTTCGGTTTGGAAATTTACAAATAGAATTTTTTATTTAATAAAATTAACTAAAAAAATAAGATTTTTAATTACTCTCTTATACAATGATAAAATTATCTGAAATATTAATTAAAATAAATTTCTGACATTATTAAAATTGTTAATTGACTTGATGATTTGTTAATAAAAGGGATATATGTTATGGAATTAGAAATTTCAAGGGGCAGGATGTAATTTTCAAAATTACATGGGATAAATCGTATTTTAAGCGAACATTAGGAGTGTATTTGTAATTTATCCTAATATTAAAAGATGATTTGGTTTGTTCACACAAATTTGTGTATAAAAGTTGTTTATTATTATTAAGGTAAATTACACTTTTCTTGAGATTTTAATAAAATACAATAAATTCTATAATTTTGGTATAATTACATAGACCTTCCTTTTAGTAAAAACTAAATGGATCAAAATTAATATAAATTGTGTAAAGACACAAGGATGAATAGAAGTTATTGGGTACACCTGGAGTACGATCACGTTGTGCTCTAGGGTATTATAATTAGTAGAGAATGTGCGGTTTATGATTTTGTATTGAGTAATTGAAGAAGTATGATAAATGATGATTAGTGAAGAAGTATGAACATGAGTACTCCAAGAATACCCAATAATTTTCTTGAAAAAAGAGTTAGTGTAATATGAATTAAAATTTTAAAAAAATTAATATAATTATATTAAAAACTTAGAATTTACTATATTTTTAGTATAATTTACTCCTATTATTATTAGCATTATATATTTTTAACTAGAATAAATTATATTGACCTCCTTAAGGTTTGAAAAAATATCGTAATTCTTATAGTTTTGATATAATTATATTGACATTCTTTTTGATAAGATTAAAAAATTTAAAACTAATGCAAATGATATGAAAATATAAAAATGCATCAAGTAAAATATATATTTTAATATAAAAATAATAATAATAATTGTTTTTATTCAATTCAATTAATGAATTTTTTTTGATAAAAAGAGAGCTCATCAAAATCTTATAAGAAATAATGTTATTCTGCTTATGGAATTTACTGATTTACCTCTATCCACTCCACTTGCTCACTCTCCCTGGTATATATAGTGTGATTGGTGAGAAGTGGATAGTGTGTGTTTGAGACAGATTGGAGATGGAGACCAAACCAACAGAAATCAGCAGCTCAAAGATGTATGGAGGGTACAATAAGAGATACAAGCATTACAGCCCAACCCTAGGCTGCTCCATGAATTTCCACATTTACTTCCCTCCTCCTCCTTCCACTTCCCCCAAATTCCCTGTAAGTCCTCTCTCTCCCCTCATTTCTCTCACAATAACAACCCTTTTCTCATTTCCTCTCAAAACTGAACCCAACAATCAAAATAATCAAAATAATATGTCATAAATGTATATTTGTATCATTTTTGTTTAGGGTTCGTTGTAATTTTACAATAAATGTCGGGTTTATGATAGCATATACTTGTAATCAACCACTGATCTTACCAAGTTTTTGCCTTTATTCATCAAATTGTTAATGCTTGTCCTCTACACATCAATGTGCGAAATGGGTTTGGATGATTTTCATACCTCATTTTACACTTCATTTGCAGTGAGGATTGTTGTTTTATATGATCTTAGTTCTATAATATGTTCAGATTTTTGGGGAATTTGCAATATAAGTTGTTGTGATTACAAATTCTTTCAGCAATCTTCAATCATAGTCTCGTTTTCTTTTCTATTTTCAATTTACTCAATTCTGTTTGATTTCTATTTTTATTAGTTTAGTTTTTATTTTTCAATTTATGATGTAAAACACCACTCTTGACCGTGTGTTCTCTCCAATGAATTATGGAACTACAAGAATTTTGTATTTGCATTTTATTCAACAAAATTTTGAAGACTCTAGTTGTTGCTCTTTTTTAAATATTTATGTTTAGTTGTTCACTGATTTATTCATCAAATATTGTACTTCTACATACTGAATAACGTTGGTGCTGAATTCATTAATTTGTAAACTACTAACTAATTATATTGGTCTCCTTTCATTACTAAGCAGGTACTCTATTGGCTTTCTGGCCTTACTTGCACAGATGAGAATTTTATAGCTAAGTCTGGTGCCCAACGTATTGCTTCAAGTGAGGGTATCGCTCTGGTTGCACCAGATACATCTCCAAGTAAGTTGCAATTCTAGTTACCGGTCAAAGCATGCATATTTTAAGTTCTCTTAATTTGCATGGTAGATGTCTGCTTTCTAGTTACTGTTGGAGGCTGCTCGTTATATTTTACCTGGATCTTTTATATGATTACTAGTTACTATTGTTTCCTTGTTCATGATCTAATGGATAAACTTAATGAGAAATTGCACAGTTAAGTTTTTGTATCATTTCTGGTATCTTAACATTATTTTACTACATGTGCTTTGGTGTAGGAGGAGAATGCCGGGGTAGTAATTTAGATTCTGTAATAAATATGATGAGGCATACAGCATTTCAATATTCAGAGGATACCCAATGGGCTATGAAACCTGAGCATGGTGATTGTATGTCTTAAATTTGTTTAATGAAGGCTAAAAGTACTGTCACTTAAAATGTGAGAGTTGGTGAATAATGTGATGCTAAGTTGGAGGGAGAAAGTAGTGGCAGCACGTGAATATAATCAATGATAAATTGATTATCTCATTTTTTTTTATAAACTTGAACTGTGGGCTATGAAGCATGTGTACATGTACTGATATGAGTAAGTTGATACGGTAAAATCTAAAACAAGTAGGGTATGAGTACGGCTTGTTACATTTGTAAAAAGATGTTTATTTTTAATTGGAAGTAATGCAAAAATTAATTAAATGGATTAGTTGCTTAAGATCTAACCTACAATTCATATTTTAATGCCAAATGTAAGGTATAAACCAAAATTAAATGTCATTATGTTGAATAACTTACAAACCAAAGTTTAATTTTAAAATTATGATTAAAAAAAAAAAAAGGTGCAATGAAACTAACTTCACTTTTGTATAGAAGAAAATACAGGTGCGGCTTGGGTATATACTTGGTACTTTTGGGGTACGACAAAAATTATGAAGAAAAAAATTGGTTCATGTACCCGGTACAAATGCAGAAGTATGCAAAGCACCAGTACCAAGTAATCACCTGATACGGGTATGGCATGCTTGTCGAAATATCCATGCTTCATAAACTATGGGATTTGATGACTACCATAGAAGACTAGGATTTGGCATGTTGGACTACAATTAATAAAATAAGGACCAGCCAGTCGTTATTAATGATGAATTGATGATGATATTGTAAGATGGCATATAGCATTGTTGAGTATGTTACTTTGACTACAGCTTGAGAAATCCTTTCCTATTCACCTTTATCTGAGTTGGTATTCATGGTATGATCGCATAGGTCAGAGTGGTCAGTTCTTTTCCTTCTATTTTATTCTTTTGACTCTATGGAAGCTTTCTCTTTTGGGCTTCTTCTTTTTTCTTCGCATTTGCTGATTATGTCCCCTCAACACTCTATCTAATGGAATTTTTATTTATTTATCAAAGAAGAAAAAAGTATAGTTAAAAAAGGAACAAAAATTCACTTCTCTTGAAAAGTGAACACTCCAATTTTATCATATGACCATGATGTATATCATACTTTTCTAAGTGCCTTTGGATGCTAAGTTCTGGATATACTAAATATTTGTCAAAATTTATCTGTATTTTCCCCCATATAATTTGTAAATCAAATATTTATCAGCTTTGAAAGATTACATCTATTTAGTGTGCAAATGACTGTGTCATGTGTCGACATGGTGAAAAGGTTTATATAGTCATTACGCATGATGCTATATTGCAGTCAAACTGTTATGCATTGCCTTCAAAACAATGGAGAAATGCATCACATCTTAAGAAGCACGGACACTTCTAAGAAGGTAACGTATCCATGTCATGTCGTGTTCTTGTCGGGCACCAATACTCTTTGGACACTCTTAGGACACGTGTTCGACACTCTTCAAAATGTGTCATATTTTTAAATTTTTTTTAAGACCCGGACACTGTTTGGACACTTGGAGGACGCACATGTCAATCGCTTGACACACGTGTCTATCGGTTAGACATATGTAAAACTAATTATAAGTTTGAACAAAACAACTTAAGATACAATAATAAAACAAAAATCATATAAATTTATAGGAATTAGTGTCATATTGCATTTTTTATTATCTTTGAATGATATATTCATATATATAACATATAATAAATATATAAAATTATATATTTCATGTATGTTCCCCACGTGTCGTGTCTTACATTTTTTTAAAATTAACGTGTCAGCGTGTTTGTGTAGTGTTCGTGTCGTGTCCCGTGTCCTATGTCCGTCTCCATGCTTCTTAGATCACATCATTCTTATATTATGCATGAGCATGAGTACTCTGTTTTAAATTTCCTAATAACCATTTTGTCTTCCTGAAATTCTTGGAATGCTTTGTTAAGCTCAATTTATTTCAATATCATTATATAAAGTGGTTGTGGCTGATACTTGATTTACATTACGTAATCATGGGAACCATGTAATTTGTAACAAATTTAGTAGGCACTTATTAAACAAGCAAACAAACTGTCTATCCCACAAATTTCTTTTTTGGAAACACTATTCAGACTAGTTAAACTAATTTATGTTCCATGTTGAGCGGTTGCAGAGGGATTTCCTCTGGGCAAATAGGGGGGGAGGGTTCTTATCATTTGGTGGCTTGGGATCGGATTTGTAGTCCCAAGGTTCATGGGGGTTTAGGGGTTCGGAGGTTGGTCCTGTTTAATGTGGCTTTGTTGGGTAAGTGGTGGTGGCGTTTTGTGGAGGAGAGAGATCGCCTTTGGAGGAGGTGGTGGTTGCGAAGTTTGGGTTGGGGCAGGGAGGGTGGTGTTCAGGGAGGATGGGCAATCGCATGGCCATGGTCTTTGGAAAGGGATTTGGTTGGGGTGGGAGGAGTTTTGGAGGAGGGTTCTACTCCAAGTAGGGGTGGGAGATAGAATTCGATTTTGGCGGGATAGGTAGTGTGGTGACGTTCCATTAGAAGTGCGGTTCCCCTTGATTTATGCTTTTGCAGTTGATAGAGAGGTTATGGTGGGTGATGTAAAGTGTGGCCATGGGGATTCGATTGGTTGGAATGTGCACTTGCGCCGTGCTATTCAGGATTGGGAGCAGGATCAGTTGATGGCGTTGCTGGGTTTTTTATATGAGTTGCGAGTTGGGAGGGCTGGGCAGGACTCTTTGGGTCCTGGGGCTAAGGGGAAGTTTTCTGTGTCTTCGTATTATGCTGTGCTAGCCCCTGTGGAGGCTGTTGTTTTTCCGTGGAAATGTGTCTGGGTGTCAGGTTCACCATCCAAGGTGGCCTTTTTTGTGTGGACGGCTATGTTGGGGTGTATCTTGACATTGGATAATCTAATTCGCCGTGGCCATATATTGGTTAATTGGTGCTGCATGTGTTGTGGTGAAGCGGAGTCGGTGGCCCATTTGCTTGTTCATTGTCCAGTTACTCATCGTCTATGGATGCTTGTGGTCGCGACTTTTGGTTTGGCTTGGGTGCAACCGGTTTCAGTTATGGCGGTTTTGCAAAGTTGGATGGGGGGTCGTGTTGGTAGGCGGCGGCGGAAATCGTGGTTGCTTGCTTCTCATTGTATTGTTTGGTTGGTTTGGTTGGAACGTAATAGGCGTGTTTTTCAAGGGGTGTCTCATTCAGTTCCTTGGTTGGAACGCCGACTTCTTGTCGTTTTGCATAGTTGGTTGACCTGTTCGGTTGATCCCGATGTTTTGGCATTTGTAGATTTTGTGCAGGATTTGACTTATTGATTTGTTGAGCCTTCGTGGCTTTTAGTTTGTATTCTTTGCATCTTATTGATGCTTTTTTAATAAAGTTTGGTTATTTATCAAAAAAAAAAAAAAATTTATGTTCCATGTTGAGCTTCTCACTGGAAGGTTGGCAAAGTCAGCATTCTTCATTTAGGATTTATGAATTGAACAAGCCATGGTGTATGGCAAACTTTCTATAATGTTTTGTCAAAGTAAGATTTTGGTGACCACGTAAACTCAATTTTTGCAGTCAATCATTTGATCAATATAGCAAAACCACTACATGGAGTTTTTAGTCTCTTGTTATTTTGGAAAAGTAAATCAAAGGAATAAGATGGTGATTTTGGGGTAAATCATTTAGAAACTTGCTATGAAATTTGGATGCACAAATGTATGACAGTCAATAGGCATGGAAGCATATTTTGTTCAATTGGTAACCAATCTCTCATTTCTCCTCACATTGACATTGACTTTTGCTGCTTCATATTGTCTTGATGTCATTATATAGATATAATTTTCCTTTTTAAATTGCTTTACTGTGGTGGCTGTTGTTCTGGAAGTTGCAGTGCTGACTGTCTCTTGCTTGTAATTTTTAATTATAGGAGGCCTGAATGTGGAAGGGGAGGCAGACAACTGGGATTTTGGTGTAGGTATGTACTATGTAACAGGGAACTTTAATATTTTAATGCGTATGATTGGCCATCATGTGTTGGGTTTGATCCCAGTAAAATTTTGAATAAGTTATTGTGTTAGTAATTTAAGACCCGTGAGAGGTTCATCATATGTTTGACTTGTGATCACATCCACGCAGCCCCCACTTTGATGCAAGAGAAGGTAACAATTATTTTGTTTACTTGCTAAATAAGGTGTCACAATCTTGCTATTGTTGCATGCTCTTTTTATAAATCCTTAAGTTTATGGAAATGTTGCTTTCTATCTTACTCCCTCCATCCCAAATTGTTTGTCTATTTTTGGCATTTATGCCCTTTAATCGGGTCAATAACTAATATTTTTTTTAAAAAAATTAATTTTTTTCTCCCACATATCTCAATTAGTTCTTCTAGGTAAAGTCTTCAAAATTGTTGAGAAAAGAATAAATTTAAAAATATAGATGAGTTTTTGGGATGTCTGGAATAGTGAAATAGACAAACAATTTGGATGGAAGGAACATAAAGTACAAGAAATCATGACTATATAGGAAACGTATATCCTTTGCACTCATTACACATAACAATACACAAACGAATTTAAATGACGTACTAATGCCTTTTTCAGTTTGTTTCCAATGAGATCTATAAATTAGCGTAGTAGTTTAATAAAAGGCAAGATTGATAAGGGCTATTTCTGTTACATACAAATGACATCTAAAATGGATGTTAAGCCTGTCATTGAGTATGAATGTTTGGTTTAATAATAAGATTATGCAATAGTAAAGTAGCCTCTTTTCACTTACTATTTTTCTAGAGTTCAGTTTTTCTCCTTTGGAACCAGCTAACTTTCTTTGCATGTTGAAGCTATTGTAGAAGAGAACTTTTCACATTAGAGCATCTCCAATGGTGATAGCTATTTTAGCATTGCCAAAGCTATATAATTTGGCATGCTATAGTAGCAAAATGCCAAATTATAGCAATGGTGCTACAATGGTGACATGTCATTTTGGCACAATGCCAAAAAACTTCCCTTCTTTTTTTTTTAGGTGGTGTTTGGGTTTAGTTTTTTGAGTGATTTTTTTGTTTAATTTTGTCGTTTGTGATCTTTTTAAAAAATTTGAAAAAAATTATATATTTAACGATCTACACGACTAGACAAATAAAAAATAAAAATAAAAATTGGAAAAAAAAAATTTACATTCTTTTAATTCACTCGCCATTCACATTTCTTTACAAAATTGGAAAAAAAAAATATATATATATATACTATTTACTTTAAAACATTGAAGACATACCTACAAAAAAATACTACCATCATCCATTTACCCAGTGTTATTAAAGGCGATGGGTGAACCAAGGTGCCAAGGTCTCCTAGGGCCTAGGCTCAAGGCATAAGTCGAGGTGAACATTGTACGGAAAAAAAAATATATATATTTAATATAAGTAAATAATTTAGGGTTCAACATTAATAAAATGAAATGTTAACATTTAGTGTGTTTTGGAGATTAGGAATTAGGACTAATTTTTCTCCTATCATTGATTTGGGGTTGAATGCTCAATGTATTGGCATCTGTAATAAGAGTAGGGATCTTCTGTAGCTACACCATATTAGATCAATGGTCAGATTTTAAACAAAACAAATTAAGGCAACAATAAAAAAAGCCTTCAAGACGCAAGCCTTGGGCCAGTCAGGTGCTATTGAAGTCGCCTAGCCTGGAACACTATAAAGCGCAAACCTTGGGCCTGGATAGGACTTGGGCCTCGGCGCACGCCTTTAATAACACTGCATTTACCCATACGTACAATTTTGACCCACCATCCACTTATTCACAATTCACCTATTTACCATCCATTTATCCACCATTCTTGAAGGCATACCTACAATTTTGACCCACCATCCACCTATCCACCATTCTTGAAGAATTACCATTATAAGTCACCATTTATCTACCTATCATTCTGGAAGATATACTTACAATTTTCACATGCCATCCACCTATCATAAATACTTACCATTCTCACCTATTATTCACCCACTAACAACCATTTACCATTGAACAATTTATTCTATAAAATATAATGAATTTTCATATGGTAATTTTTAGTGGAGAATTCGATCAATCTTCATCATCTGATGAAGATATAATGATGATGCAATTGTTAACAATGGAGTTTGAAAGAAAACATGCGCAACGAGCAAACCAACGAACCAAACATGTTTTCACAAGTGGTCGACGATATATCAATTGTGATAGGATTAGATGAGACGAAAAAAATATATAGATTACTTTATAGAGGATCTTGTCTACCTAGTTAGAGATCTTTGGAAGCATTTTCAAATGAATCGGTCAATTATTTATTAGCATCTTAAATGATATTCAATAGTATCTTAAATGATATTCAATAATATAATGACCATTTCATCCAAAAAAATAATGTCACCAGTGTTCTTGGATTATTAGATGTACAGAAGATGATTGCTATACTTCGGATCCTTCAATATGGCATACCCGTTGATGCTGTCGGCGAAAGCATTGCAATTGAGTCCATGAAAACATTTTGCAGAACGATCGTTGCTATTTATGAAGGCGTATATTTAAGATACCTAAATGAGGCAGATGTATTTAGATAATTGCGAGAGGGAGAGCAATGTGGGTTTCTTGGAATGTCAGGGAGCTTGGATGTATGCAGTGGTGTTGGGAAAATTGTCCAACTGCCTATCATGGTGCTTACACTAGGCATGTGTACAAACAGTCAATTGTACTCGAGAAACCGTCAATTGTACTCGAGACAGTCGCCTCCTATGACTTATGGATTTGGCATGCTTTCTTTGGTATGCTGGGATCTTTTAACGATATTAATGTTCTTGACAGGTCACATCTATTTTCCGAACTAACTGAAGGACGTCCCTCTACTACCAATTATACCATCAACAATCACAGTACAACTTGGGATATTATCTTACTGATGATATCTATCCTTGTTGGGCAACTATTGTCTAAACAATATCTCAACTTCAAGGTTTAAAGAGAATTATTTGCGAGGATGCTTTTAATGTCATTTCATTTCAATGAAATTGTCATAAAAATAAAAAAATAAAAAAAATACAAACTTAACCTAACTCTCCATGACGAGACCACAATTGTTCAATCAGATCATTACGAATTGCGTGATGGGTTTCAATAGATCTAATTTTTTGAGGACAAGCAATAATTTGAGCAAACTCTATGCTTAGGTCGCGTGACACTTGAAATGAGGTGTTAGTGGTATTTGTTTGTGTTAGTGCTGTGTTGCATTGATTTGCACGGGAATCATGGTCGTATTCGATGATCATATTGTGTAAAATAATGCACATTTTCATGTAGTAAAGATCCTCTTCACCCCAATATCTTGCTGGAACTATAACAATAATGAAACATACTTGGAGCACTCTAAATGCCCTTTCGACATTCTTTTGACACGCCTCCTGCATCATCGCAAGTAGTTGTATTTTTAAACCTTGATGTGGAGATGTTGTTTGGACAATAGTTGCCAACGAGGATAGATACAATCAGCAAGATAATATCCCATGTTGTACTGGTGAATGTTGATGGCATAGTTGGCAGTAGGGGCACGTTTTTCAGTTAGGTCAAAAAATAAAAGCAACCTGTCAAGAATATTAATATCGTTAAGAGATCCCAACATGCCAAAGAAAGCATGCAAAATTCACAAGTCATAGGAGGCAACAAGAGTACAATTGACAGTTGGCGCACATGTCTGATGTAAGCACCATGATGGGCGGTTGGATAATTCTCCCAATGCTAGTGCATACAATCCAAGCTCCCTAACATTCTAGGAAATCCATGTTGCTCTTCCTCTTGCAATAATCTGGATACATCTGCCTCATTTGGGATCTTAAATATATGCATTCATAAATAGCAACGATCATTCTGCAAAATATTTTCATGGACTCAATTGTAGTGTTTTCTCCAATTCTCACATACACATCCACAGCGTCAGCGAGAATGTTGTAATGAAGGATCCGAAGTGCAGAAATCATCTTCTGTACATCGGATAAACCCAAAAACATTGGCGGCATGATTTTTTGGGATGAAGTAGTCATTATATTGTTAAATATCATTTAAGATACTAACAAATAATGATCGATTCATTTGAAAATGTCTTCGAAAGATGTCTATTGAGTAGGCAGGATCATTTGCAAATTAATCTCTATGTATTTGTTCATCGCCTCTGATCTTGTCACGATTAATGTATCGTCAATTACTTGTGAAACCAACGTGTTTGGTTTGCTCGTTGCGCTTGATTTCAGACTCCATTATTAACAATTGCATCATCATTATATCTTTATCAAATGATGAAAATTCATCAAATTCTTCACTAAAAATTGCCTTCTTGAAATTGTTCATGGTTGTAGCATAGATAATATGACAGTGTAGAATATATGAAATTTGTATTATAATTTATAGAGGAAATTGTTCAATGATAGATGGTTGTTGGTGGCTAAATAATGGGTGAGAATGGTAAGTATTTATGGTAGGTGGATGGTGCGTGAGAATTGTAGGTATGTCTTCAAGAATGATGGGCAAATAAATGGTGTTGAGAATGGTAAGTCTTCAAGAATGGTGGGTAGGTGGATGGTGGGTCAGAATTGTAGGTACGCTTTCAAGAATGGTGGGTAGATGGATGGTGGGGAGTATGGTACTAGGTCTTCAAGAATGGTGGATAGATGGATGGTGAGTGAGAATGGTGGATGGTGGGTTAGAATTGTAGGTATGTCTTCAAGAATGGTGGGTAGATATGGATAGTAGTAATATTTTTTGTAGGTGTGACTTCAATTTTTTAATATAGAAAAAAAATATATATATTTTTTCAATTTTGTAGTGGCATGTGAATGGTGAATGTAATTTTTTTTTTCAAATTTTTTTATGTTTTTTTATTTGTTTAGTTTTGTAGAATGTAAACATATAATTTTTTTTTGAAAAATGTTTTAAAAAGATCACAAAAGACGAAAAAAAAAAAAACAAAAAAATCACTGAAAAAACTAAACTCGAACACCACTTAAGAAAATGGAGGGAAAGTTGGTTGGCATTGTGTCAAAATGACATGTCATCATTGTGGTATCATTGTTATAATTTGGCATTTTGCTATTGTAGCATGCCAAATTATAACTTTGGCAATGCTAAAATAGTTATCAACATTGGAGATGCTCTTATGAATTTTGTTGAGATTGTTTGCAAATCAATCGATGTTTTGCTTGTTGGGTTTTTGCCAGGAGAGTTCATCGCAGTTGGGGTGATGATATGGTAGCTTTTGCATTCCAAAACTTGTGCCAAATTTGGCACAAGCTTTGGCATTGCTATAATTTGGCAGCCATTATGGCATGACACTGGAGAATGATACTTTCTTGCCAAATTATGCTGTATTCGGAATCTATTTGTTTCTTTTATACACTTTCTTGTATAAATAAAAACAAGAAATTGCATTGTTACTACCTACCTCGTACAAGCTGCATCTTTTCTTTATGAGAATCCAAAATTCAAGAATCCATGTCCAAACATAATTGAAATCTTATAATGTCTATCAACCTTTGTCAAGGTCCTTTCGTGTTGTATGCATTTATATGCTTGAATGGGATGAGCATCGTGGTCCCTGAAGGATGTAAAACCTTAATGTGATTCAAACCATATGTGTATATTTGTATATAAAATGTAAATATATATATTTGGATGAACATTTTGCCTTTCTGGATTTCTCATTCTTCTTTTTTTGTTTCATTTTTTTCTCACCTTTTTTATTTTGAGAACGTTTATTGGAAAGTGATATCTTCTACTGGTCCTCTAATTAGTAAGTCTACTTTGAGGTTGTAAATTTCTGTGATGGCTGTCAGTTTTAGTAGTGCTGTCTACCTTATCATGTTACAAATGTTGCCTATACCAGTTTATAGTGAATTAAGCATGCCAATTATTTTGCAAAATTAAAGGATTAGAAATGATATCCAAATAAGGATTTTATTAGGGAAATGCTAAAAGGTGTACATCGTACGAAAAGTAACGATTTTTGTTAGGCTGAGCATGGTTTGGTTTGGTTTGGTTTGGTTCAATAGTAAACCAAGGACCAAACCACTGCCTATGGTTCCAAGAAATTTGGAACCAAAGCAAATGATGAAAATCTTGGAACCAAACTAGATTGAACTAGTAAAACACTGTTCAATTTGGTTTAGATTCATGGCTTTTAGAAACCTTATCATCATTCACAACATGATCACAAAATATTGCTCACAACTTTCTCAAATGTCCAGCAATATTCAATCATTTTACAAACAAGATTCATCTAGATGATTATTTAGAAGTAGTTCTACTGCTATACAAGAACACACTTGTAAGAGTAGAGGGTCAATAACTTATACACAAAAGTAAGATACTAATCAGGTCCTTGAGTGTCTACAGTAAGTAACAAATTATATATATATGCGTGTGTGTATCTGAACAGTCCGGTCAGTTCCAAATCGGAATTATAACTATAAAACCACTAACCAAACTGTAAAGTTCCATGAAGTACGGTTCACTTATTTTAAGAATCATGACTAAACTGTGCATTGAAAAAACCAAACCAAACTATGTAGTTTTGTATAAATTGGACCGGTTAGCAAATTTTTTGGTTTTTTTTGCTCAACCCTAATTTTTATGGTGAAAGTTATGAATAGCGAAATTATGGCATGCACCCCTAAAATGATGAATGGAAAAGTTTGTTTGGTAAAAGTTATTTACTTTTTTGTGATGGGCAAAAAATATACTTTTTGTGGTAAAATCTATATGTGTTGTATAAGGTGCATACCGTATGCACCTAAGAAGCACGGATAAGGACACATGATACGACATGGACACGACACGACACGGACACGGACACGCGGACATGTAAATTTTCAAAAAATACAGGACCCGACACATTGGGGACACGTGCAAAAAATATAATTTTATATATTTATTATATGTCATATTTTTAAATGTTTAATATGCATTTTATGTCAAATACTTAATTTTATCAAATTTATCAACTTTAGGTATGTTATTTTAGTAAAAAATTAAAAATTTTAATTTTAATTTTATTTGAAAAAAATAGTCCGCAGCGTGTCCCTACATATCCGCAGCATGTCCCAAGTGTCCCAGTGTGTCCAATCCTTGCCAGCATGTCCGGCGTGTGTCCGTGCACAACATGTGTTGGACACTTGTACGTGACCTCCGGAGAGGTGTTTGTGCTTCATAGATATGCACCATATGGCAACCTTTCTCATTTGAGAAAAGTCAGGGATCATGAAAGATGTTTTCGAAGGGTAATTTTTGTCACTGAAGAAATGATTTTTTAGCAAGAAGTGATTGGGCACAAGAGAGAATGACTTCAAGTCGAGCATCTTGCCTTGGATTAACAGAGAATTGCTATGATTTTTATTTTTATTTTTTAAAGAATATTTTCATATTTACTAGAGGACTTCATATTATTGTATACAATTCTGCAACCTACATTGGTTTATCTGATGCAATAAACAATTTATGTTGCGGAATTTCATTTTATGGGAAGGTGTTTGATAACATTTTCCATCATGAAACAATGGTTAGTTTCAAATTATAAGAGACTTTGATTCTTTTACGCTTCTTTACACTTAAATCTTTTGCTTCATGCCTTCATTCCAAGCTATTTCAACCTAAATTAGCTGAATCACTTGAAAACTTGTTTTAAATATATTCTTCAGAAGTATTTAATTTCCATATTTTCTTTCCTTTCTTTCCTCAATCATGTACAAAAAGGCTGTAACTGATGATGTCTTATGTTGGCCTTCATAATTCCCATATTTCTCCAAAGAGAATTTAGTAAATTATGCTGGCAATACCACAAAATTTCTTCGATAAAGGAGGGTGATGTAGTTGGAATTAGTATAGTTCTTATGTTTTAGTACCATAAGAGTTAATTAAAGTTAGTTGGGTCTTTTATCCTATAAATAGGTGGTTAGGCCCCTCTAGTAGTCAGTTTATGATATTTTAAGATTGTATTTTTAGAGCTTGAGAGCTCTTATACCCATTTTGGGATTTTCTTTCTAATGAAATTCATTTCTTGATTTGGCTCCATTAGAGGGTACCAACAAAAAATTGTCGAAGGTTTAAAGGTGTATTTGTGATTTCATTTCCTTTGAAAAATCTAGGGGTGGTTTCAACCTGTAAAATATATTCTTGGGCTTCAGTTTTGGCTTGTCACTGTGAGCTGACAAAATTGTCGAAGTAGACATGCAAGTTTATGTAAAGCAAAATTAAACTTAATCTACAAAATGTGAAGTGACAGGCATCCAAACTTTATATACTTGTCGTTCAAAAAGTGCAAGATTTAAGCTTACTGCAAGCTGCAGTTTGCATGGCTGTTACTGATTTTTGTGTATTTTCAAACCAGGCGCTGGGTTTTATCTCAATGCAACACAAGAGAAGTGGAAGAATTGGCGGATGTATGATTATGTTGTCAAGGAACTGCCAAAACTTCTGAGTGAAAACTTTCCACAACTTGATACATCTCGGGCATCTATATTTGGTCATTCTATGGGCGGACATGGAGCTCTGACAATCTACTTGAAAAACCTGGACAAGTACAAGGTAATTTTTATATCGTACTAGCTCCCCTTCCCCCCCCCCCCCCCCCCCCCAACCCAATGTTTTAAAAGGCTCTAGGCGCACCGAGGTGATAGCCTAAGCGCGAGGCGAAGCGCGCTCCTCACCAAAGCGAAGCCCAAGTAGTAGAAGAAAAGCAAAATTATAAAATAGGCAAAATTTTCAACATAACAAATATATATATTATTTAAAAAATCATAACCATTTTCGATAATTTCT
The DNA here is from genome assembly GCA_025200525.1 of Camellia lanceoleosa. Taxonomy (NCBI): domain Eukaryota; kingdom Viridiplantae; phylum Streptophyta; class Magnoliopsida; order Ericales; family Theaceae; genus Camellia; species Camellia lanceoleosa. Next base: position 135,840,391 of record CM045770.1, on the reverse strand, counting down.
AAACATAACATTCAATCTTCTAAATAGAAATATAATATTCAACAAAAGATATAAAGCATAACATTCAATCTTTAATCTCTTTCTGCTCTCTTTTGACTACATTTAGTCATTTTATATTGAAGAGTTTTGAATCCCTATGGGTATGTCCACAAAAAAAGCACTTAATCAACAATTAGAGTAGAAAAATATGTAAAGCCCATGAAGCCTACGCCTTGCGCCTTGAAAAAAAGCCCTCGCCTAAGGTGCGCCTTGTGTATTGCGCCTCGCCTTGACTTGTTCAAAGCACAAGGCTGCACCTCATTGTGCCTCGCGTTTAGGCGCGCACCTAAGCGCTCCTTTTAAAACACTATGCGCCCCCCCCCCTGACACACACACACATCAAAAGATTTGCAATTTTCTTATTCCCAAAAAAGAAAAGGAAAAAGAAAAATGGTTTTCCAATGAACTTATTTAAGGCAAAAGAAAAAAAGTGTTTTCAATAAAAGTTTCAGTATTATAACAGTAAACATAGTCTTAGAAATTTAAAATTTTCATTTCCGTCTTGTCCTGTGTAGATCATGGTCTTAACTACACTTCTTATGGACAATTTGAGCTCTATGCTATCTGAGTTTGAATTTCAATTGTTAAATTTTGGTGCTTTATTCCTTTTAACTATTTTCTTTTTGCTCCTTTTGTCCAGTCAGTGTCAGCCTTTTCACCCATAGTCAATCCTATTAACTGTCCTTGGGGCCAGAAGGCTTTCACTAACTATCTGGGTGGAAATAAAGCTGAATGGGAGGTAAAATCATTAGGTGAATAAGGCCCATTTAATTTAAGTTGAACACTTGTATGTGACCATTAAATTTTTTGCAGGGGTATGATGCCACTTACCTGATAACAAAGTGCAATGATGTTCGTGCTACAATTCTAATTGATCAAGTAAGAGCTCAATGTCTTCCATTTATATGTTTCTCATGGAATTGGATCTTGGCCATGTCAAAACTTATAATGCTAGAATTAATTTTTTTAATTTATTTCATATATTGTATTGAGTTGTGCTTTAGATTTATGGGCCTTGTTTGATTTGTTTTTGGGATAGTAATTTTAGAGAAAATTTTGTTTGGTTTAATGATTTTGGAAAAAAATTTCCAAAACCACTTTCTCTCTCCTACACATCAATCAATCACTTTTTCTTTCTCCTCTCTCCTTCTCAATCACTTTTTCTCTTACACACATCTACTCAACTACAACAAAATATCAAATCATCCCAAACTCCCATACTCTAAAACTATTTTCAAAATGTACAACTAAACAAATCAAAAAAATTTCTAAACTCTCTCCTCAATTTTTTTTTTTGAAAATTTATCTCCCAAAACCAAACCAAACGCACCCATGATGTTTTCAAAGTTACTTTGGCAGCCAAAATCTTTGTTCGTAGTTTATTTCTTTTAATAAGATCTCTATGTAGAGTAATAAGCTAGTTATTTGCCCTTCAAAAATAAAAGAAAACAACCTTTGCATGGGGTTGTAATCAAAATCATGTTGGTTGTTTATGCCTTGTTACTTGTGAGTCAGGGAAGATTGTGTTATTTGTTTCTCAAATTTTCTATGGCTATTTGAGGAGAATGATGTAAAATTGATGGTTTGTGGAGTCTGGACTTGACATTGGGAGAAAACCTCCTTTTATATCTTTAAGAATTGGAAGAGAAGAAAGAGTCAATGCTGCTAGTGCTAGGTGATTGGTGGTGAAAATTTATTATGGGGTTTAAATACTACTTAGTTGATTCATGGATGCACATCTTTTGATGATATTCCTTATCATGTGCTGTGTCGGACACGTGTTGATACTTCTTACGTTTTAGATCATGATTACAAAATAGAACCTTATTATTAGTACAACACAAACACATACTCTTTCTCCCTAAATCTTCCCCCTGGGCCTCACCGTTGGCCGGTCGGTCGCCGCCTTGGCCATGTTGGTTGGCTGGCCTCGTTTTCTTTTTGTTTTTGCTTTTTTCTTGTTTATTAATAAGCTTGAACCCTATTGTTTTCCAATCTTCTTCTCGTTTTCGGTGGTGCTTGTTGCTCGAATATGGGCACTTCTTTGGGAGTCCTTAGGCCATGGAGGGGTGGCATTTTGGCCTTGGCTATTGTTTGGGGGTCTTTTGGGTGGTACCATTGTTGGTTGGGGTGGTCAGTGGCTGTTTCTAGTTGGGTGTTGTTTGGGTGTAGTTGGGGGCTTGGGTGTGGGCTTTAAGGGACAGAAGAATGGGATTTTTGCAGTTGGTGGTCAGGGCCATGGATGGACGGGGTTCGGCTTTGCTAGGAGTTCGGCCATGGAAGGAGGTGTTTCGGCCATGGGGTGTTTCTTGGGGGTCACCAACTTGGGAGATGATGCTATGGATGGAGGTGTTTCGGCCATGGAAGTGGTGTTCGGCCATGGGTGGAGGTGTTAGGCTATGGAAGGAGTTTAGTGTTCAGTAGGTGTTTGGCCATGGAAGGAGTTTAGTGTTCAACCAAAGAGCTAACAGTCATCGGTAGAGCAAACAGGCATGCCTTTTTTCATCAGTAGGTGTTTGGCTATGGAAGGAGTTTAGTGTTCGGCCATGGAGGAGTTTAGTGTTTTGGCCAAAGAGTTTCAGCTTTGACCAAGGGAGTTTCAGTCTCAGCTTCAGCTTCGGACATGGGAGGTTTGGCAAGAGAAGGGGTTTTCGGCCAATGTTGTATTTCAGCCAACAGTGCGATCGGCGCCGGTGGTGTCCTGGTTCGGCGTGGTAATGGGGGCATGGGTGACAGGATGTGTGGGAGCAGTGGAGACATGGGTGACAAGATGTGTGGGAGCAGTGCTGTACTTCGGGAAATGTGGAAACAGGCATGGGAGACAAATGAAGGGATTTGTTGGGTTTCATAGCTTTGGGTTAAGATCTATTTAACTTTTTTTGTTTTGGATCTTTTGTTTTTGCTTATTTTTAAATTAAAAATTGTGAGGCCGAGGGGTTGGTTGTGTGAATGTGAGCAATAATAGTTGGGGTAGATTATACTTTCCGAATCTCTCTCGATGTATTTTATCTTCATGTACCTTTAATTTCTTGTCTTTCATGAAATTTTCACTTTGCTGATAAAAAAAAATATGGAATTATGGCTCTGTTTACAAAGAGTGAACGGTCGGCCTTGTAGGATCAGACAAAGCCATCTTTGAGGAGTAAGGCCTAAATGAGAGCACTTTTTGTTCTCCTCTACAAGCAGATAGAAGAATCTGAGAGCTTAGTGATAGAAGGTATCGGACAAAGCTTAGTGCTTACATGTGTGGCCTTTGATAGAGCGAAATGGCAAAAAAAGATTCATGCAACCAACCCCATCTGATTAGGACACAAGTCTTAATTTGGTTTGATTTGGTATATATAGATATATCTTATCCAGTTCTGGAATGTTTTTTTGCTGCTCCACCATGCATCGTTTCAGACCCAACACATCCATGGATTTTTGCCTTCCTAATTTAATCTTTTATTTGTGAAGGGAGAGGATGACAAATTCTTGCAGGATCAATTGATGCCACACAAGTTTGAGGAGGCATGCAGGAAGGCCAATGTGCCGCTCCTCTTGCGGATGCAGCCTGGTTACGATCACTCCTACTATTTCATTGCTACCTTTGTCGAGGACCACATCCGCCACCATGCTCAAGCCCTTAACCTGTAATTCCTCCAAGCTTGTGTTTTGTTGAGAGAGTTTCAAACACTATTACTGAATTGTGACTCTTTATTAGGTACTTTCACTATTTTATCTCTGGAAAAGGTAATAGAATATGTGGACTATAAAATATGGTGCTGCTTGAGCTTTTGACGTAATGTAATAAATGTGAAAATGAATATGGTTTGTTGTTGTGTCCTGTTTATTTTATACTAGTTGGACCCCACGAGCATCGCGCGTGGGGTCACGCTGTTGTTGACTGAGAATAAGATTCACTATTATGCATAGTATTATTAAGGTGCCTTTAGATAGATTTAAGGTTGTAATATCAATCAACAAATAGACCTGATTAGATACAAAAATTTGAGTTTGGGAGCATTGAATTCAAATTAGGTGTCATCTCTATGTAGGGGAAAAAAAAACAATTGCAAATCAAAAAATCACATATTAGATTGTCTTGTTTGACATATGGCTTAACCATAAAAATATGTAACCTTGTTTGAGCGGCGTTGTTCATTGGTTGCTTGTTTGAGTGATTAGGTTGAATGGGTATAATCAGAGTAATTGCTAATTTCTTCATTGTGTTAACTACCAAAAAAACATTAGAACCAAATAAATCTGGTCAATATATATTCACCTTGCCCATGTTTGATTTGATTTTTAAAAGCTTGTTTCAATTTTTTTTAAACTAAAGATTAATTTGATAAAATAAATAAAAAATCAAAAATACTTATCACTTTTATATAATTTTATCTTTTGGGAGGTCAAAACTAATTTTTATATTTATTTTTATCAAATTAGTTTCAATTTTTTTAATATATGTATATGTATATATATATTTTTTTTTCTGGAAAAGAAGCCAAACCATCCCTTGTTTACAAAATATCTCAATTAAAAACCAAGTATCTAGACAAACGTGCATCGAATAATGGTAACTTTGGTAGAAAGACATGATGGTTTTTGGTTGGTTGAGCCAATACGTATACTCAACACAGGTGACTAAATTTTAAAGAAGATATTATTTCAAAAATAATTTTTTGGAGAGAATTTAGAAAATTTAAAACTTTGTTTGGTTATATATTTTGAAAATATTTTTAAAGTTTGGGATGATTTGATATGTTTTGTAGTTCAGTAGATAACTGTGAGAAAAAGTGATTGAGAATGAGATAAGAGAAAGAAAAAGTAATTGATTGATATGTAGTAAAGAAAAAAAGTGATTTTGAAAATTTTTTTTTCTCCAAAATTTTCAACCAAACATGTTTTTGGAATTTTTTTCTCCAAAAGCATATTTTGAGAGACAAACCAAATATGCTCGTAATTTCTCATATGAATAAACATAAGCACATTTAATTGCTATAAATCTATAATCCATATATAAATCACAACAAAAACACTACAAAGCAAACCAAAAAAAAAAAAAAAAAACACATGCAATCTTAGACACAAAGCAGCCATACAAGTTGTTTTTTAATTGTTAACTAACCTTTTCTTCACCTAAGGCTCTTCTTCAACTTCATGGTCATTAGGAATGTAGCCAATCACAATATAAAATATTTTGCTCTTCCAAATCAGACCATCTTGATAGTGAACACTGTTTGAAAGAGGAAATTAAAAACATTGTCGTCCAAACTCTGACCGACAATGATGTGGGGTAATAGGTGTCAACTTTTAATTTATTACACATCCAATGATAAAAGATCCAACTCTTGTTATATCATTATACCAAACTGTAGATCTCTAACATTTTTAAAAAATTTATTATATATTTTAGGAATAAAAATGCTATAAATCCAAACTTATGAACCCATAATTTACCCATCAATTTTTTTTATTTTTTTATTTTTTTATGTGTAAATTATTGGTTTATAAGTATCTTGCTATATGATATATTGTTATATGAAATATGTTGTAGAAAAAACGGAGGTGACCACCACTATGCCAAGGCCATGTGGCTTGATATGTAGCAAAGCCATACGTCGTCATTTCCATACCAAATGGCTCACTACAATGGTAGCCTATAATATTAATTTACAGAAAGGAGAGTAATTGGAGTGTGAGACTCAACTTAATGTTTTGTCACTTTTATATATGCTAGTTGGCCCCCATGCATCACCAAAGGCAGAATTTCAAATTTTATTGGTGGAATGAAAGTATGTGTATAAAAAATATTGAGTTAATTTGAGTACATTAATAATTGAACATAATTTTTTCTATAAATATTGTGAAAATTTTATTTTAATAGAAAAATAAATTAATCTAGTAATTTTTTTTTAAAATTTTTCAAAATATATATAACATTTAATTTTTAAAATTTTTAAAAAATGGTATATACCTCTTGTATTAATAAAATACTCAATAAAATTGACATATTAAGAGTAGTTTATTTGATGGACATATTATTATTTTTAAAATTTATGATAAGCTAAATATTTTTGAAAATGTTACATAATTTTTTTTATAAATAGATTATGTGAAACTATAATTCCAATTTAAACCGGACCATATTTAAATAGTTTGATTAAGATTGATTTCATAATTTTAATAGGTTGATTTGATTTTAATTTTTTTAGAACCGTAACCAGTAAATTAATCTTGATTTCACCCTTCATTGTGAGTTTCGTTAGCTCTCCTCTACCAGCAAAGACAAATTATTTAAAAGTCATGATGAGCAACCAATTAGTTAATATATATATATATATATTTGAGCAACCAACATAACGGAGCGAAGAGTACTAAACCACAAAATGGAGGCCAATTTTGTACACTTGGGCTTTAGACACGTATCGTTTTGACTTTTTGCATTTGATTCAACCTGCTTTCGTTTTTTTTTGTGAAACTCTGTATTTTTATATAATAAAAATAGTAATATATATTGTGAAACTCCGTATTTTTATATAATAAAAATAATATATATTTTAAATTTTCTTAAATAATTATTCACACTATTTTGAATTTAATAGTCTGTATATTTTTATACTGAACATTTATTCAAAATAAAATAAAATAAAATATTTTTTGACTTTATATTATTACTCAATATTAATTTTTGAATCTTATGATATTTTTATTTTTTTTTCTCTATATTTTTTGTAATCAAATTATACTAGAACGTAATATTTTCTGTACAAAAATCCAATCAAAAACCATGGGTTTGCTCCCCATGTTTTCTCACCTCCTACCTTCTACGTGCTATCATTCTTTGTAACAAAAGAAAACGTGGTGAACATTCTATTCCATACCACCAGGTGTTCAATTTCTCAATTTTTTTTATTTCTTTTCATCTTCCTTATTTTGCCCATAAATTGAGCCCAAGTCTTCCTCACCTCTCTTCACTTCCAATTTCATCTCTCTCGGGTCCCTCTCCCTCCACCTCTCATTCTCAAAACTCTCTTTCTCCTTCTTTATCTATATTTTTCCTCCTCCCCCCGACCTCCATAGCCATGGCCTCAACTCACACTATCACCATCCGAGCCACCAACCCGCGAACTTCACCACTATTGGCGCACCGTCGGACCGCCACCACCACCATCACCTATTTCCATTATCATCTACAACCACCATTCACAAAGTGTAGTAGGTGAAGAAAGAGAAAAAGAAGGAAGATGGAGGAGAAAGAAACAAAATTAGAGAAGTTTACTTTGAATTTTAAAAGTTGGTTTTCGGCTTACTTTGGGCATGCCAAAACCATCCATTCCGGGAAGAATTGAGAAAAATAGGTCATGTAAGATGAAGTACGGAATAAGTTGAAGAGATTGGCGAGAGAATAAAGTAAAACCGTTAAGAATTAAGAAAGTTATGGAGTCCGAAAGATGGTTCGAAGAAATGTCCGAGATGGTAGGAAAAAAAATCTAATTTTTCGTCAAATTTTAGAGATCCGACAGCATGCAAAAAGAGACGGAACGAGGCGTGTGAGCAGTGAACCAAAAATTAGGCCGTGAGGTGAATCCAATGACAGAAAAATAAGATAAAACGGAGTTACGATGAAGAAGATACAAGCATTTGAACTGGTGACATTGAAACTAAAATTCTGGGTCTTCTGTTCGTGCATGCATGCTACGGCTGTTGGGGAAGATGAATTGAATTTTATCCAGCATTTCTCGGTCCATGGTGCTACGGTGCACCCTAGTACCTTTAGGTTAATCGAGTGGTCCTATGAATTTGGGGATGACCACCCTTAGGTTTTTCGACGTGTAGAATCCATTTTTGGGGTTAGATCTTGCAAATTCTAAGTCTAAGATGATGATCAACAACTAAAAGTTCTAAGAGAATCCAACGGAAGATCAACGGTGAGATCGCGTCCGATTAATGTGAAATTTCAACAAGACGATCACGGAACCAGGACGGTCATATCTTACGATCAGAATCATAAATCAAATTCGGACGATAAATCGTTAGCAACCTAACATAGTAAGAAAACCCTCTCAACCCTCTCATTTTTTTATTTGAAAATTTCAGATTATAAAATGTCTAAACTTGTAAATAGAATTTTATTTATAATTGTATAAAAGATTTTATGATGGTATATTAAATATTGGTAATCTGAAAATCATGATAATATTGTGGAATTTGAACTTGCATGTGTAGTTTATGCCATTAAAAAAATTATTGAAGATGTTATTTGGCCCTTTAAATCTGCCAAAAAGTTGTACAAATTTTTAGACAATTTTATACTCAAAATTTGAAAATGATTTCTTCTACAAAGTTGTTGATAATGATGTCTAGTTCATTCACAAAATTTTTCAACAATTATTGAGTTTTGTACGAATTTATACAGATTTTTAACCAAGTCTGGAGCTATAGACAGATTTTATTATGTGTTTGAAAAATCATTAAAAATTTTATATTAAACCAAATTTGATAATTTCTAAGCAAAAAATGAAATTTGAGAAACCTAGTTTCATAATAAATTTTTAGATCATGAAATTGATTTATAAAATTTAAGTATGGAATTAATTTAAGGAAATGTGATAAATCTGTGTCATCAACACTCTTGGAATTTTTAAGAATTATTTATAATTTATTTTTGAAAAATGCTTTCTGAAAAATGACCATAACATGTTTATTGAGTATTCTGTAGATTTATATAAATTTTAGAGTTGCATAAGTAATTTATTTATAATTTTTATTACCAAAGGTATAACCTGAAAATTTTTGGACAGATTTAAGATCACCACTTCAATTATTTATTTGGATAAAAAAATCAGTTATTGTGTTGGTCTAATTCATCAAATATTTAAAATTAGTAATCCATGTATGGGTGTATTTTGGTAGTCTAATCTTATAGATTAAAAGTCCATGCATGTGTGTAATTATGATTTATTTCCTTTCTTTTTTTTTTGGTATCTAAATTATTACTTCATACCATGATTTAAATAAATTGTTTATTTAAATGTTGTACAATTGTTTATTATTGTGTGACATGTGTAATATTTTATGTTTGGATTTTAATGAGTTGGTATAACATTATTTGTGATTAAAAATTGGAATTTATTTGTGATTAATATCAAAATTAACTGAAATGATTAACGGTATACACAAAGTTAACAATTGACGGTTAATACCAGTTGTTCAGGGTGAGTCTTGGTTTTAAAGAGTGTACGAAATTAAGGGTTGACGGTCAATACCGGTTGTTCAAGGAGAGCCCTGGTTTTGAGAATTCTCACGTAAATTGTGTTGCGAAACTCTAAGATGGCACGAGACTTATTTGAACCCTTTTCGATATTCGGTTTTGGAATAAGGGTGGATGTGCCGGTGGCACACAGGGAGGTTACGTACCCCTGGCAGACCGTTTCCTTGGGACAGACCACGGATGCCACTGCTTGGGTATATAACTCCGGACGTGGGCATCCCTGGTGGTTACGGTTGGTAACACTTAAATATTTGACCAAGGGAGGGTTTCAAATTAACCGTTGCCATGCTTAGTGGTTGGTAAGTTAAATCTCTTGGGTGAGATTTCGAGTGTCACCTAATTTATTAAAATTATTGAAATTATTTTAATGGTTGTAATTTATGTTTACAATTATATTGTTATCTCATGTTTATAATCTCATTATTTTTCTCTTAAAAGAAATGGTAGGTTGGTTATATTTTCTTACTGTGTTGCAAAACTCATGATATATATTTTTGTTGCCCTGACATTTTATGCCAGGTTTTGGCGAGAAAATAATTGAAGCTGAAATGGAGTTGACGCTAACGTAGAGCCTTGGCTAACTTGAAATCATGACTAAAGTCGAATAACTTTATTATCTTATATATTAGCTATTAAGGACCTTATAATTTCATTTGATGTTGTGTTTGGATAATTTTAAGTTTTTATTTAATATTATTTGAACCTTTGGTTATGTACGAGAGTTGGAATGCTCTATTAAGATGTCAACTTTTTAGTTTATTAAGTCATTTTGTTTATTTAATTTCCCTTGATGTTCCAAAAATTTGAGGCGTCACACTTTTTATATATGTTATAGATATATAAATATATATATAAAAGTGATTGAAACACCACATGTTTATATTTATTTTGGGTAAAAATAAAAACAAAAGACGTGTTTGGTACCAAGTATTTTAAAATTTTGTTTTGAAAACTTGAAAAGGGGTGGTTATGAGAGAAGGTTGTTGACGGTTAGAGATGGTGATTGAAGGTGGTTGTCGGCTATGAGAGGTAGTGGCTAAAGGTGGTTGTCACTGGTGAGAGGTCATTGGTAGTGATCAGAGGTGGTTGATGGCCACATGAAGTAGTGGTCGAAAGTGATTGTCAGTATTCGGAGATGGTAGTTGGTCAACCGTCTAAGGTGGTTTTCAACAAAAGTTGGTGGTTGAATGTGACAACCCCGTTCTGTAGTATGCTTCTAATTCCTTAATTGTGTATGTGCTCATGTGTTAAGTGTGAATTTGAATGATAATTATGTCATTAATGTGGTTTTGGCTACATATATGTTGATCGTAGGAAAATACATTATGATTTCTGCTTTGATTTGAAAATTGAAGGCCTTAATGGCATCAGAAATCGAAATTGGTTAGTTTAATGTGATCGGCATAATTATTTGAACCTATTAGAAAGTTTGATTAAAATTTGATTCAATCGAAATTAATTAGATTAAATAAATTAAATTAAGCTTAGGATTAGATAACCTAAGCTTTAATTACTTAGCATAAACCTTGATTAGTTAATTAAGCTAATCCAACCTATATATATATATATGTTAAGATGAGATTAAGCTCATTATTTTGCACTCAAAATCTGTTGGAGCCTTAGAGAGAGGGAGAATTCAATTATAGAGAGAGAGTGCTAGAATTTGAAGAATTTTGCTTAAGGATTGAAGAATTAAGGAAGACAACTCAAGTTTTGCTAGAGTTGGTGTATTTGAAGGCCTTAGGTAAGAGTTTGAGCCATAATTCAAGAGTTCAAGCCATCAAATATGTGAATTCAAAGAAATTATGTGTTTAAATGTAAGAATTGAGGTAGAATTGTCAGAATCAAAGTCAATTCATACATGCATGCATATTTTGATAGAGTTTCATAAGTTTGAACATGATTCATATCATCCATGTTGAGTTTTGAAGCTATCTTCTACATGCATTCATGAATTATGAAGTGTTAGAGCTTAATTCCATGATTTACAAGGTTTCGAAAGTGAAGTGCATGTTTTTGTAAACTTTGGAAAGGACATTGAAGTTTAATCATACATGCTAGATCATTTGAGTTGAATTCATGAAGTTTGGCTATGAGGCTTGAGAATTGGTCTTGAATTCATGTTTTTGGAAGAGTTTTAAGTGTTTGAGAAGTTGTTTATAAGCCATAGAAGAATTTGTTTTGAAACTACAAGCTTTGAAATCAACTTTGTTCTGAAATTTCTAAAATTCTGTCTCACAACTCGAGCGAACAATCTGTTGCTCGAATGAACATTTCATGCATCCAGTATTTTTGTAGAGAATTGCAGTCTTGAGTGACCGCCTTTTATCTTGCACCTTGGCTCGAGCGAGCATCGAGCCTAAATTCGGATCATCTAGTACTTTTACAAACCAAGTGATCCGCTCGAGCGACTAATGTTGGGCTTGAGCGAATTCAGCAAATTTTGAAAAGACGTATTCTGATCAAATGTACATTCTCATTCCTTTCTAAGCATTCTTAAGCACGAATTGAACATCCTAAATGAATTTAAGAGTTAAAATGAAGCCTAAGAGAATTGAATGAGTTAAAGAACAATTCGGTTAAGCAATGTGATTCAACGTGTATGTGTTTATGATTGTGTAGGATCATCCGCAAGGACGATTCAACAACCAAATCACTGTGAGCAATATCTTAATAAAAATATTTTTTTTACTTTATTTTCTGAATGTCCTAATGTGATAAGCTTTCTAAAACTGTGATTTTGCAAGTGTGAATGAGTTTCTATTTGTTTGATCAATATTGTAACACCTAAAAAAGAATACAAATAATCCAACTCATAAAAGAAATGAATATAATAAAGTTAAGGTATTTCCATTCATCAGAGTTCACATTACAAAAGATATTACATGCATCATACATTCATAAATGTTCATCCTGAATCTATAGCATGTAATACTAGTTAATAACAACAAAATAATGCCCTACGGGCTTACATCTTTTCAAGACATTACTTGGTTACAACAAAAAAGAGTCATAAGCTCTGTATTTATAAAGCCCTAGGCTTGAATAAACATTTAAATACAAAATAGAGCCTCCAGCTCCTATGTCCTTCCAAGCTATGTCCTTGGAGGAAGCTTGTCACCGGTACCTGAAAATGGTTTCCCAAGTAAGGTGAGCCAAAGCTCAATAGAAACAGTTTAACACAATATATGAGATTTAACTCAGATATAAGTGTCAGATATATTCCATGTTTATGACAGATGCACATTCTTCACATGATCATACGATACCGACATTTACATCTAGAGCCATTCCCATTTATTCATTTTAGATTAGTTCATTTCATTTCAACTCATAGACCACATTTATACTTTTCTAAATAACCCAACTGAGACTACAACCTAGTGGTTTTCAATCAACATAACTATCACATAAACACTTCAATCTTGCCATTTTACGAACATTTCGTCTGCGGGATCGGCGCCCATGTATACATAAGATTTCGGGACTTTAACCCTAGACACTCCAGCCAACTTAATTTTCAATGAAGTCTATCCCCTATCTCCTCTCAAAACATAGAGTACATCCCATTTCTCTTCCCAAAACGTTATACATATACAATGTATTTACAAGTATTGTCATATTCAATGACATTCAATTATACATATCCAATGCCTTAACATACCATCATATTCAATGACATAATTAAGTGATTAGCTTCAATTCACTTAATCCTCATGCAATTTCTATAACAATCATAGTTATTCTCCACTGATAGCCCAATACAGTTATTTTTAAATAGATATACAATCCTTATAATAGATAATTTATCAAATTTCCATAGGTGAGTGATTTAAACAAATCCAACTACACCATTCTTTCATACATCCTCCCAATTTCACATTTCTCATATCAATTCCATTATTTATACAAATAAATTATTCCAAACATCTTAGGGCAAAACTCTCAATTTTCCAAATATTGACCCAAATGTCAAAATCATCTATTTTAACACAAAACAACCTCACATCCAAACCTCATAATCAATTATATAACACCACATAGAAAACTCTCATTCTAAATCATGAACCCAAACCCTAGGTTTTCTCCAAACACCCCAAATCTCACCATATATACATAATAACAAATAACTAGATTAAAACTCATAACAAAGTGTAGAATATCTCTACCTCAAGTATAGAAGTCCAAAGGAGAAATGGTGGAACTTTAAAAGTGACGAAATCAAACTCTATTCGGATGAAACGGTAGCTCTTGAGATGCTCCAACTCTTTATCAAAGGGAGTATGATAGAGAGAGCCTTAGATCCTAGGAGATTCGTAAAGAGAAGTCGGTTTTTAGAGAGAAAAAGAGTCGATCTAGGGTTTTTGAGTGAAAAGACACAAAAATTCTACGTAAAAATGAGCTGCTGCGATCTGATATATGCGAGCCTCGCTCGAGTGAAGAAGTTATCGCTTGAGCAACCAGACACAATAAGTGTCCTCGCTCGAGCGCAAAAAACGTCGCTCTAGCGTAGAATACAAATCCCCAGAAGTTTTGTACACAAAAGACTGTCGCTTGAACGCAAGAGTACTTGCTCGAGCGAAGAACGATACCCTTCAAGAAGTCTGCAGGACTGAAAGAAATACTAGGAGATCACCAAGCTTGCTCGAGCGAGGAAAGCTTCGCTTGAGCGAGGAAACCAAAATCTGGGCAACTTCATTCTAGACCAACTAACAACCCATCTGTTCCGAACATGGCCAACACATTCCAAAACTTAAACTCAAAGAGTAGGAGGGAGAAAAAGACATAAATAACAATATTAAACCACGAGACCCAAGTCCGGAATACAACAAAGGTCAGGTCAAAACTCGGATTCACTATAAATATGATATCTGTAAATATGATTGATGTGACATGAATGTATATGATGGACCCAAGGTCGTTATGTATATTTGAATTGGGTCCAAGGTCGTTCTGTGTAATTGAAATGGACCCAAGGTCATTCTGAACATCTGATAAGTTTGATTATCTGTTTATGAGTTGACCAAATGATTATTATACAACTATAAATGAATGGACCCGAGGTCATTCTGTTATGATATGATCAATTCCATTCTGTATATCTGTTGGACCCAATGTTGTTCTGTTATCTATTGGACCCGAGGTAGTTCCGTTATGTAATGCTTATGATATAAAAATGCTTATGTTAATTACTAGAACTCATTCACATAACCCATTTACTCTGATATTATTCACTAGGCGTTAGCTTACTCCGTTTATATATATGTATGTAGGTGAGTAGTGGAGATATCCAGCTCCAGCCTTAGTGAACTTGTGAAGGATATCAAATTTTTGTGAAGTCTGTCATGAGCATTTCACGAGAGAGGCTTTTGTTTCTGTTGTCTTTTGAATTTCTGTTTTCTTTTATTGGTCATGTTTGACCTTGTATATGTATATAAGTTCTGGCTTTGTATGACAGTGATGTTTGAAAGATATTGGACGTATGGAACCCTTTTATGAATGTATGAGTGTGAGTTATTAATATATATAAGAAGTTTTTGTTCATGCCATTTATACATAGCTCATTGGACAAAATTTATAATTCGGCTTCCGCTTCTAGCCCTATATGATTGAATATGATTTGATTTCTGTCTGAGGCTGTAGGTAATCTCATAATTACTGGCTGATTATGATCCAAACCTCTAGGGGCAGGTTAGGGTCATGACCCTAAAGGTGGTTGGGGGCAATGGCAAATGGTTGGCAGTTGACCAAGGTGGTTGGCGGAAGAGGTTATTGGCGATAGTAACTAGTATTGATGAGTAATGGGTTGTGGTCGAAAAGGGTGGGAGAAAGAAGAAGAAATGAAAAAAAAAAATAAATAAATCAAACAAAAAAGTGAAACCAATTTTTTAATGTTTACAATATGTAATAAATTTTGAGAATTGTTTATAACTTTTTGAAAACGAAAACAAAAATCAAATGAGTTTTTGTTTACAAATTTAAAAAATTTTATAAATATAAACGTTACCAAATATGTCTTAGTGTTTGATATGACAGCATCGTATACAATTTGTTTTTTTGTTGGTCAATAGCTTCTACATCTCACTAATACAATAAAGGTTCGCTCTTTATTTCGTCTTGTAATAGTTCTTGACATTTATAAATTGGATATTGAATTCGTTGATGTTCATCCCAATGTTCTAAAGGCATAAAACAACATTAAGAAAATCGTGTCTTTAATTCTTTTAATAATTTTTGATAATATCTTAATCGATATAAACAATAAAATCTATTGAGAACATGCATAAGATATAATATAAATTTAAACACACTCATATTATTTAAAGACAAGTGATATGTCCGTTATAGTGCATATTTTGTATCCTTGATTTACATGTTAGACCTATTTTATATATTATTTTATCTTATTATGTTTATTTTTATGTTTTTAGGCATTTTGAAAGCTTAATGGAAAGGGTCCGGCTTTGGTCTAGTCAAATGCTCTGAAATAGAGGAGATTGGGATCTACATGGAGAGATTAAATATTTATATCGGACTAGTTATATCATGTTGAGATATTAAGCCCAGATGGTATTTTGGTGACAATAAGGAGGAAGAAATATTGTAGCACATTCATTATACACGGTTTATTGAGTCTATAAATAGAGAGTTTGAATGTTTGTTTGAGATAGAGTATGAGAAAAATGTAATCACCGGAAGGAAAAAAAAAAAGAAAAAAAAACATCTCTAGATAAGGAGAATTCTAAGAGAATAGAGAGTATGAGAGTTTATAGAAAGTTTACACTGTTTTATAATAATTTGTTTGTGATTGAATTAAAGGAGTGTTTGTTTAATTTATTCCTGTCTTTGTATATCTACCCAACTGGTATACATCCTTCTCCCACTACTCAACAGTGTTTGAAGCAGTAATAATTGCATATAACTAAGGTTAAGGATCTTAAATATTTTACTAACATTTTTACCAAATGTATCTCTAGCATTTTCCATAGCATATATGCTTTTAAGCAATGATTGAGATCCCCACATAAGACCCCCACAAATCTAGACTACTCATGATGTGGACCTGACACATACATGAGTGGATCCCACATATACATGGAGGACTAGGATCACTTTGGGGGGTGTGGGGGTCATCCCCAAAGGGAGTCCCAAACATTTTCCTATGCTTTTTGGCATTCAAGTGTAACCACAAAGCACAGGATTTAGCATTCAAGTGTACCAGACCCGCAAAGCACAGGATCAATTCCATCGGCAGATGCCATGCCGTGCAAGCTTAGAGATAATTACAATATGGCAACAATAATTTCTTTTATTTATAATTCTTAGAATTTTAGTTTCTTGAGAGTTCTAAACTATTTTAGGTTTGTATTGTATTTATTCTTATAAATATAGAGGTAAACATGTGTAGAGGAAGGTTAGATTATTAGGGTTTTATTTTTTATTTTTTGTTCTTTTTGTTTTTATAGTTTTGGAGAGTTTTCCAAATGTTGAAGAATGAGAAGTAAAGTTTGTATATTGATTATTTAATCCAATGAATTTAAGTAAGTATTTTTCTATTATTACTTTTAATTTTATTATGTTAGCCTGGATTTGTAAATAGGGTTAGGATGAAATTACATATTTGATATTTGTTCATGTAACTTAATTCGTTCAATAAATATATATGTTTTAATTGAATAAATATTTTTCTTGTTTACTCATTTATTTTTAACTGTAAATAATTAAGATTGGATTTTCATTGTGTTTTGTTGGATTCAGTTTATGATTTGTTAAAAGCATATATAAATTGTGTTTTGACGGATTCAATGAATGTTTTGATTTTAACTTTTGTTTGGTGAAATAAATATATATTTTAAAAAATAAATAAAAAGTATTTTCATAATTATATCATCCATAATAAAAGAGTTTGATTACCAATTTATCGTGAAGAAAAATTAAAGAATTAATTAATATGAATATTATGAATATGATGTATGTAATGGATTCCACTGCCCTAGTATTTTATTTATTTGATTAAATCCATTTTAATATTTGTAATTTTATTATTTTTCGTTCTATTAAAACTCAAGAATTTGTTCAACTAAATTGGGGCATTTATTTTACGATTAATTGATTATTTTTAACCATCAAATCCCTGTGTTTTCAACCTTATTCATGCCTTGTCTAAACTCTAATCGATTCATGCACTTGCGAGTAGTTAAAAGAAAAATGCCTCAGACCCCCAGTGGGGGTCACTGGGGGTCATGTTTGTGGCCTTCCCATTGGTTAAAAAAAAAACTTTTTTTTTTTTTTTTTTTTTTGAATTTTAGCGAATCATGGCCCGCCACCTCACTGGGGGTCGACCCCCAGTGGGGGTCTCTAGCATTTCCGTAGTTAAAATTAGTACATCAACAAGTTATCAAAAAAAAAAAAAAAAACAGTACAACAACAAGAGTACAATACTTAAAATACTTACATAGGATTACACTCTTTCAAACAAATTATGCAAAAGCTCTTATAAACAAATTAAGCAAAGCATGTACAGACACTCCACACTTAAAGCTCACAAAATAAATATATAAATTTATCTAAAGTTTTGTCGATGCCTATTTCATTATGAGTTGCTGCTTATATAGAGGGTTGATGCTTGATTTGAAATTGCTTGAAATCCAAAGACATAAGGTTTGAGATAAGATCACATGAGTTGTTGATGGTGAGGAAGAATTTGCTTTTGATAATGAAGAGTCAACAATCTTTGCTTTTGCAGTTGTCAAAAATCTTTGCTTTTGTAGTTGTTTTGAGGTTTCGAATCTCATTCTAGAAATATTGTATTGTAGGAGTATTAAGAGGTGTAGAGACTTTATTGACTTGAGTGATAACATCTTTGAAACCATTTGTATCGTATTTAAGTTTTTGTGTAGTAGTTTGAGGGATATTAGGTTTTTTTTTTTTTGAATTTATGGCCGTTTGTTTTTTCTCTAGATCATCAATACTATCTGTAGAGGGACAAAAATTAATTGTTAAACTAATCACTGAGGTCGCTCCTGTTAGGCGAACAAATATGATTCAATTAACATTGGCCAAAGCCCAATGGAAGTGGGCCAACCAAGAGGCCAAATTAGATCTGACCTACTAAGGTCCAGATGGGTCCTCAGCAGCAAAAAGTATCCAAGGGAACTTGCTGAGGTACTACTTGCGGTGGGACAGTTGCTAAGGCAATCTACCTCGGTGCTGCTATCTCATTAGAAGGGTATTACAGCATGCCTTTGAGACACTTGTTGAGGAAAGACCAACCGAGTCAACTTCAGTCTTTGCAACTACTTTTTGAGACAAGACTCCCTAAGGTAATAGCAGCCTTCCCTTGTACAAATGTGGCTTAAATACGTAGGTGCTGATAGTAGGCCTTGAAGCATTACCAACCTAGGACTGATAGCATGCCCAGAGCATATATAGCTTGGCACTGATAGCAGGCTCCAATGCTTCCTGGTTGGAGCTAATAACAAGCCCTAAAGACACCATTATACCACAGGAATCTTGCGAAAATAGGAGCAGTGCAGCTCGAAAGAAAGGGACTCCCTTTCTATTTACCTAGGTTACAGACTTACCTTAGTTGCACTGGGAGGACCAAAAAAGTCCCCTTGGGCTTGATATGAGGTGCAGCCCTTGCTACGATTCACACCTTGGGAAGTTGGGGAGTTTGTGGTTAGGTAGCCAAGGGTGGAGGAGTCGCTGAGTTAGACACAAGTATGACCGATAATAGGTCATGAGTCCTAAGAGTGCATGTCTTGGGAAACTGAACTGAAAAGGCGGGTGCCGTAGCGAATACCATCACAAAGAGTGCCTCCGAAATAGATGCACCTCTTGCGGTCCGTACCAAAACAACACTTTTTGACGTGCTAAACAGATAGTACAGTGGCACTTGTTGATACTTTTTGCCAAACAAATAGTACATGTTAAAGGACACGTGTCTACCAAGGTCTAGTGGTTGAAGATAGAATATCCTGTGACATGTGTCGTTGTACTATTTGGCCACTTGGTATGTTCAAGTACCAAGAAAAAGCCTATAAATAGGACTTGTTGAAAGTTCGAGAGAGAACTTGAGATTTGGGAGGATATGCTATTAATTTGCGCTGTCACATTCTTCTCTTGAATTACTTGTTCCACCTTTACCTAGCTGCTTACTCTCCAATCGCCCCAAATTATTAATTTATTAGCATAATTTTACATTGCTAAGTACTATCATTATTCACTGTTCATTTTAGACGCCTACACCATCAATGAATATGTCGTAGTGTTTGATCTGAAAAGCAGCATTGAATACAATTTGTTTTTTTGTTGGTCAATAGTTCTACATCTTACTAATACTTTATTTCGTCTTGTATTTGTTTGGATTTAGGGTTTTGAAATTTACAATTCCCACTTTTTCCATTCTGCTTCATAAGAGATGAATTACAAATAGCATGAATCAGCACATTTATTGATTAAGAATTTACTCGCTGTAGTATTTTAACTAAATAATTAGCACATTTACAAACTATATTATTTGGCAATGAAATGAGAGTCATCAAAATCAATTGTAAATTACATTCACTTCTCTTAACGCTTAAAACAAAAAATTATTCATAAATTTTATATGGGAGAATGTTAATCCATTTAGTCTTAAAAGTTTTATTATGAACCAATTAGTCTTTTTTT
This sequence comes from Camellia lanceoleosa, assembly GCA_025200525.1. Lineage (NCBI taxonomy): Eukaryota > Viridiplantae > Streptophyta > Magnoliopsida > Ericales > Theaceae > Camellia > Camellia lanceoleosa. Next base: position 135,820,422 of record CM045770.1, on the reverse strand, counting down.
ATTTGAAAAGTTGTATTTATTTGATTTGGTACTATTTGAGTTGAAGTGAATGCTATTTTCTATTTCATTTTTCTAATTTTTTAATTTATTTTTGGGATGTGAATGGAAATGAGGTGTAGAAGATTGTTTTTGGGGGGATTGATGATTAAAGTGTTGGTTGTCGAGCGTGAAAATTTATATTTCTGTTAGTATGGTTTTCTGGTGTTACATTGCAGTTACGTTTGGAGTTTTTATGTGTTACATTGATTGGATTGTTACGTTTAGAAAAAATACATTAAGGAGTTTTTTTTTGAAATATTACGTTGTTATGTTTAAGAAAAATACACAAAGAAATTTTTTTAATGTATTACATTAGAGTGTTACGTTTAGGAAAAATACACTAAGGAGTTTGTGTGTGTTACATTGATTAGAGTGTTACGTTTGGAAAAAGTAAATTAATAATTTCTTAGTATATTACATTGAAGGGTTTCATTTGAGAAAAATACATTAAGGAGTTTTTGTGTAGTACATTGATTGGAGTGTTATGTTTGAGAAAAAAACACTAAGGAGTTTTTTGAAATGTTACGTTGTTGCATTTGAAAAAAAAAAAACACTAAGAAGTTTTTTAGTATGTTATATTGGAGTATTACGTTTGGAAAAAGTATACTAACGAATTTTTTTTGAAGTGTTACGTTTAGTAATTTCAACATTTTAAAAAAACTCACATTTGTCTCTCAACTTATGCTTAGCCCTTTATATAATTCACATTAGAATGCGACCTTTGAGTCCATAAGAATAATTGGAGGACCAAACCGTTTATAAGATTACTATTTGAGATTTATTGGTGTTTCACTGTTTAAAATATATATAATTAGTTCTATATTTTTTATATAATTATATTAATCTCTCTCAAAGTTTAATTCAAATAACATTGTTAACTATATGAATGAAAAAAATGATATTAGCATTTCTTCAATATTAAAATGTATATTTATATCTTTATTTATTTTAGTGTCTATTTACCATTGACTAGTTTCAATTACTTTAATCATACTAAAAAGGTAATGTAATAATTATGTCAAAATTATGGGACTAATTATATTTTTTCTTCAAATTTCAAGGAAAGTGAATGTAATTACTTTATTTTTTTATGAATATTTAATATTTTATATACAATTTGAATTTCAAGTTGCGAATTTATATTGAATTTCTGATTTTTTTTTTTTTTTTTTTTTTTTTTCCGAATCCTTTGAATTTAAAAATATGTTTACACAAGTTCTACAAGTTGCGCCCAACCCAGTAGAGAAAGCAAATTTATTCACACAATCAGAAAGTGTGTGAATGTTACACCCCATTCTATTGACTGATTAGATGAAATGAACCCCTACTTGTGTAACTTAACTACATTTGCACAAAAAGAGCATAGTTAAATAAGTGGTCTTACTTTTAATTCTAGTTAGCTTCATAAATGCAATTGGTTCTAAAAAATAAATTGGGCAAATTACAAACACCTCCCTCGAGGTTTGGTGAAAATACAGATTTCCCTCTGAAGTTTGAGAAATTACATCCCGCCCCCTGAAGTTTATATTTGCATAACAAATTATCCCCTGACGTTTTTATTTTCATACAGATTCCCCTCTAATTTTTCCTAATTTGTTATGAAAATTTGACCTTCAGGGGGCAATTTGTAATTTTTCAAACCTCAAGAAGAATTTGTATTTTCACCAAATCTCAAGGGGGTGTTTGTAATTTGCCCAAAGAAAAAATAATAATAAAAATAAAAAACATACACCCATCACAATTAGTACAAATTTAAGTGTGAGGGAGGGCCAAGCTAGTTTAATTCCCATGGTCTTTTTTGACTAAAAAATTGAGGTTGAAAATATGGATGTTTAGGTTAACTTTTGGACTTTCTATGGAAAAATGTGTAATAAAAAATTGTGAAAATTAGTTTTTAGAGGAAAATTTGAATTGGGAGTTGTGCAGCCATAATTGTTGACTTTTGGTGAATAGTGTTAACTTTTTAACTTTTTGAATAACTTTTTGACTTTTTGGATTATTTGGGAGTACCCAAACAAGGCCTTAAGGTTAATACAAAGATTTTGGATATAATTTATTTAACAACAATGATTCATCCCCCTTTCCCCATCACCCCCTTTGACCCCCTCTCTCTCTCATTGGTTGCTTTTTCTTTTTCTTTTTCTTCTTTTTCCTGCTCCTCCAATCACCCACTGACATATGGCAAAAGGAGGGGGGGTGAGGGGGTGCCCCAAAAAGGGGGTCTAAAGTATTATTGTTTATTTAATTCAAGAGAAATGTTTTTTAGCACTAAAAATTTTAGCACTAATGCCCCTAAATTTCCAATTTTGGTAATTCTGTTTTTTTTTTTTTTTCTTTGCCTTGTGTTTTTTTTTTTTTTTGCCTTTTTTGGATTTTCGGGGCATTAGTGCCCCTTTTTTCGAGCCCCTGATCAAAACGCTTAATTCAAAATATGAGAATTTAAGAAGCAGAATGTTTCTCAAAGGAATTGCTATTAACCATTTCAAGAATTCCTGTCTACTACCAAAAATATAATAATCTCCAAATTATTAATTGAGAAATTCTACTTACACAATACTTTTACCTTATTACACTCATCATTTTGATAATTTTTTTTATTACATTTTTATCCCTTTGTAAAATTACTATTAAGGTATCTTTTCATCTTTCTTTCCATCACCCACCACCTAGCCATCATCCCTTCTTTCCACCAATCACCGTCATCCTTTCTCCCATCTTACTCGCTCCATCTATCTACAAATCTAAATACATCTATCTTAAAGAATATATATATATACATATAAATAAGAACAAACAACAAACAAAATAAATTTTATATTTAGAATGTATATATTATCATTATAAATAAGTAATATATACGTTTTTTTTTTTTTTTTTTTGGGTATTTAAAAGATGTTTGGGTATGATGTTCAACTATGTTGGTGTAAATTTGCATTATTTGAAAAAATTGGGTTCAAAACTCGTTTCAGCTCTGATTCACCAAACAAATTGAAATTGTTCGCCCATATGTAGCCAAACAATGTCAGTTTGTTCGAGCTTCTATAACCGAACACGACTAATTAATCAATTTTGATCCATTCGGCAATACAAAATTTAACAAACTTAGTTTATTCAGTCGTTTCCAATTGAACGAACAAAATTTGTTTGGCTATGTCTCGATGCACGAAGAACAATCAAAGTTTGTTCAGCACTTGTTTGCCGAACAAAATACAAAACCTGCAGATGAAGGTATGAACAAAATGCAGAACAAAATGCGAAACCTGCAGATGAAGGTTGAAAAGAAGGCTTCGAAGGTGGTGATGACAATGGGAGGTTGCAGGGTTATGATTGCAGTGGTAGGGAGTTGCGAGGTGATAGCCATGCCAGTAGAGCTGCAGGGTTGTGCTCAGAGATGGCAGCAGTCACCATAGTAGATGGAGATAGAAGGATTGAAAGATTTTGATTGTAAGGAGAAAAGAGGAGGTTATGGACGAGGGTACAAGTGAAAAAAATGTGTACAGTAGTGAAATAAAATTTTTGAATTTTTAAGGGAGGTTTAATTAGAAAAATGATATCATGAGGTAGACCTATCGTGTAAATAAAATTTCCCTTGCTAATTTTTGTTTGATGCTCCAATCTAACAATTTTTTGAACATCTGAATAGCAGCACAGAAATACCAAAACAGCAGAACCCAATACAAACAATTTCCCCAAGCCTGGAGAGAGAGAGAGAGAGAGAGAGAGAGAGCTATCAAATTTCTCTGTAATGTACCCCCAAATAAGTGCAGCTTTCGGCCGTTTACAAAATCATTTATCTAATATGGATCTCTCTACAACCATAAATAGGTAGGGAGACAGATCCTAACTATACATGCTGAAATCTACCAGTGTAATAACCCAGTAAAACTGGACACAAATTGAAGTCCCAAAAAAATAATCTATACAACACTATCATACAGTTCCGCTTCCTCACCCTTTCTTCTGCTCCTCTGGTCTAAGTTCAGTCATCACAACGATCAAAGTTTAAATCCCTCCACATAACAAAGGCTTCATCTCAATTGATCAAAGTAAAACTTTCCTTTTTTCATTTTTCTTTTTTTTTTACGTAGAATTACCCAGTTGACAGGAAGCTACTATTGCCTTAAAATATCTTCCTCAGCCAGAACTAGGCCCATGGACAGGTGGGTTTTGCTTCTCTAGAGCCACCATAGAGGGGGCTGTAAATGCTGGCTCAAGATTTTCATTGACACTCTTGGTTGGTCTCTTTGGCCTCTTGGGTTTCTGCTGCTGTTGTGTATCAGCGTAGTGTACCGAATCATCCAAATCGTAGTCCATTGGCCCCAGCCCAGAGTTGGGGGACGAAGAATCTACATTTTTCACAACTTTTTGAGGCCTTGGCTTTGACTGAGTTTGCTTCTCACCGGTAGTTTTCCTCTGCACACACAGATAACCCAAATCATCAACAACTGCTGTAAATGGATATTTTCTATACTGCAACCATTGAGCTTGACTTCAACATGTAGTTAACCCAACAAAGAAAGGAACAGACTGAATAACCACAAGAAAAAGAACGTTAGAGAGGTCAACATATTCAAGACTTGAAATGTAATCAAGTATCAGAACATATTCGAGAGAGGTTAACAACCAAAAGGACGACTTAATGTACGAGACTCCTGCTAAAACATGATCTGGACAGGGCAAATGTACGCAACCATACCACCATTTTTGGAGAGGAGGTTTCTGTTAATCGAATCCGCACCACAAAGGATGCTAACAGCAAGGCTTAGCCGCCCCTTTAGAAGAGGTTAACCACCACAAAATAAAAATAAAAAGATCAATCATGGGACAAATAGGTAGGCCCTCAGCACCGAAGAATATGAGGGAAAAAATTGTCATATCTGCTACATGACACAACAGAGAAATTTATTGCTTGATTAGACATTTTTAGCAAGTCCCAGTGATAACCCATCAACAAAATAAATTAATGCACACATAACAAGTCCAAAAATCAAGAGTACGGAGTGATTTTGGCACCTTTTTACTACTAGACTTTGCTTTCTCAGGATCAGGAGAGGGTTCGAGTTCATTTGCCTGTGGCTGTGATCCATTGTTTGCAAGATCTTCCAAAGATGCATCACCTTCTGCATCTATCCGTATACCTTTTGTTCCACCTTTTTTCTTTTGTCTATCCCTAGCCTAAAATTAAAAAAATACCACATAAGGATCTTTAATCATTCTGAATATGATTTTTAACTGTGAAAATGCCTTGAACCCATTGCTAAATATATAAAGCGTCTTGGAAACAAGAAAACTAATAGGCTACCTGTAGGGGAATTTCTTTCAGTTTCTGCTCCAACTGGGCATCATCAATAAGTAAAGAAACAACATCCTCAGGAGCCAAGAGGTCACCCTGTACATGGCCACCTGTCATGACAAGCTGCTGCACAGTGTTCTTCTGACTCGCTCTCTGCAAGATCTTCTCTTCAACTGTCTCTTTACAGATTAACCGATAGACAGTGACCTACATCATGAAAATAGATCAAGAAATAAAATTATTAGTAATACAAAATCCAGAATCACTATTATTCAAAGTAGTTAGATCACTCCTTGATCAAAATAAAATCTCGAGTGTAAGAGAGTACAGAATGAAGCGCCTAATCTTTTAACTGAGAATTTATTGAAAAAAACAAGAAAACATTCCACATTATATGCCCCAAGATGCTGCACCCTTCCAACAATGCCTTGCAGAATTTAATTGGTTTGATTCTTACAAAATATGGTTCACACTATCACTAGAATGATTTTATATTAAATTTAGCACCGTATGTCATGTATTTGTATAATCAGAATGGATTCCTTAAGATCGCAGAGACTCTTCAGGATAAGTAAAAACATAGCTTTGAATCTCCAAAACAAGATTATTCCGTCCACACATTGATGTTAATAATGTGATTGAAAATGGTCTTGCGAATCATTCTTCAACAAATCCTTTCAAAGATGCTCAACAAAATACATGTCAATTCTACAATTTGGATAGTAAACTTTTTTTTTCCCCAATGATTTGGTAACGTTTGTGTCTACAGTTTTTGGTTTATATTTATAAAAATTGTAAACATACAAAAACTTGTTTGCTATCTACTTTTATTTTCAAAAACTCGTAATCAGTCTACAAAATTCAATAAACTGTTGTAACCACAAAAAGTTTATTTCACTTGTTTACAAAGAAAGTACTCATTCATTCCTCCTCACTCACATCACTCATCACCACATCCAGTCAAAGTCACTGTTTGACTTCCATCCGCAACCACCAGTAATCACCACCTGGCAGCAACAACCTTTGGCCACCGCCAACCACCAATTTCTAGAAACCAACTCAGACGGTTGACAACCACTTTCAGCCACTACCTCCCACTGTCACTTGTTTTCAAAACAAGTTTTCAATTTCTTTAAACAAAAAAAAAAAATTAAAAATAGTAAACTATAAACATTACCAAACGGCACCTAATTGAGAATGAAATAGATTTCAAAAATGCTGTGAAAACAAGAGCAGAAACATGGAGGACAAACCATTCACATGCATCTAGTTTTATTGAAAGACCATAAAAGTGATCAGGAGGAAACTAACATCCTTAGTCTGACCCAGCCGATGAGCTCTATCCATTGCCTGTAAATCCAAGGTTGGGTTCCAGTCACTCTCATAGAAAATGACTGTGTCAGCAGCTGTTAGGTTGATGCCTAGTCCACCAGCTCTTGTACTCAGCAAAAAGACAAAGATATCACTCCTGCAATGAGACAATAAACAGTTCAATGATCAAGTCACTTACAAGGTTCCATATTCGGTGGATATAACTGAGTGACAAAAAGAAGCAAGAATACAAATAAAAAACCAAAGTCCTTCAAAAACAAGTCAACAAACCCGTACCTGTGCTGGAAGTCCCTCACCATGTCCCGGCGATCCATTATAGTGGAGGATCCATCCAGCCTTAGGTATCTGTATTTCCTATAATTCATATAGTCCTGCAATTGAATGAAAGAATCAGCAAAAAGTCAAAATTTCAATGAAAAACGTTCAGTTTAAATTTGAGTGAATGGTTATGATCCAATAAAACAGCAAGGAACTAAGACACCAAGCTAACTTGCAAGCTCAGCTTATTATGAGAACCTGACCTGAGCGCAGGGCCTCTGAATCACTGTCAAAGGACTTTAAAAAGGTTGTTTAGCTTAACGAAAGACCAAACTAAGTTCGAAAATCATTAACAACCCTACAGTAGCTATAATAGTAATAGATACCAATGTATGCACTTGGCTTGATTGAGACTACTACAATGCATTGGGTAAGCAACCCAACAAGAGTATTGCACTGAGCTAAGCGTGAGAATGCAGAAAGTGCAGAGAATCTGAGCTGGAATGCTTCAGTACTAGGCAGAACAAGCTGATTTAAGCAATGATCAGCTGAGGTACCATTTGAAAGAGCATTGCAGGCCAGATAGATTGCCTTACAACCCCACAAATCTTTTTATCATTAAAAAAGAACTAACATTCCCTCAATTAATTTCCAAATATTTTCCTCAAATTATCTAAACCATCTCAAAGTTTCCTTGCAACTGGTTTCTGCTTTTCAATTGAAGATACTATTTAAAACCCCAACTCCACCCTTCAATTAAGATGCTATAGCAATTTTACCAGTTTGTTCCAATGGCTTTGGCAACTGGCTTCCTGACTTTATCATACTAGTTTCATATTCAATATCACAATCTATGTGATCACTGTCCATATAAATTTCCATGTTCAGAATTTGTCATTCAAATGGTACATTTAACATGTAATAAACCTTGCCGGCATTTCCATCCAAAGCTTTCTCCAATTTTAGTGTCCAAGTTAATGCAAATGGAAATTTGTTAGAAACATAACTTGCCCACATTCGATAATTCTTTCATTCTTCTGGCTTCTGAACCTCTTACACAAACTAGAGTTTCTTAAACTCCATGTTTGACCATAAAGAGGCAATAAGGTCCATTAAGAAAGACAACACACACAGACATGAACACATCTGCGGAGAATACAGAAGCTTAAAATAGTTATTCAAATGTAGTGAAAGTTTGGCTAAAGTTTGTTTCTTTCTTTTTCCTTAAATCAAATCCCAAATGGAGACCATGGCATGGACAATCAAGCAATATGAGAGAGAGAGAGAGAGAGAGAGAGAGAGAGAGAGAATTTCAGAATACCTCAAGAATATTCAGCATTTTTGTCATCTGTGCAAATAGAAGAATACGGTGATTTTCAGCCCGCAAGCGTTTCAACAATATATCCAGTGTTTGAAGCTTCCCAGAATCCTAAGAGAGCATAAATTAAAATTTCAACTTTAGTATTGTCTCAAACATCCCATAATTTATACACAGGCAATAAAAGACTACGAAAAAATATGAAGTGAAGGAGTAGTCCTACTGTAAGCATCTTCGCAGGGTCAAAGCTTTGCATGGGTGGACATGAACCAAATATTTTGTATGTTAGCTGCAAGGCGGGTTGTGAAACAGGTAGTTCAGAGTCTATCTCTTGAATCAAATGATGAGGAGGACCATCTGGCTTCCTAGGGCCATTATGGTCAGATGTGCGTGCAAACCCAATTAACAACCTCTTAGTCCAAGGGTCATGTAGTTCTTCAACCACTTGGTAAGCAAAGTTTCTATCTGAGCAGTGGGCATTAATCTATCAAGCACACAAGAAACAAAGCAAAGAAAGAGATGCTAATATTAGTGAAACTTCCTGATTACGAATAAAAAGAATAACCCAAAAATACTCAGAGATGAGAACTCACAGGGGGTGCTCTGGTTCTCGGAATGAAACTGTAGGCTGAATGAAGAAGCCTGACATTGGATAGAACCCTATCCTGATGTGACATGACAAAAGCCTCAAATGGAGCATCCTTAGGACCAGTTGCAAGTCTCCTTCTAAGTAGATTGGTATGCGACTTTGATGGCAGCAGCAACATTCGTGTGACTGCTCTTACTTTTTCCCTCTCAACTTGATTACCATAAAGATCATCATCCTCAGCTTCCATATGCATGTTGACGATGTCATCCAGAAATTGCCGATCCCATCTCATAATAGAAAACAATAATCTCTCTATAAGAGAACCAGTTGCCAGAAATGCCACCTCTGCTGGGGACAAATCAATCAAATGAGCAAACCCAAAGGCTCCACTTGTAGGAAAGCACCCATCCGGGCTATTCCCTTCTACAAGCATAGATTGATAAACATTTTCTGGGGAGAAAATGTTAAAATGTTTCTCAAATGATTCTCTGCTAAGACCATGCCGTACTGCAGAGCAAAGTGTACTGGAACTCCGGACAACTTCTTGGTATACCAGTTTTGGCATCTGGAAGGCATTACAGAAAACCCTCAGACATAACACAAAGGGAGAAAATGTCTATACATGTGTATATATGTTATTGTGCATATTAATAAAGCACATAAAATTGAATAGGTAAGTGAAATTGATCGTGCAGATTGGGCCAACATATCATTCTATTGATCAATTGTCCAGGTAAGCATTTGTATCCTTTTCTATTGGTCTTGCATTTTATGTTCCTACTGGAGTCCTCGAATTAGCAAAGATTACTACTACTAGATTACACCCAAATAAAACATGATTTATAACATGCATGTTTTCATCGGAGCTAGTATTAGCAAGGGAGTTTGAGACTTGAAAGGCTGTTTATTGGAAAGGGAGAAAGTAAACCTTAATTTTCAACTGATGTGAGATTCAAGTTGCCTAAAATGGAAAAGAGCAACAATTCTTGCAATTTGTACAGCCATGTCTTCTAACCTATATCATAAATAGAAATATGGGGAAAATAGTTTGGCAAACCACTCATTCAAAGAACTAAGTTCCATGCTTGGTTCAAATAGACCAATCTCCCAAACCAAGGGGTAAAGGTTCTACGAAAAAAAGGAACCAATACCCAACAGAAATCAATGGAGAATCCATACCTATGAAGCACAGATACTTCTAAAAGAGAGGCGTATCGTTTCTGCTACCGATATTCCTCCTTGGATACTCATGGATACTAGTTGAGAGTATCGGAATACTTCTTAATTAATTTTTCATTAATTTTGAAGTATCAGATTCTCCAAGTAACGTATTACCTTTATCGGATACTTAATTACTTATATCGTATTACTCCAAGTGAGTATTACTTCTTTTACAAAATTAGAATAGTAGCATTTCTTGCATAGCATTATAATATAATATAATATAATTGTGTGTTCTTTGATAAGAACACAATGAGTTAAAAGTGATAGAATTTGTCAAATTAACATATCCTTGCTTTATCATGCACGTCCCTTGCAACCGCATAAACAATAAAGATTAACGAGAGAATATGGCAATAATAAAATTAAATATCAATAAATAAATAAGCATGTAAACTTGCATAAATAGTGCAAAAGGAAAAAGCACATGGATAAGTTGTGGATTGTTTTGTAATTGTAATGTTAGACTTGATATTGAATGAAATATTTGCAAGACCTATTGAAAATTAAAAAAGTAGACTAGCTATTGGCTTAAATTAGTACCTAATTCTTAAAAATTAGTATTTTGCATTATAAAATTATATTATGGTGAACATTCTTGAGAATGTGTAACTTGCTACTAATAATTTAAATATATATATTTTTTATAAATGTATCCTAGCCTAATTTGTATGTCCTATTTTTTTTTTAAATTTTGTCGTATCACCGTATCATATCCATATCTGTGCTTCCTGGATCCATACTAAACAAACCTTAGACATTGGATTTTGTTCAGTTTGATTCTCAATCAGTCACTCGACTATGCATCCCTGGTACAAGTACTAGAAGATCAAATAAAATGATATGATGCTTTCTTTATGAGACTTGTTAAGCATACTTTGTTTTAGACCCATGCTTGGGTAGAGGTACAAATGCAAGTCATCTCCCACAAAAATATTCACTAAGAATCAGATACCCTACGAGTAAAAGACTACGTAACTTGCAAGAAGGTGACGGACATTATGCAAGCTTCATGGCTCTCACCCAATAAATATACAGGAATGCATACCTGCAGGCTGCAGCACATTCACAGCTGTGTCACATGGATTCTTCTATTTCCCCCAGGTACCCGTGTCCACTGAATATGACATGGGTAAAAGTGTGGAATATGTGTCTGACACTCATACCCAATTTAGATACTCAAATCCTTTAATTTGTGACAATATATGAAGAAGAAGAAACTCACATTTGCTAGTAAAACAATATATTTAGCCTCTCACATGAATTAGATATAGAAATTTCATATTCTTTTAATTTCTATAATTTACAGCATCTCATCTGAGGATATTATATAATGTGCAATATATTGTGACAATAGTAGGGTTTGACGCTTGAATACACCTATACCCGATACTCGTACCTGAGTCCATGTAACATAGAATCACACATAGGATGTGCACTTCCACACGTGACAAAAAATTCAGACATTCAAAAGATTATGAATCATTTGATGCCATCTTTACCCCTCTTTTAAGCTACCTGTTCCTTGAAACCCTTGTAACTTCTATGTAGCTAACTCACTCAGCTAACCCTTATTCCAATTAATTGGATCAAATTCCCATTACTTACAAAAAAAGGCATCAAATCTCCATATGCATAGACAAATTTGCAGTCCCACCAACAGATGTTCTTCAAATCACATAATCATTGTATTTTTGCTATTTGAAATGCATCAGGTGAACAGTAGAATGAGCGTCAGTGGTCCAAATTATTTAAGAGATGCAATATGTTCAACTGCAGTTTTTAAGATCCCCTACTTGTCGTCTTATATATTGCATAACCTCATAAGTATGTAGGGACAAAGAAGTGGGCAGCACAGCCAAACTGGCAACACTAAAATCCCATACCCAAGCAAGAGTGAGCAGGATAACTGGGGGAAAAAAAAAATTGTAGTAAGTACCTTGTATGTAATAGGATTCTGACCTCCAGGGTAGTATATATCCTCTAACTCCCCAAAGGGAGGGGGCAGAAGAGAATTTGAAATTTCTCCAAAATAAAGGTATGAACTTCCTTCATTTCTTTCAAATAACTCAGGGTGGTTGCAAACCTACAATAAAATAGAAAAGAAATACTCGTTGATGATACACAACTACTCAAGTCTAAAAAAAATGACATAAAAAGGAGATAAAATTCACATAAGATCCACATTTGTTACACTTACTATGTAAATAGAGATATACCAAACAAAAGCAAGAACCACAAGACTAATAAAATACCTTTCTCAGCTGAATGACAATATTCATTAAGTTCATAATTTTTATCTCATTAAGATGCCCGCGGTTGCTGTCAAACAACTCAGCAAGAGATATCTTGTTCTTTATAGCTTGATAAAATGCTTGCTGCCGAGAACTCAACTTGCAGTGCACTGTGATCTCAGTTTTAGTGGTTAACTCAGAAATCACATCTTTTTTAACCCGCCGCAGCATAAAAGGCTTTAGAATGGCATGCTGTTAAAGAAAGAGAAGCCAAAATATTGATAAGCAACACCCCTTCAAATAATCCAAACTAATTCTAATCATCTACATGGAAATTTTCATATTTTCGCAGCAAGACAAGATCATATTGGTTACAATCTTCTTGAAACACAAATATACAAATGCAGTAGTAACAGAAAGAATAACAAAGTTGGTAACGTCCACAGAGAGTAATTGAAAATATTAACTATATGTTTACTTGCACTGTTATGTGTTCTCTTGAACAAGATGCATTGTGGAATTTGAGTCATGGCTTCAAGCCAAACATTCTTATCCACTTAAGCAATCTATTCCCTCTGGAAACAAGAGTAACAACATGGGAAGCATCTTGTATGATCAGGCATGTGGTGTGTTAGAGAACAGCTAGTCCAAAAACTCAGGCTGTTAGGAAATGGGCCAACAATGTACATCAAGCTATCTACCACCTTTCCTAACGTGCAATCTCTTCTTGCACATGGAGAGATAAACAGACAACTAAACAGAGGTTAAACAAGCAAGCTTCTTAAGCAAAGGACCAAATACAACCGCAAAGACTTGAACCCAAGACCTTTAAAAACCAAGGTTCTAATGCCATGTTAAAGCATCACTAGTTTCAAGAACTTAAGCTGATAGGAAATGGCCCAACAACATTTATCAAGCTATACAGCATTGTATATGCTATTTTTAAAGACAAAGATTTAGTTGAGAAAACTACTGTTGGTCAATCCAAAGATAGAATGACAGAAAATCTTGAATTCTAATTTTCAGGTCAAGCACACACGACTCACACAAAATATATGTAACCTAAGCAATATAGTTAGGAGTTGGGGGCCACCTACCCAACTCTTTATCAGTAGACAGAAATGAGGGTATAGTGAGTTATCAAGAGGACGGTTTTTTTGTTGGGGCAGATTGAGGCACAGTGAAACTTGACTAAAGCAGCCATTTCTGTTTTCTTGGATCAATAATCAATGAAAAGGGAGAGACTTGGGACGACATCATCCAAAAATATGAAAACTGCAACCATGATGGGTGAGTACTACTAGAGTGTTATGTAATCACAAACTTCCTGGCAAGTCAATCAATAGTTTCATAAGATGGCTACAGGATTAGTTGTGCATAATGAGATGGAATGTGGCTGATCAATAAGTTCGGCAACAAGGGATGTCAAGATAAACAAAAGATAAACTGCAATCAAGGTAATTAGAAGTGGCACCCGTTTCAACCAAGTATAGATATTATCATATGACAGAGTCTGTGACATGCAAAGTAGACCAAATGTGTAGATTAAGACAGTGAGAAAAGATATCATTGCCTTGGTTGATTTTTTTTTTTTTTTTTAAATTACTTCACAAGGAGTCCACAGGAGAATCAAATGTCTGCAGCTGTTCCCAAGTAATCGGGATTAAATTTTGTTGAGAATCTAGAGGTAAGTTGAGGAATCCAGTTCTTCCAATTCATCCAAACAAAGGATGATCCAATATAAATCTTACAGAAAATGCAATGAAAGACTTATTGGCTTTGAACAAACAAGTAAAGAGAGAATACACAAGGAATGGATATGAATTATTAAGACAGGACAAGGGATGGGATGGTAAAAAGAGAAGAGTAAAAAAAAAGAGCCAGAAGATTTTTACACAGATAATAGCAGGGAAATCAATAATCTCTTATCACACAAAGCCATATAACAAAAAGAAGCCACCCTAATTATCTATAGTTTTTCATTATTGACTCATCAGGTGTTAAAAAGTGTCATAGCCGGGCTTTCCTATATAAGTAAAACTTAGTGACAAGAAGAAAACATATTTCAACTTTTTGATTTTCCATTTTCACGAATAAGAAAAAAGGGATGATCACTTGTAGTGACTAATCCCAAATTGAACCAATGTATTGATCCACAACGAGATTTTTTCTATAAGTAATCCACAACAAGATATTTGCAATTACAAGATGAAAATCAAAATGCAAAATAGAAACTGAAATACAAACTTCAATAAAGAGCAATGAAGCACGGACACTCCATTTCAGTCGTTGTAACAGTGTCCGACACATGACAGACAAAGAAATGGCTTGGACACGTGTTGGCAATGCCACGTGACTTGTCAACTTTTTTTTCTTTGTTTTTTAATGATTTATTTCACTGGACATGTTGGGGAACACATCAAGGACGGCATGCCCTCTGTCTGAACACACCACAAGATATGTTTGGGGTTTTATTATAATTTTGGAAAGGTGGTTTGGTGGTCAAAGTATAGTATTTTCGATCTTTGATGGAATAGTATTTTATGTTGAATGATGTTCAAATTATGGATCAAGTAGTTTTTTCATGTTGAATTAGTGCTAGTTTTTATTATTTTGGTTGTTTGTGGATAAAATCTAGCAAATATATATATATATACTACTATAAGAGTCACTTACGTTTTGGGAACAGTGAGATGGGTCGTATTTTGCCATCTTCTGCCACCTTTGCCCTTTGGCGTTGGAATCCTTGTCGTTTAGTATAAAACGATGTAGTATCGGTGAATGAAAGAGGAAAAAGAAAAAGAAAAACGCTTGCTCTGCCCAACGAAGAGAGATAGATAGAGAGAGAAAGAGGTAGACGAAATGAAGACAGAGAAGACAAAACAGACGAAGGAAGAAAACCCACTGTCATCGGCGACGGCGAAACGAGGAGAGAGCGAGAAGACGAAGGAGGAGAGCTCCTGAACCAGCAAAGAGAGTGAGAAAAGGCCACCTGGACTCAGCCGCCAGAGCTCTTATGAAGAGAGACAATGACCGCAGATCAAATCCGCTGGAGCTGTTGTTGTCCATGTTGCTTTCAATCTTTATTTTCCTTTTCTAATACTGAGTTTGTGTGTGATTTGTGTATGTTGTCAATGTTGCTTTCAGTCTTTATTTTCATTTCTAATACTGAGTTTCTGTGTGATCTGTGTATGTGGGGTTGAAAAAGTGGGTTTACAGATTCAACCTATACCTACTTGACTTGACTGAACTCCACAACAAATAAAAAGAAGGTACGGTGGAATCTTTCAATCGCTTGGGTTTTATTGGGGGATGTTGTGCTTTTCTTCTCTTTAAAAGTAAATTTCTTTGGTAGTGTTTGTTTTTGTTTTCAAATCATGATTTGGGTCAAAAAATAGAAAACATGTTTGGTTAACATGTTTTTAAAACATAACTCAAAATTGTTTTTTCTCTCTCCTCTCTCCTTCTCTTTTTTTTAATTATTAATAAATCAATCAATCACTTTTTCTCTCTCCTCTCTCATTCTCTCACATTCTACATATGAATCAATCAAAAAATAAAATAAAATAAAACTACAAATCATCCCAAAACTATTTTCAAAACCCACAACCAAACACATTTTCAACTTTCAAAACTCATTTCAACAACTTATCTTTCAAAATACAACTCAAAACTCATTTCAAAAACTAAACCAAACGGAGCCTTTTGTGTAATATTTTCAGTTAAGTGTGAAATACCCACAAAAAAGTTATAATTTTTAACTTCAATTTTGCTTTTTCACTCATTTTTATGTTTTCATCCATGTTGGAAGTATATACCCCTGTATAAAATTCCTCAGGTTTTATTTCTTTGCCTTTCCAATTAATTGCAACTTGAAGAATATTTGAGAAAATAATGCATGCACACATGTATCCAGATATTCTTTGCTGGTTGGTTTCAGGATTTGAGTTTAAAAGTTTATAATAAACTGAATATTCTCTTTAAAGCTGCTAAAAAGGGAAAACGACCATACCACCTATTTTCTTTTTATTAAGCTGCTCCATAAATGGCCTCTCACCCATATTTCAGTTGGCCTGGAGGTTTCTGGTGCAAACTTGTTGTGCATTACTAAATGCATAGTGGTTGCATCTTGTGCAATCTAAGGCACGTAGTTCCTTTACATTGATGCTTGAGAAATTTAGAAGCTTCTTGTAACAAGTCTTAAACCTCCATTATCAAATGAATGGCAAGTATAAATGACTTAACAAAGAAATATCAAAATGAATTTGTGTATTGTGTTTTGCGAACAATAAATTTACCTTTCTGGGCCTAAAATTTACAAAGAAGTAAAGTCGTCTACACTTCTCTTAAAAAAGAGTGTACACGTGATAGCTTAAATAATCTAATTAATTTACATATTTTTTTCACATAATCTTTTCATTTCAATATTTGCACAGGCTTTATTTTTACTAGTATATATATATACATATTTCTGTATCGCCTCCTTGTCCTTATCCAACTTATTTAAAAATCATGTTCATAGATAAGGAGGATTCCTTGTGATGTTCCTCAAAAAAATAAAAATAAAAATAAAACTAAACAAATAAAAATCCAACTCCCCTAGCACATGCAATCAGAACTGTCCTCAAATGACAATATATTCACCTATATTCACGATAAAATTTTAGAAACTAGAAGCCTACTCACCAATCTGTTAAGCTGATGTTCATTTAAAGTGCCCCCATGTTCTGCATGGCCCTCAATCCTGATAATACATGATAAAGAAGTAAGAAAGGAACTTTCTTACTTCACTAGTTCAATTTGAGAAGACAGAAAACACATTACTCTTATGGAAGGAAACATACCCTTTTGAAAACCATTCATTGAACTGTTCGTGGCTATCGAACAAGGTTGGCATAATAAAATGTAGTAGGGCCCACAACTCTGCCATGTTATTCTGGATTGGTGTACCAGTCAGAAGCAAGCGGTTTCGACAATTAAAACTAAGCAGCGTCTTCCACCTTATACTGTAGGATCAAAATTAATTACAAATATGACTAAAAGGAAGTATAAGGTGACTGCAGCTATAAAAGATTCTAACAATCATATGTCAAAATTGTGTGCTAGAAAATAAAATATTATTGGCAGTACAATATATATAATAGCATACAGTAGCTTATTTGTAAATACAATGTGCATAAGTTTAGACAATATAACCATCAATCTGTAAATCAAACATCCATGAACTTAGGTTGATAATACAGAAGCAAGGAATAACTGTGGCTTTAAATTCAGATAAACACACCATTTTTATTTTTATTTTTTGATTTGGGTTATTGTGGGGCAAACAAAAAGCTTACTAAACAATCCAGACTAAAAAAGTAGAGGCAGTAATGAACATACATTCAAAAATTCTGCCTTTAGGCACTGTCTGGTTGAGTTTTTAGAACTTATTTTCTGAATTTTTGAATGAAAACTTAGAAACTAATTTGAAAAAAAATAAAAACCAAAAAAGGTATTTTTGAATTTTTAAAAAATATTTTTGCAGGAAAAAGAGAACCATATGAAAATGTAAGTGTTTTTTTTTTTTTTTTCCAGATACATATTCTAAAAATTCAAACAAAAAAAGTCGACGGAACCATTTAGGTCAAACCACACAGTTACTTCAAAGATGTCACATCTAACCTGTTTGAACTTTTGATTGCCTGGGCTTCGTCTAATACCATGTATTGCCATTTTACACGCCGGAAGTACTTCTCATCAGACACTAGCAATTGGTAGCTGGTAATGAGAATGTGAAATCCAGCCTCCCTAACAAGAGAAAAATTGAGTTGATCATTAAAAAGAAAGACAATACATGGCAACTTTGAAATGCTTAGATTAATGACTAGAAAAGGGAGGGAGAGAATCTGTAACAGCACATCCCAACAAAGCATAAGGAAGCTGACTCTAGTAGCAAAATGAACACCTTGGCAATTGCCTGCCATATTTAATCATACATGGGCTTCCATAAGTTTAGTTCTCACGAAGATCAGATAGTATTTTAAGGTGTATTGTTCTTTTCAAGCTTCTGAATGGTAGAGCTGTTATTTGCCAAAATGCTAATATAAAAATTGGTATCCTTTTCTAGAATGTTGGTTAGAGTCAAGATATCTGAAAACTGCTAACTTCCAAAACAGCTAATCACCCTTCAATGTAGGTTGGTAAGGTTCCGTATTTTGTAGGGTCAGAGGTTTCTTTACTTTGTTACTTTTCTGGCCCTGTTTTGCCACTTTCCTCTCAATTTTTTTAAGCTAAATAGGACATTCAATCCTCTTGTCCTTTCTTTGTAATTCATCTTTATATTTGATGCAATTTGTTGTTTCCTATTAAAATTATCAAAAGAAAACAATTAATGCATTATAACTAACATGAATAGTTTATAATGTTCTCTGCCTGACAGATGCACTTCGTAAAATATGGCAAATCCCATTTCATGCACCAACTCTGGTGTCACTGTTCAAATACTACCATGCAATTAGTTTGTAATGCCAAGGGGAAATACCTGTTGAGTTCACGGTGGTTAATGAGCAGATAAAGGGTAAATCTGAAGATTGCAAAAGATTAAAGTGATGGATTGATTTTCCCTTCTTTTTTCTTTTTGCTGTGTTTCCTCAACTCCTTTGCAAGCCTGGTTGTACTGGAACAGACCAACCAAGCTTGCACAGAATCTCTGATTTCGCCGCTGATTATAAATTTGAAGAATAAAAGAGTTTATACTCCATGCCATTGGGAGTAAGTTCAGACTTCTTGTCTACAGCATATTGGTCATTAACTTTTATTCCTTTGCTAGTTAACTGTTATTGCCCTACTGGCCCTTAGTACCCATCAAAGAGGCAAACCACTCCTCGTGTATCTAGGCCAGTCCAGGTTAGCAGTTGACCCTAGAACGTCCAGCTAAATTGTAGAGCCTCACACAACTTGGTTCATCAGCTACACCAGTGAGGACAAGTTCCACTTGGTTATGCATAGGTAGCGCTATAGAGCAGCCATCCTACACATGAAAATATTTAGGGTAAATTACACAAATAGTCCCTATAATTTGAGACTTGTGTCACTTTGGTCCCTGACTTTTCAATTGTGACACATTTGACCCTGAATTTTGAATCTTGTTCCAAATAAGGACAATTGAATATATAATTAGATTTTTCAAGGGTAAAATTGTCAATTTGATAAAATATAAACTAATTTGATAAAAATAAATGTCAAACAAATATTTTTGAATTTTAAAAAATTATTTCTACCCACTAAAAATAAAATTATGTAAAATTGATAAATCTTTTAGACATTTTTTTTTTTTTTTACCAAATTAATTTTTATTATGTATTTGGATGATGATCATGTAAAATTAATTTTAAAAAATTAATCACGTAATTTTTATTAATTTCACATAATTTTATCATTGGTGGATAAAAATAATTTTTAAAAAATTAAAAATATTTTTTTGACATTTATTTTTGTCAAATTAGTTTATATTTTATCAAATTGACGATTTTACCCTTGAAAAATCTAATGATATTTTCAATTGTCCTTCTTTGGAACAAAATTCAAAATTCAGGGTCAAATGTGTCACAATTGAAAAGTCAAGGACTAAAGTGACACAAGTCCCAAACTATAGGGACTATTAGTGTAATTAACCCAAATATTTAACTACAACATATTCATTATTCGCAGTGCATGAATTACAGTACGGTGAATATTCACATATATACATACCTATACACTATCAACCTTTACTTAACTGTACACACACTCCAACTTCATCATATTTTCAAAACTGCATTCTTAGACAGAAGTTTCTAAATATATGTTCTAGTCTCTTAGGTCAAGCATCTTTCTTCTGCGTCAAATGTGGATACCCATGTTGAAACTTGTTATATCTAAAGAAAGGGAATTTATGAATGACGCCACATTTATTATAATGTTTATTGAGATAAGAATCTAAAAAAACACTAAAATGCCATGCAAAAGCCAAAAGAGACATATCATTTTTCATCTTACCAGGGAAGAAAAAGAAAATAACTTTTACAAAGAAAAAAAATGAACCCATGGTAGCAGACAATTACCGACGATAGAGACGCTTTGGGTTGATATTCTTCCTAAGAACCGTCCTTTCTTGAAGCCCACCCCAATAAGGAAGAGTTTTCAAGTCAGGGCAGAAACGACTAATTTCATCAGCCCAGTTGTTCAAGACAGAAGCAGGTGCAACAACCAGAAAAGGCCCCCATATATTTTTTTCCTGTATGGCATAAACCAATCCAAGTTACTATAAGCAACCTCCTGACACAACAAATCCATGATACTATTAGAAACTTTCTAGATAAAAATATAACCAAATAGTTTACTTACTTCAGCCAAATGAGCCAAGAAAGCCATGGCTTGGATGGTCTTTCCCAGGCCCATTTCATCAGCGAGAATACCATTTAAACCCTAGAAAATATCAGACCAACTGAAGTTAACAGCTACATAGAGATATAAGTGAGTGCTTGTGCAGAGAGAAAAGACTAGTCTGTGGAATTTCCAACTACCTGCTCATAACAATTTACCAGCCACTGAAGGCCTTTTAGCTGATACCCTTTGAGGGAACCTTTAAATAACTCTGGTGTCTGCACTGATGATTTTACGGGCATGGTCGAGCTGACAGCATCGAAATGGAAGGTTTCAACATACTAACAGAATAAAAAAATGAAATGCCTCCAACATCATAGTACTTTCAGTAAGAAAATAATTTTTAATAGGGATGGCAGAGGGGCTTACGGATGCAATAAATCTATGTTACTAGATCCTGCAATTGACGCATCCTGCTCAGGGAGCTCCAAATCATCAGTTTGCCGCAGCTTTAAACATTCAGTATCAAATGCACTTGTTATTTTTTTCTGCTTGGAAACTGCATCTTGAGCAGCTCTTAATGCCTCCTTTTTCAATTCAGCCTCCTCAGGATCATCTTCCTCTCCAGGCTGAGCTTCAGGAGGACTCAAAAGCATTTCTTGGTCATTCAATTTATCATCATCTACAGTCAACACTTCAGATGGTTGTGAAGTAGATTTGTTTTGCATAAAATGACTGTAGAGTTCTGTTTGTGACAACAGGAAATTGAGCCTCTGCTGTTGCCTCTTTGCTTCACGAAGCTCCTGTTCACGCTTCAAAGCTTCTGCAGCTTCTTTTTCCTCTCTTTTCCTCACTTCAGCCTGCAAAAAGAGAGATTAAACAGTAGAGAATTATTCTGGTAAAATTATTTTTAAAATAGATTTGTATAACTTCAAAACAGTCTCTTCATATAGTAGTTCTTGCTGTAATAAATTGTCAGAATTCATGTTCTTTATATCTTCTAAGCATCAAGATATGGACACACAAGTGCATCCAAAAACCCATCAAATCTTCTTCTCTACAAATTCATCAATAATTTCAAGTGTTGCTGTTAAGATTACATATGGTATGACATAAACAATTGGCAAATGAAGGTCATTGTAGACACTAGATCAAGAAATACACAAATTAGATAGAATCCCATAAAAATACTTCTCTTGATAATTACCCAAACGAATGAAAAATATGTCTTGATAATCATTCAAATTCTTCACATCCTCGACTTTAATACAGCTCAAGGTTAGCAGTTAAGATGACATAGCATTTCAACAAATAGGCAAATAAAGGCTTGAAAGTCAAATACCATGGTAGAAGAGTCATAAAACTTATATAGTTGGTTGAGGTTAATGGACTCGGCTCATCTACATACCACCAAGGATCATAGAAATAAAGCCATCATATAAATGAACAACCTATGAAGCACAGGTACGGGTACGAATACTGGTACTGGTACGATACGGGTACGTCGATACGGTAAAATTTTAAAAAAATAGGGTACGGGTACGGTTTGGGCTTGGTACGCTTGTAAAAAAATATTTATTTTTAATTTAGAGTAATGCAAACATTAATTAAATGGTTTAATTTGTTAAGGTCCAACTTATAATTAACATTTAATGCCAAAAAGAAAAGTATAAATCAAAATTAAATGTCAATATATTAAACAACTTACAAACCATAGTTTAATTTTAAAATCATACTAAGCATAAAACAAAAACTAAAAAAGAAATCTAGTGAAATGAGTTTTATCTCTGTAGTAGAAGGAAAATATTGTTTTAACTGAAGTACGGTACGGCACGGCTTGGATATATATACTAGATACGGCTGGGTAGGTCCAAAATTAAGAAGAAAAAACTTGGGTACATGTTTTGTGTACCCGGTATGTATGCAGAAGTACCATACAAGGTACGGTACGCCGGTAAGTACCCGGTACAGGTGTGGCATGTTTTTCAAAGTACCCATGCTTCATAGTGTACAACAGTATGCATATATTATGCAAGGACTTGAACGATTCTATTGAAACACAATACGCATTAATTTTGACCTATAATTAACCTATAGATACATATATATACATGGGTATATATATATATATATAGAGAGAGAGAGAGCTTCTTTGTTTTCCACTGAAATTACAAATAAATATGCCTATTTGAAAGATGCTATGTTGTCAAAGCCCCTTTAACAACCAAGTTTTATTCGAACAATTTAACAAATGGAAAAGAAGAGTACCATCTCTTTATCAACTCTCTTCCAGAACACCAGCATGTCTCTGGCCAGTTTCCTTGTGCGAATTGCAGCACTCCTCATCAATTTAAGTGATCTACTCACCTTCATTTTCACCTAGAAAAGAAAACCCACCAGTAAGCTTGCAGAATAGAACAATATAACCGACAAGGTAGATATAAGATGTATATACAGCACTAAGTACTAATAACAAACATTATAATCAACCATCACTAAGGCTTGGACGGTAGAATATCAGTTCCCAAAATGCGAGTACAAAAATATGGTAAGCCAGCTACGGGCCCAGATAAAATTAATATGTACCTCTCTCTGACAGGTTTCTGAGAACCTCTTGGCATCAGCTAGTTGCTTCCTGTGAAAGTTGGTGAAAATCCTATGGTGTTTTGGTATGTCCTTTCTTACAATGTTTACCCAATATTTCCCAATCTTCTCCATTTCTTCCTTCTCAATCATATAAGGGTCTTTCTTCACCTTTTGCTTCTTAGGTAAACTTCGTTCAATGATCTGTACAGCAACAAGTCCATATATTTCTAAGAAAACAAGCCAACCCCACTATCCAAACATAAAAGCATAATGTGATCGCCCCATTATATCTCAGCGAAAGAAAATACTGACCTCATATGTGTCTCCTTTCTCCAACACCTTCACATAGTAAACTTGCAACACACCTCCGTCCGACAAGATAGACCGTCTTATTCCTCCAGCTGCTCCCTCGGGGATGGAAGATGAATCCAGCCCAACATCACTGACTTTCAGACTGAACTTCTGACCTGAGTTACTGGCTGACAGGGCCTTCAATCTTGCTTGAAGTGATTCATATTGGGGCCTGGGTTCACCCATCCCTGCCCAACTTCTAGGCCCAAATCTCTTATCATTTGCCATCATTGCAGCCAATGACCCCAGATCAAGGGTGCCCTTAAGGTAAAATTCCTCTACCCAGATATCTGACATGCCCGGTAAGTTGAGTGATGCTGCCAACTTTTCATAAGTTGGAGGTATCCTATAAGTGATGCCATCTCCAATATCCAGGTAAGCAGGTTCATAATTTGATCTGCAAGGTGTTTTCCACATTTGAATAAACTAAAAAATCTTTCCAAAATTCAAGTATCACTTAAGACTGGTAATTCAAAAATTTCAGCATTCATACAAGATTTTAGGGAAGAAGAAAACCTATCAATGCCATATTCCGGTGCAAAATCTACTTCATGATAGTTTCCCAGCTTTTGGGGACTAACGTCATTGAGAAAATCCGATGTTGTTTCAATTTCATGCAACCCTCCTCGATGCTCAGTTCTCAATTTCCGACCCTTGGAACTACTTTTCACAGCCGGAATCCCAAGTCGGGTAGATGCAGGACTTGCAGAGGAATTATTGGGCCTCCTCTTGTACTTCTGAATATGTTCTCCAAGCATTGCCCGATACCGCTCCTCCGTAATATGTACACCGTGGCTGCCGTCCTCCTCCTCGTCACTGCTATATGTGTTCCGCCTCTTCTTCTTTGCCAAACTCAAGTCCCTCTCCGACATAGTCCCATTACTGCGGTCTCCCATGGCTCCACCTATTTATAACCAAAAGAATGCAGCCAATCCATACACACAAAGTTAATACTTTACTAGCTCAAATCTCCAGTCGATCAAAACAACTAAAATTGAATCATACTAGTAGAAGAGCAAAAGAGATAGTTATGAATTTGTAAAATGAATATATGTTCAAGTGTTCAATCCAAAAGGGTCATCATTGGAATATCAAAACTATTAAGAAAGAATTGGCAAAACCAATGAAAACTATCTAGAAACAAAAGTGCCTACCTTGGGTACCTCTGCTCTCATCCTGACTACTATTCCCATAATAATCAAAACCATCATCTTGTTGTGGTAGTTGAAAGTTCATCAAAGACTACAATAAAAACCCAAAAAATATATATATAATAAATAAATAACACAAAAAATTCATTCAAAATTTTTAGGTAAAAAACAAATAAATTCAACATGCCCAATTGAAATTACCATGAAAATAAAAAAATTATAAAAAAATAACAAATAAAAAATAAAAAAGAGAACTTTCCACAAAAGAAATTGAATCAAGTGAAAAAAAGAAGAGACATCAAGTGAAGAAAGCAAACACAACCCAATTGAGAAGAGCAAAAACCCATTACACAAACCTCAAGATTGAAGAGTGTCGAGTAGGATAAGGAGGTTTTGGAGTGTCGCTTGGGGTCCATACGACCGTGGAGAAGAGAAGAACCCTGAGGACTGAAACCCTAGGTATCTGAAGAGCATTGGGGGAGATGAAAAATTTAAGGCCAGATACTGGAGAGAGAGAGAAAGAAAGAAACCCAACCCTAACCCTAGAGGAGAGAGAAAGCGCGAGCGAGGTGGGACTGCCGCGCAGGATAACGCTCGAGAGAGGGACAGACAGAGAGGAAGAATCGTAGACACAGGTGAAAGACATCGCATACGGGGTGCTAACGTGCGCCTGTGGAGCGTCGTTGATTAACGTGCGCTACAGTGTTCCTTTTATTCAAGCTTGTGTTGTTGTTCTCTCTCTCTCTCTCTCTCTGTATCGTGTGGGTGAGCATGCAATGGAAAATTGTCCTCAAGAGAAAGTGTAGAGGTTATGTGAAGCTGCGGTAGGGTGTATGATACAGAACCTGAGATCACTGTACACGTGGCCGATTGGGCCTTGACTGGCAGACTAGGTGTGGGGACCACTGGATGGATGGTGTATATGTGATTTTGATGGAGTTTCTTGATAAATTGATTTCAGATGCTTTGGAGTGACGTCTTGTATAGGGTGATCTCAGAGGGACTTTTTATGTGGTCGAGAATTTTTCTTAAATAATTATGTATCCCCAACTTAGGCTTCGTTTGGATTATATTATATAATTTATTTTTTTATCTTTTTTTCATCACATCACCTCTCTATTTTTTTGCACATCTTTTCGTAAAAAGATAAAAAGTACACTTTTTTAAGATACCCCAAACCAACCCTTAGTATTAGTGTATTCTTAATTTTTGTAAAATTAAATTTTAATTATTCAAAAAATCACTTTAAAATCATTTTACAAAAAATCACTACATCTTGATTATGATAAAATCAGAGCCTTTGAATTTGGAATGGACCATTAGACTCAGTTTGAATCATGAGGTTGTAAATACACTATTTTGATTGATATTAAAACTTGGTACTTTATTTCAAAACACTTGATGATAAAAGTCACAATGTATAATCTTTTGAATTCCTCAACAGGACATTAAAATTTAAACTTTAATCCCAACTATTCCAACCTAATACTCATTTTAGCCAAAATGCTTTTTGACTCTTTTAAAATCCTTTTTCAAAATATTTTGGCTGCATAGTTCCAAATATTTTCATAATGTTCTGAGGCTTCCGTTTTCCAACTTCAAATATTGTCTTTTTTAGTAGACCGAGCAAAAAATAGAATGGAAGTGAATGAAAGGGTTGGAAATCTCTGAAAATACCTGTTTTTCCTTCAAAATATGCTAGCCTTACATTGTTAATCTAGCGTTACATTTTTTTTTCACTAGTTGTATAAATTCTTATGGCCGAATGGAAAATGTGACCGGCCAGATGAATAAGCCGACTAATTTGTCCGGATACAAGGCATTTTCGGGAAATTCAACTTCCTTTGTAAGTTTTACACAAATATCTTAGATATTTGTGTCCAAAACTCTTTATATACACACCTTAGGCTTCATTTCCAAGGGTTACAAAATATTTGCAAAGGCTAGAAGCTTGTTGAGAGCACCCTACCTCCACTTTCCTTGTATCATCTTCATCTTTGCAAGGGTTACAAAATGTTTTCATCCGGCCAGATGGTTTATCCACACGGCCAGAGGACTTTTTCCAGACAGAATATAGCATAACAAGG
Organism: Camellia lanceoleosa; assembly: GCA_025200525.1. NCBI lineage: Eukaryota > Viridiplantae > Streptophyta > Magnoliopsida > Ericales > Theaceae > Camellia > Camellia lanceoleosa. Next base: position 135,793,617 of record CM045770.1, on the reverse strand, counting down.
CAATTTCTGATGTCTGGTCTCTTGAAACTATAGCTTCCATCATTTCTTTTTAGTTATCTTGGATTAACATCATGATTTGTTAGATTCACCTTTTGTTGGTTGAGTCAATTCATTATTATACATAATTTCCAACCCCACATATTTCTATTCATTCATTGTTGTACATAACTTCTAATCTCACGTCTTTCTATTCATTCATTGATGTATTAGCTTCTAACTCCACATCTTTTATTCCTTTCATTGTAAAAGTTTGTTGTAATAACTTCCAACCTCCATTTCTTTCTATCCCTTTGCTATGTATGTCTTTCAATTACCATTTCTTTCTCTCCCTTTTTTTTTCTCCATGTTTTCCATACTTAATAGCATCACATTTTCTTTTTATCTTATCCATGCCTTGCATATATACTTCATGCATTCGGATTCAGCTCATCTACATATATGGGTTTTTTTCCATTTAAAACGTGATTTTGTATGTTACCTCATGCCTTGAGATGACTTACATGTCATATACTTAAGCCAAATCTATAGTTGCATTCTTGTGTGTATTGCATTAGTATTTCACATATAGGATCATACATAATGTGCTAACTTTTAATTCATTCATTTGCGAGACGCCAGTACATACTAGGTAAGCACTTATAGCCTTAACATTCTGCTTATGCATGATTTTTCTTACTATGTCTAGCATCTTACCATGCGACTACGTGCTTAGTTAATATATTTCTATAATTGCCAGTAGATGGAAGTTGTGTTGCTCAATTTGAAATAGTAGTGATTTTTATGCCTGTGGGCTCAATTTCTCTTGTGTGCATATCTCAAAACTCTTTAACATACATGAGATCAAAGCATTCCAAGATGAATGACGCAGTCTATACTTAATTACTTTACATAGTAATGTTAGCATTAATTAATAATCAGAATATGAGCATATATTATTTATAAAACTCATATCATGATTTAGTAGAGATTGATCCTTTGATTAGGTGATTGTGGTGCTTAATTCATGACCTTCCTCTCTCATACCTAAAGTTCTGAATTGAGACATTTTTGGTTATAACGGACAGTGGCATTTGGCACGAGTCATAGGTTTTCTAGTTTTTCCAAACAATTAGGTAGTGACTCTGAGATCTAGTAATATAGTTCATTTCTGGCATATTTTGCAATAAATGGATTTTTTTTATTCTATAAAATTGTTAGATCTAGACTCTCATTTTGCGTTTCACATTGCACTAGTGAAAACAGATTAGGAGATCGAGAGTCTGAATTGCAGAGCACCCCCGGATAACTCTAAGACACCTATGGAGGTAAGGTGAGAACAGAAATGATTGTAATTTCTCACCTAGATGAAAAAAGAAAAGAAATTATTATAATTTCTTACTATTATGTTTGGATGAATAAAACAAAAGAAATGTGATTTGTCACATATCTTGTTTGGATAGAGTAAATAAGAGAAAAGAAAAGAAAGTGTTGTCATTTGTTGGTGAAAATACCAGAAAAAATTATATTTTATTGATAAATAATGCAAAGAAAATGAAATACAAATAGATCAGGTTAAGGCACGGATATCTTGTTTTCTTTAAGGAGATCAAACCCATTATAGTAGGAAGAACCCAAATACTGGTGCAACAATCACAAAACTATGACTTGTCCCCTCTAGGATACAACAGCTCGGCCACTTGTTGTATGGTTCAGGCCAACTCTGCACAAGATAGTGAACTCAAAGTTCCACCAAGAAAAACACCCTTATTTGCTAGTAATCTCTCAAGTATAGAAAAATAGTTTGTGAGTTGATATAGAAAATAGTAGATGAGATGGACTATTTATAGGTCACTAAGACATACAAATGACCAAGAACCTAGAGAAAATGAAGAGTGTACCAAACATTAACTCATCACTAAGTTCATGAATTCTAATTAATCTTAATTCATGAACAAAACAAAAGGACACCAAAACAATGAATCTCAATACATGAACAAGATGAGATTCATGAATAAAATAAAAGAAGATTCAAGAACAATATAAATAAATAAATAAAAGATATTAAAATGGTCCAACAATCCCCCACTCATTTTAATATCAACAAGGAAAGAGAGATTACCAAACAAAGATAGACTAGTATGCATCATGAAGGTGTGCTCTGTATTGAACCTTCATTAGTGAAACAACAACCTCTACTCCAGAGTCAGTAGTGGTCTCAGACTTGAATTATGACTGTTTAGGGGAAATAAAGTATTACTACTCACACATAATAATCCAGGTGTTAACATGAGCTTTTAATAACCAGCATATTACGGCCTTGTGTTTATCCCAGTTTTCATGAGTATATTTGAGAATAAGTCTTGTTCTCATTGAAAGCGGCCCCACTTTCATATTCACGTAGATGAAATCTGTCAAGGATATTCTTATAATTTACATATCCCACTCAACAAGAACTACAGAATTTCATTAAGAGTATAAAAACTTAACCCTCCAACATTACATGACAAATGCACTTACATCATAGGGATGGATAACAAAATATTAAGGAGTGCATTTTTACAACCATCATATGATTCGTTCTTCCCATTGAACCTAGTTACGAGATCTCTAGTCCCTAGGTTAGGTATTCTCATACATGGTTTATGATTTTATAGGCTTCAAACCCATCCCCCTCGATGTATTTCAGACCCTATTTCTCACCAAGACCTTGGTTAACGGATCCGTAAGATTATCACAAGATCTTACATAATTCACAGTTATGATGCCATTACTCAAATAGGATCTCATATTACTGTGTTTCCTTCGAATAGGTCTGGATTTACCATTATAAAAATGGTTGTTCACTCTACTAATAGCAGCAGTGCTATCACAACGAATTAACACAGGAGGAATTGGTTTTTCCCAAAAAGGATTTTATGTTACAAATCTCTCAACCAATTCGCTTCCTCACATACTGAAGCTAAAGCTATAAGCTTAGCTTCCATAGTAGAATTAGAAATATAGTCTATTTTTTAGACTTCCAACATAGAGCACCACCATCCAAGGTAAAAATAAAACCCGAGGTAGAGAGAGAATCACCTAACAAAGTGTCCCAATCAGCATCACTATATCCCTCAAGTACCGCAAGATACTTGTTATAAAACAAATCATAATTTTTGGTACCAAATAAATATCTCATAATTCTTCCCATGACTAGCCAATGATCTCGACTTGGCTTGCTAGTAAACCTGCTAAGTACTCCAACAGCATATGCAATGTCAGGTCTAGTACAGTCAGTAGCATATCTCAAACTACTAATTATGCTGGCATATTCCTTTTGATTAATCACTTCTTTTTCATTTGTTACAACAGATAAATGTATGCTTGCATCAAAAGGAGTAGCAACATGTTTGCAATCTAGAAAATTATATTTCTTTAAAATTTTCTCAACATAATGCGACTGATCAAGAAAAATGCCATTATTAGTCTTGGTAATTTTAATTCTCAAAATAAAATTGGCTTCACCAAGATCTTTCATATCAAAGTGGCTATTAAACATATTTTTAGTCTCATTTATAATATGCAAATTAAAGCCAAAGATAAGTAGATCATCCACATATAGGCTAATAATTACATGTGCATTTTCACAAGTTTTATAATATATGCACTTATCACATTCATTAGTCCTATAGCCATTTTCAAGCATGCAAGAATCAAATTTCTTATGCCACTGTTTACGAGCTTGTTTTAAACCATAAAAGGATTTAGTTAGCATACACACCTTGCTTTCTTGGCCAGGCTCCACAAAGCTTTCAGGTTGGTCCATGTAAATCTCTTATCTAGATCTCCATTTAAAAATGTTATTTTCACATCCATTTGATGAATTTTTAAATCATGTATTGCAACTACTGCTATCAACAATCTAATGGATATAATTCTAATAACCGGAGAAAAAGTATCAAATAAATCAAGATCAACTTGTTGCTTAAAACCTTTAGTGACAAGCTTCGCTTTATATTTATTTATAGTTCCATCCGATTTAAATTTTTTACGAAGGACCCATTTACACCCAATAGTTTTACAACTTGGAGGTAAATCCATTAGCTTCCATGTTTTATTTGAAAGTAGTAAATCTATCTCATCATTTACAGCCTCTTTCCTGAAAATAGCATCAGGTGATGATAAAGCTTCTTGCACTGTAAGAGAAATTTCTTCCGCATTATAAAGATAATAGTCAGGGTCAAAATCTTTTTCAACTCTAGCTCGTTTACTTCTTCTTAGTTGGATTTGAAAATTTTCTTGTTCTTGAAAATCTTAAAAAGGAGTAGAAGAGCTAAGAATGGATAAAATATTTTCAGAAATTATTTGACCCCCACTATTTCTAGATTTGAAAGGAAATTTATTTTCTTGAAAAATAACATCACCTTATTCAAAAATAATATTATTTTCCATGTCAAAAAATCTATAAGCTATACTATGCACCGCATACCCAAGAAAAGCACAAGTAGTAGCGCGTTCACCCAATTTAGGTCGTTTAGGATTTGCAAGTCTCACAAAAGCTAAACAACCCCAAACCCTCAAATAATCTAGATTTGGTTTATGCCGACGCCACAACTCATAAGGTACAATTTTAGTCTTTTTGTGTGGCACTCTATTTATCACATGGCAAACTGTCAAAATAGCCTCGCCCCAAAGATTTGAGGGAGCACCTGAATCGATAAGCATAGCATTCGCCAAGTCAATTAACGTTCTATTTTTTCTTTCAACTACGCCATTAGATGAAGGTGAATACGGTAGAGTAATTTCATGAATAATTCCCAATGACTGACCAAAAGAGTTGAATCCAAGAGATTCACACTCCCTGCCTCTATCACTTCTAATTCTCTTAATCTTTTTACCGAATTGATTTTCCACTTCAAGAAGGAATTCTTTAAATTTTTCAAAAGTATCACTTTTATTTTTTAATAAACATACATTTTGTGTATTTTGAAAAATCATCAATAAAAGTGATAAAATATCGGTTACCACCCAGAGTTAAAATTCCTTCAAACTCACACAAATCAATATGAAATAATTCTAGCAATTCAGTATTTTTTTCAACATTTTTATGAGGTCTCTTGGTGATTTTTGCTTTACTGCAAATTTCACATTTCTCAAAATTTTTGGTCACTTTAGGAATTAATCCTAAACTACTTATGATTCCCATATATTTACTATTAATATGACACAAGCGAGCATGTCAAAAATTAATAAAAGACAAAGTGTAAGTGGTGTCATAGTAATAATCATAAAATTAATCAGTAAGGTAATTTAAGAGATAAAAACGACATTTATACTTATCTGTATTGTAGGAAGCCACTTTTGGTTCGTGTGCCTCGTAGTCTTCATCATTCATCTCCTCGGTTGGGATTTTGTTTGGGTTCTTCTCGGTAAGAACATATGCAACTTTCAAAAGGCTAAGGTAAAAAAGAACTTTTCCTTTCCACCTCTTAAAATGAACTCCCTTGAACTTGAAAGGCTTGTTGAGATCTCCAATTTCATCATTGGTTTTTCCTGGCACTTGATCCATGGTTGATCTTGTAGACGTCCCTGAACGTCCCGGGAGGGAATCTCGTTTTATTCATTGGGCTCACTACAGTTCAGGACTTAATGTCACGGTCTTGTATCTAATCTTACAGAGTGCAATGCAAGACCGATGAATCATCAAAGAGTCCAAATCCGGTAAATCATTTTTGAAAAACTGATTTTTAGAAAGAAGTGCCAAACATGGACTATTTTGCCAGATACAGAGTCGCTACATAAATATTTATTTTAGGAGAATTTAGGAAACCCTGACTCGTGCCTAAGGCCACGTATCCGTCATCACCAAAGTTGCCTCGGCTCGGGAACTTGGGTACGATTGGGAAAGGTCACTTCGTGAGCACCTCCGCTCGCTCGATCAAAGATCGGTCTCTACTAACCATGATATCGAGTTTTGAAAACATTATGTGCTCTTATTCTAGTTTATTAGTCTAGAATTACTATGTGATGCGCGCAGCATACAAGTATAGACTGGATCGCCTGAGTTGGAACAAAACATTTCATGTTTGTTTTTGAAAATGGTTTGCTACTCGCAAGTAGGCTAAAATGCGGATTTTGCCACCCTCAAGTGGGCTTAGAAAACATGGTGATTTGCCACTATCTAGTGGACTTAAAACTTGCAATCAATGAATTGTTCCAATTTAGATAATCCAACATCCACTCACAGACATTCAGGCAGTTATATCACATAAACAAATAGCCTCATGGTAAGCATGCTATCATGGCAGTCACTCACACGCATGCAAGGATGCTAAAGCATAAACACTCACCAAGTACTCCAAGCCAAAACAAAAACTAGTTAGTAATCAATGCATGATCCTAGTTCATATTAAGATGGCTAATGCAACACATGCAAAATGCAACTAAGATAGGCTTGTCTATTCTAAGATGGCATATGAAATGCAACAAATGATACACATATTCAACTCAGAATTGAAATACAATGCAGTTAGTATGATGCGCCGAGCCCGGTGCATACAAGATAGAATGAATGCAAACATGTGAGCATAAGTATGCTAATTGAAATGTGCACTAAACTAACCATCATAAGCTGGTAAATAAAAGGAAGAAAGATGTGGGGTTGGAAGACATGCATCACACACACGCACACTTATTACAACATTGCCCTCCTCGGAGGGTCCAAATAAATAATACACAACCGAATGAATAACAAATTACAACTAATTATTACATAACCCTAATTAATTAACAAATTAACTAAGATAAATAAGCTAGCATGCAAATTAAACAAAAACGGACTGCCTTAGCTTTGTTCCGAATGATAGGGATGCATGCACGTTCGAGTCGCCTTGTCGAGAAATCCATCGCGATGCCCCAATTTGCCTCTGTTTACAATTGGTCCGGGAATACTATACAAAGCTCCAGAAGGCTGCTTGACCAGTTTTTGCTGCTAGTTTCCGGTTTGCTGCAACAGAGAGCAAGAAAGAGGCATGGCAAAGTATTTTCAACATATGTATGCATGACCACTCTCTTCGTCATTGCATGAGCTCTAGGGAGTGTAGTCCTCAATCCTCGTGCCACCAATCACGCATCTCGATGCATGATGGCTGAGGAGTCAAATTGCACGGTTCAATGTGAAATGAATGCACAAATGGACGCCTAAAGCCAACAACTCTATCATGGATAGTCAAGAATGTCGGCAACCGGGAATTGAAGCACGTTTCGTTACTTGGAGTACGAAACGTTCCTCGTTTTCCGTGTTTGGACTAAACCCTATTCCAAACACAATGCGATATTCATGGCATGCGCGATGCGACTCAGACTATACAACCTAAATGCAATGCAACCTAATCATGCTGGCATGCGAGAGATGATATGCACACATGCAACCTAGCATACACAATGCTATGGACTAAAATGGCATACACAATGCACACATATGAAGATGGACATACATAAAGGCATAATCAAAGCATACACAATGCGATGGTCAAACATGCAACAACATGAACCAAATGGCATATACAATGCAAGGTGGACTTAAACCAATATGCGTGGACCTTAGCCACACTCAAATCGGTGGCCATACACAATGAAATTAGGCAACAAAACACATGCGAATATGCATAAATGCAAGGGATCGAACCTAAGGCACCAAATGCAACTCTATCAAAGCATGGCAAGGGATGAAATATGGCATACAAACACACATTTTCCAGCTCTGAAACATGATACACAATGGTCCCGAATCATGCAAATATGTCACACAATGCATGCTAGATGACCCGAATACCAAAACTAGTGAAGTGCGTTACACTAGAGGTACACAAAGTAATACACAAATGGAAAAACTAGCACCAAATAGACCCTAGGCAGGTCCAAGACAGTGGGAAAATGGCCTAAAAAGATGACTCATCATGCATAGAAATGAAACTCATGCAATGGTCCAAAAACGAGGCAAACTAGCACGACTCTCAAACGCACTTAAAGAGTGGAAAACATGGGAATATGACATACATATAAGCTTTGAAATATGATGCACAATGGTCCTAAAACATGGAAACACCTCAACACAAGCATGCAATAGGGCCCAAAACACAAAGTTAGGCAAGAGTATTGAACTACAACCATACATAGCAAGCATCATTCAACCATGAGGCATAAAAACAGAGCCAAGGCAGTCCAAAAAATGCACAAAATTAGTTTAAGGCATGGCCAAAAAGTGCTAGATTCATAGACCAAAATAGCATGCAATACAAGCTAGTGAATAAGGTTTACACTACAAGTATATGGAGCATTCAAGAGGTCACTAAAATAGCAAAATTCAAAGGTATGACATGCCAAATAAACCCCCAAAACGCACTGAAATATGGTCTATACATGCAAGAATGATAGGCCCCTTTGATATACTATGAAGAGGGTTATTCTACACATGCAAGAGGGACACCTAATATGGCAAAAACAGCTCTAAAGAGAGCTCGTGCAGGTCCTAAAACTCACCAAAAATGGCCTGAAATATGGCTTGGAAGCATGCACACATGGGCTCCCTTGTTAGGCCAAATATGCTAGAAAATGAGACAAGGGGTGAGAGGGCCACCCCTCTCTGATTTTGGTGCTCAAAAACATATAATAACCACTGAAAATCCACTGGATTTCAGTGGTCAAAAGGGCCAACAAATCTCAACACAAAGGCCCTAATGCATGGCTCAAAACAAAGGGAAATGAAGCATGCAAGGGGGTAGATGACCCTCAACAGAAAAATGGTCTCAAACAAACATGTTAAGAAGCTCAAAATAAGACTTTTTCAGTTTATGACAAAGCCCAAATATGCTTGCAAATATGGCTAAAAGATGAAGCAAAACAATGCTAAGAAAAGGAAAAGAGAGTGTTAGCCTTGTATCCAAAGGGACGAGCAGCTTCTAGACCAAAATAGCACACATTTAACCTCTGAAAACCAGCTCCAAGGTGCTCAGGTTGATGTTGGAGGTGTTAGGCTAAGAGGTGATATGAAATGTTGCAAGAACAAGGGGTTTTAGAACACCTAAAAGAGAGATATAGGGAGAGGTGTATGTATAAGCCTTAAACAATTTCTGAACCTTTGCAAAGGAAGGAGAGGCCTTCCTTTATAGAGTCAAGGGTCCAAAGCTTCTCCTAGAAGCTTAGAACCAAGAGTGAAGATCCTCTATACACGTGTATGGAGGATGCAGCTTGTGCCTCCCAACTAGCACAGCTAGAAAGCATTCAGGGAGACAAAAAAGGTGGGAGCTGGCCGACCAGTTCAAATGGTCGGCCGACCAGGTCAAAAGGTCCAAGGTGGTCAGCCATCCCCTATGATGAAGCCCTAGAAGTTAGCTTTCCAATGGCGCTAGCCTTGCATTAAAATTCCAACTATGCAAAAAGTTATGCCTGTTTTGGTGAAGCTGCATAGATTCGGTCCAACCGGATTGATGCCCTACTTCAACTAACTATATCTCCCCCGTCCGGACTTGGCTTTAGGAGATTTTTGAGTGCAAAATGAAGCCCCGGAAGTAAGCTTTCCAATGGTGGTGGCCTCATAGCTGAAATCCAAGTATGCAAATGAATAGGCCTGATTCAGCGAGGATTGCTCGTCCCTCTCTTAGCGATTCATGTCCACTTCTCCCCCAACTGGGTTTCTTCCCTTTTCTCTTCTTTTCTTTAACTCCAAACCCCTAAACAAGGTGTTTTGAAAGATTTTTCAGAGATTTCATCTCTCTTTCGTTCATTTCCACTTTGCCCTTGCTCGGTTTACTGAAAAGCGCGACATTTAACAAAATGCGAGCGTCGAAACATCGTAGAACTTTATTTTTAAAACATTTTGAAAGAGAGGGTTTCAAGATCTAAAATATTTTGATCAAGAAATGGGGTGTGAGGTTAGGGTTTGACTCTCCTCTTGCTGAAGAAATCGAACCTTTGCCTTGCTCAACTTTCTCCACCAAGTAAACCATCAGTAGTGTCCAAGTCTTAAGGGCGGTAAAAAATGGGGTGTCTACAGATCTCCTTAAAATTGTTGGTGAAAATACCAGAAAAAATTATATTTTATTGATAAATAATGTAAAGAAAATGAGATACAAATAGATCAGGCTGAGGCACAGATATCTCATTTTCTTTAAGGAGATCAAGCCCATTGCGGTAGGAAGAACCCAAATACCGGTGCAGCAATCACAAAACTATGACTTGTCCCTTTTATGATATAACAGCCCGACCACTTGTCGTATGGTTCAGGCCAACTTTGCACAAGATGGTGAACTCAAAGCTCCACCAAGAAAACACCCTTTTTTGCTAGTAATCTCTCAAGTATAGAAAAATAGTTGGTGCATTGATGTAAAAAATAATAGATGAGATGGACTATTTATAGGCCACTAAGACATACAAATGACCAAGAACCTAGAGAAAAGGAAGAGTGTACCAAACATTAATTCATCACCAAGTTCATGAATTCTAATTAATCTTAATTCATGAACAAAACAAAAGGACACTAAAGCAATGAATCTCAATACATGAACAAGATGAGATTCATGAATAAAATAAAAGAAGATTCAAGAACAATATAAATAAATAAATAAACAAAAGATATTAAAATGGTCCAACATCTTTCATTTTACCATAACAACCTTTTATATTAATAAGTTATATTTTTTTATAAGGGTAATTTTGATTTTTTAAAAAACTTTTATAAAATCTAATTTCCTTTCTCATCAAATCTCACTACTTTTGGTAAGAAACAAAACATAGATTTTGTGAGAATCATTTTCTCACTATCACTCATTATTTCTCACGTACTTAACCATCCAACCAAATGAAAGAGTTTCTTATTCTCGCTATTTCTTTTTGTTTATTACCAAACTTCTCCATCCAAGAGTGTTAGTTCTGCTGAGTTGTAAATGTTAGAATCTCCTCAAAAAAAAAAAAAAAAAAATGTTAGAACGGTGAAACAGTAGTCATCATGGTAAGCCTTCAAGCACTGGACTACTATAAGGGCCCGTTTGGTTATTTTTTTAGTTATTATTATTATTTTTTAATGAGGTGAAAAACTTGATTATTTTTTAATGAGGTGAAAAACTTGATCACATTGTTTGATTCTTTCAATTGAACATATAGTTGTTACGGAAAAAATAAATTATTAATTAATATATATGATGTGATATTTTGATGTTTTTTTTAACTTTTTAGTCCAAAAAAAATCTAAAGCCAAACCAACTCTAAAAAATGTTTGGGTATTCATTTTAGGGTGTATTATAATTTTTAAGATTTACTTAAAATACAAATTATTTCTTATATTTTTTTAAAATTACAAATACTCTCTTATCATAATTTTTTATTTAAATGACTTAACAGAAAAAAAAAATATATATATATATTACTCTCCCACACAATAATAAAAATACTTGAATTGTTAATTAAAATATATTTCCGACATCATTAAAAATGGTTAATTGAGTTGATAATTTATTAAAAAAATAAAAACAAATTGCTATGCCATTAAAAACTTGATGGGTGGGATGTAATTTTTAAAATCATATGAGGTAATATACATCTTAAAAACCTCAAGGGATGTATTTGTAATTGCGAGAAGCTTCTCTCTAGTTAAAAAAAACCAATTGGAGGATGCTATTGGGCCTCCGTAAGCCCACCACAGAGTCCACATCAGTGATTTGAACCATTTAATGTGTAAGGCTCGTCGAATACTGTATCTCTACAAAAGATCACATTGATCGAATATCGATAATCATTTAATCAAATCACATTTCTGTCAATAATTTATTTTTAAAATTATATTTATTGTAATAAACCTGACCCGTGATTAGCTTAAAACATATTATTAAGAGTGCTTAATGAGTAATTAAGATAAAATTTTGAATTAATTGCATGTGTATTACATTATCGGTGTTTATATTCGTTCATGGTAGGAATATTTATCTGTCTTTCTGTTTAGTTTTGCGAATTGAAGGCCGTACCGGCATCCGATCACGAAATTGATTACGGTTATGTGTTATTTGAAATTTTTAGCATTTTATAGTAGGTTGAATTGAAATTTGATTCGAGAATTAAATTAGAATAATTAATGTCAATGTGATTAACCCAAGTCAAGTTTAATTAAGCCTCCTTAACTGAGCCTATATAAGGCTACTTTGACTCTATTAGTTCATTTAGCACCTTCATTCCCTACTCTTTAAGCTCAAAAACGTGGGAGAGAGAAAGATAGAAGAAAATTGAGATCAAAAGCTAAGAAATGGGGAATTGCTAGGAATTGTTGAAGAATTACAAAGAATTTGAGAGTTTAAGGTTCTACACTTGTGCAATTAAGACTCTAGGTAAGAACTTTGTCCTAAAACTTTGTTATCAAGACTTTAATACATGAATTCTAGAGAATTAAGCTAAGCTATGCAAGAATTGAGCTAATGAATTATAAAGGAGGATTATTTCATGCATGCATGCATAATTCATGGATTTTGAGTTTTAATTCCAACAATTTCATACATGCAAGAGCTTATCTTTGTTAGACTATGAGAACACACCTTGGTTTTATACATAAACACTTCATTTATACATGTTTTGGAACGTTTGAATTCTTGACAAACATGCATGATATGTATACATATATTCAAGTTTGGTTTTGAAGAATTCAATCGCTTTTGGGCCTTGATTTTGTGTATTGAACCTTAATTCATGATGTTTTATAAGTTTTCAAGTGTTTTCTCAAGTTTTGGCCCAAAAGACCATGATTTGCAGTTTTGAATTTGAGTTTTGAAGCTTGAAAGCAAATCTAGAAATTCTAGAATTCTGCTTCTACGCTAGAGCGATAGAACCTGTGCTCGAGTGACCACTCTGTGATCTTGCACTTCCGTTCGAGCTACCAAAAGTTGGCTCGAGCATGAAATGCATGCTCCTAGAAGTTCCCATGTTTTGCAGACTACTCGAGCGATAAGAGTTGCGCTCGAGCGAAGACCTCAGTCTTACACTCGAGTGACCGTTGAACGTGCATCAAGTAGGAAAATCAATCAACCAGTACTTTTGCAAAGTTTATAGATCGCTTGAGCGACGTAAGTTGCACTCGAGCGACCACTTACATTTTTGGACCTCTGCTCGAGCGAAGGAAGTTGCGCTAAAGAGAGGCCCCTGTTTTCAGCAAATTTAGCTAAGTGTGAAACAGCATGTTTTGGTATCCTCATTGCATCCTAAGTATTCCTAGGCCAAGATTAAGACACAATGATGAAGACAAGACTTAGAAACACTCTAAGAATGAAACACGATGACTGTAATGAATTCTGAGCGTGTGTTTCAATGTGGATATGTTATGTGTTGTTTATAGGTCACGCGCCGTAAGCTATCTGATCTGTCTGCTTCATCTGTTCTGTAATTTAAGTCATCTGTGAGTAATAACTCTGTAAAGTTATGTTTAACTTTAATTATTTTCTGATGATATGAAATGATCAGTTTTCTGAAATACTAGACTTTGTATGAATGAATGATTGTCCAAGTTTCTGAAATGTATTTGTGGCATCCTTAGTTTCAGATGACATATGTTATATGTTCTGTTATGTCCCAATTATGGGCCAACTGAACGTCTCATGAGCCAACTATTATGGATCCTTTTGTATACGTCTCATTATGGGCCAACTGTATGTCTCATGAGTCAACTGTACCATTTTCGTACACGTGAGTCAACTGTATGCCTTCATGGCTATCCTTTTAGGGGTCAACTGTTTCTGCTAGTGATAATGGATATATGACGTATGATTAACTACAAATCCTAGTTATGAGTACGATACTAAATCTGTTTCTGTTATGAACTATGATTTTTTAACATGATTATGAATTCCTTTTTCTATAACTGTCATGGACAACATTCATTAAACCCTTTACTCTGTTATTATTCACTAGGCTTCCACTCACTATTTATATTATGTATATAGGTAAGCAGGCGCGTGACTAGGCTTAAGCTGCTGCCTAGAGAGTTTTATTTTGCTAGCCAGCTACCGTGCCTCCCGAAAAGGTTCCTGTTTGTCAAGTCAAGTTTTGTGCATCATGTGACTGACGTTTTTGTTTATTTTTGTCTATCTGTTCTTTGGGCTAAGTCCCCTATGACACTATATGTATTTGTTTGGCAATATCTGATGTATGGAAGTTTGACATTATATGTAAGTTTTAAATCTTTTCTGTCCCATGTATGTCTACACAGCTCTATAGACTATGTATGTTTCTCTATTTACTTCCGCCAGTTCTATATTTCATTATATATTCAGGTTAGAGGCCTTTGGTAATCCAAGGATTACTGGCCGGTTACGATGCTAAATCTATAAGGGTGGGTTTAGGTCGTGATAGAGTGGTATTAGAGTATGTGTCATGTTACACACACGAATCCATATGAGCTTTAGGACGTCCTCGAAAAGAAGCAGGGGCATTCCATCCACATGTATGAGTGTGTGCTACAGAGAATTGAATCTGAATATGAATAGGAGAAAATTGAAAGAAATGAACAAGATTATTCCTATGTTTATTATTACCTTGTTTTTCTATAGCAACATGGAAAATGCAAGAAGTAATGATACAAGTGAATCGTCTGAAGCCCGAATGAGTTGGATGGAACAAATGCTGGCAGCTTTAACAGAATCCTTGAGACAGCAATCCTTGCCCATCCCCCCTTCATCTCCGTCGATATAAAATAAGCCGGGTAGTAATGACATTATAAATCTAACTCAGAAGTTTATGAAGATGAAACCGCCAACTTTCTTGGGTGGTATAGAACCCTTAAAAGCAGAGACATGGTTACTCGAAATAGAGAAATTATTTGAAGTTTTCCCCTGCACCGAGATTCAGAAGGTTTTGCTGGCCACTATACTCTAAAAGATGAAGCTCGAAGATGGTGGTTGCTAATCCGAAATAACAATAGGAACATGACGTGGGCACAATTTAATGAGATCTTCTATGACAAGTACTTCCCTCAATGCTTCCGGGACCGAAAGGTTTCTAAATTCCAAGAACTTAAGCAAGGCAACATGTCTGTAGCCGAGTATGAGGCTAGATTCACTAAATTAGCTCGATTTGCTCCTCACATAGTGGATACAGACTACAAGAAAGCTCGGAAATTTGAAAGGGGATTAGACATTGGATATATTTGATCGAGTAGGCATCCTGAAATTATCTACATATATAGAAGTACTTGACCGAGCATTGATGGCAGAGGCCATATTAACAGCAAAGAAACAATCTAAAGCACTAACAACTGAATGGAGAAGGAAAAGATCTGGATTCAGTTTCAAGAAAAGCTGTTCATTTGCTACGAGTAAGAAGCAAAATACGGGGTCTACTAGCAGTTCAAGTCAAAGCAGCGGGTCTGCGCCTATCTGTGCTTAATGTGGAAGGAGACATAGAGGGTTTGCCATCAGATATCTGGTGCTTGCTTCTGGTGTGGCAAGATGGGCCACATGATAAGAGGTTGTCCAATTGGATTAGAAAATGCCAACCGTCTTATAGCAAGTTCAATCGGATCTGCTTCTGCATCGAGGCCTAATGTAAGAACGAATGTCAGGGGTAATACCAGGAATGAAATGTTGAGACAAGGGAGAGTATTCACACTAATGCCTAGGGATGTGCAGAACACCGAGTCTGTGGTGTCAGGTATAATTTCAATTTGTGCCCAAAATGCATATATCTTGATAGATTCTGGTTCTACACACTCTTTTGTGTCACATGCCTTTTCTCAATAATTAACCAAACATTTAGAACCCATGAATTATTTACTATCTGTATCTACACTATCTGGAGGTTCTATGATGTGTGCTTTTGTTTATTCAGCATGTGATATTACGATTAGTGATGTGACATTGTATGTTGATTTATTGCCTTTGGGAATTGATCATCTTGGCTGCATATTGGGTATAGATTGGTTAACAAAGTATTATGCAACTATTGATTGTGTGAATAAAACTGTTGTATTTCGACCACTTGGTATGCCTGAATTTGTATTTGTTAGGAATAGGGTAATTCTTCCACCGTATTTAATTTCTTTTGTGAAAGCTAGAAAGTTGTTAAGAAAAGGGTGCCGAGGTTACTTATATTGCGTTTTGACTGTGACTTCTGATGGTTTTATTGTTGAGAACATCTATGTAGTAAATGAATTTCCTGATGTATTTCTAAATGAGTTACCCGAAGAATTAATCGATAGGAAAATTGAGTTTACTATTGATGTTGTACCTGGGACACAACTAATTTTTAAACCCCATATAGAATGTCGACTTCTGAACTGAAAGAATTGAAAACTCAACTTCAAGAACTGTTAGACAAGAAATTTATCCGTCCGAGCACCTTGGGGTGCACCAGTTTTGTTTATGAAGAAAAAAGATGGGTCTTTGAGGTTATATATAGACTATCGTGAATTGAATAATGTAACCGTAAAGAACAAATACCCACTACCCCGAATAGATGATCTATTTGACCAACTTCAGGGAGCTCAAGTGTTTTCCAAAATAGACCTTAGATTCGGGTATCACCAGTTACAGGTCAAGGCAGAGGACATAGAGAAAACTATATTTAGAACTAGATACGGACATCTTGGTAATGCCATTTGGGGTAACTAATGCGCCTGCGGCGTTTATGGATCTAATGAACAAGGTATTCAAAAAATTTCTCGATGAATTTATAGTTATGTTTATTGATGACATCTTGATTTATTCTAAAAGCAGGGAAGAACATGAATATCAACTAAGAACTGCTTTACAGATTTTGAGAGAAAAGAAGCTATATGCCAAATTGTCCAAGTGTGAATTCTAGCTTGATAGCGTAGCATTTCTGGGACATGTGATTAATAAGGATGGCATATCAGTGGACCCACAGAAAATTGAAGCCATTGTAGACTAGCTAAGGCCAACCAATGTGTCTGAAGTTAGAAGTTTTCTAGGGCTTGCACGCTATTATCACAGATTTGTGAAAGATTTCTCCAAGCTTGCCTTGCCACTCACTCAACTGACTTAGAAAAATGTACCAGTTGATTAGAATGATCAACGGGAGTCAGCCATTCAAGACTTGAAAACTAGACTGGTAACTGCACCAATTCTGACCTTGCCTAACGGAACTGATGGGCTTTAGATTTACAGTGATGTTTCCTACAAAGGTTTAGGATGTGTACTAATGTAAAATGGTAAGGTGATTGTTTATGCTTCTCGGCAACTCTGACCACATGAAAAGAACTATCCGACGCATGACCTTGAACTAGCAACTGTGATGTTTGCCTTGAAAATTTGGTGACACTATTTGTATGGTGTGATCTGCGAGGTGTATACTGACCATAAAAGCTTGAAATACTTCTTCACCCAAAAAGAACTAAATATAAGACAGAGGCGATGGCTTGAATTGATCAAGGATTATAACTTGCAGATTTTGTATCATCCAAGAAAAAGCTAATACAGTGGCAGATGCCTTGAGTAAAAAATCTATTGGAATTGTCTTGTTTGCTCATCGGTTAAAGAGAGTTATTATGTGGCTTGGAAAAGAATGAGATTGAAATTGTATTGCGTAAACAAGGCAGGATCTTGGCCACCATTTCTGCTCAACCTACAATCATTGAAGAGATTAGAGAGAAACAATTGCAAGATGAATTTCCGAAAAAGATTGTGGATGAAATAGACTCAAAACCGAAGCCAGGATTTCTGCTGGAGAACAATGTGCTGAAGTTCCAAAATAAACTTTGTGTTCCTGATTGTTTGGATTTGAGAAAACATGTTATGACTGAATCCTACACCTCTAAATTTTCTATACATCCAGGGAATACAAAGATGTACCATAACTTAAAACAAAATTTCTGGTGGTTGGGAATGAAGAAAAGCATTGCTGATTTTGTGGCTCGATATTTACATTGTTAACAAGTTAGAGTTGAACATCAATGACCTGCTGGATTGCTACAGTTGCTTCTAATACCGGAATGGAAATGAGAACACATTACTATGGACTTCATTGTGGGATTGCCTTGTTCTTCTCGAGGTATGGATTCTATTTGGGTTATAGTTGATTGTTTGACTAAATTTGTTCATTTCCTACCTATGAAAGCTTTTTATAATGCAGATAAGCTAGTTAACCTATATGTAAATGAGATTGTGAGATTACACGGTGTGCCAGTGTCTATTGTATCTAACAGAGATCATAAGTTCACTTTAAGATTATGGCAGAATTTATAGCAAGCTTTGGGGACTAAATTGAGACTAAGTAGTGCTTATCACCCACAGACAAATGGCCAATCTAAACAGACCATTCAAACATTGAAAGACTTGTTACAGATGTGTGGCCTAGATTTCCAAGGCAGTTAGGAAACCTACTTACCATTGGCCAAATTTGTGTATAACAATTGCTACCATTCGAGTATCGGCATGGCTCCTTATGAAGCTTTGTATGGTAGGAAGTGTCGTTCTCCGATTTGTTGGACCGAGGTAGGTGATAGACCATTGTTGGGACCGGAACTTGTACAAGAAACAACTGAAAATATAAAATTGATTCAACAGAGATTGAAAACTGTACAAAGCCGCCAAAAGAGTTATGTGGACGTTGTAGACACACCATTTTTTACTGCTCTTACAACTTGGGCGTCACCGCTTGCGCACCCAATGATAAATTTGTATATACTTGTCAAGTGCTTGAAGTCCTTAGCAGAATGCCACAGCTTTGAGCCTTCAAACCCTACACACATTTTGCCTTGTTTTGGACCAAAACCACAGTTTTTCAAGCCTAAAAACCCTGGGACCTGCAGGCCCACTAGTGTGGGTTGCCGGCCACTTGTGTGTTTTTGTACATATTTATGCCAGTTGTGCCAGCTGTTTCCACAGGTGCATGCATCTGCCCACACGTGTATGTATAAATATTTCTGAGGGAGTTTTATGGTTTTCTATAAATAGAAGACCCCTCCTTCCATTTTTGAGGGCTGAAAATTTTGGAGCAAAGACATTTCTCTCTCTCTACAATTCCCTCTCTCTCTTGCAAATTCTTAAGCCTTTGCCTTTACACTCTAAACCAAACCTTGTGGTATTTGAGCTGAGGTACTTTTGAGCTTACTTTGAGCCCTTGAGGGTGTGTGAGTGTTGGTTTGTCACTTAGAAAGGGTTCTCCTCTTCAAGAGGTATAAGCGTTGGATTGTTTCTTTGATTTATTTGCTATTTTTCCTATTGTTTTTGGATTGTTTATACTCTGTATTTTTGGGCTGAAACCTGTGGATTAAGGCCATTGATGGTGGAGGGGTGGATCACTCTTCTTTGCACCTAACTTCTTAGGCCTTTACCTTTATGTTTCCTACCTTGTTATTAACTTTTTTTGAGCTTTTTACTACTAAATTTCAGAGCTTTTTCAGTGGCTAAAATCATGTTTTGAAGTCCCAAAAGTGGAGGGGTTGGCCTCCTCTCCATGTGCTTGTTTACTAGCTTAACTTGCTCCATGTTGTAACTCATTGTTTTAGCTAGTTTTGTCTTAATTCTAGCATGTTTTAGGATGGTTTTTTAGTTGTTCATTACATTTGAGCTTTGTATAGCATGCTTGTACTGTAATGGTCCTCATAGGTTTGGTGGTTTAGGCCTTAGCTACCAATCTATTTGAGTTGATAATGTTTATTTCTTATTTTCCATACTTGTATTCATATTTAACCACCTCTACAACCTCCCTCATTTCTTGACTTTTTCTTTTCTTTGAAAGTTGTTTCAAACTACTTGCTTGTTTAAGCTTGAGATAGAGGTATTATGCTTAATGGTTTAAATACCAATGGCATCACACTTCTCTCATGCCTAAAACAACACTTAGTTAGTGCTCCTTTCCATTAGAGGACTTAATCTTCACTTTTGGACTTAATGAACTAAGAAATGATTGGTAATTAAAATGAAGTAATAAAATTGGGACTAAAAATGATGCAAGATAATAAGAAATTTGGTATTCAATCGGACGTTAATTGAACACATGGAAACTTGAGGCATTTCATACTTGCGAGTGATGAAATGGTTCAAGTTTCCAAGGTCAATCACTTTTCTTAATCAATCCATGATAGTGAGAAGGTTTAAGAGTCTTTTATTGTGCATTTATTGAAATTGTACACCTTGGTTCATAGGCCATCATGCAATGAAATTGCATCGATTGATGGCTTGCAAATTGAGCTTGCCACTCCTTTGAGTTGTTTGATGATAAGGAGAGGTAAGGTGTACAAACATATCTTGAGAATACCCTGTTTGTGCTCTGTATGCTTTCTATTGCAGCAAGAGGAACCAGGCTTTAGTGGCCGGCAGACCACATTTTCTGGCCGATAGGCCACTTTTTTTGGACAGCAGGCTACCTTTTGTGCCCGCCCGGCCACTACTTCTGGCTTGCTGGCCACTTTTGTCAAATTGAGAAGAAACTTTTTGGAACATAACAGAGCAGAGGTTGAGGTGAAAAGATGTTCTAACTGTGCAACAGAGGCATTCTAGCAGCAGAACAGTGGGTTTTTCTGGTGAAAATCCGCACATACATGAGCATCCCTCGCTTCTCGGGGCTGATTAGTTGGCTTAGTTACTTCTTTCATGTTGTATTCATGTTGTAATTAATCAGCTAATTCTAATTTATAGTTAATTAATAAGTGTAATTAATTAGTTAGTTCCATAGAATGGTTAATTAATTAATTGGTTTTGTAATAACTAGCTAGCATAGTTAGTTTATTCGGTTTGTAATAATTAGTTAGTTAATTCGTAGTAATTAGCTTAGCTAGTTAATTTATTCGGACCCTCCTGCACGAGGGCATAGTTGTAATAATGTGTATGTCTTTCAACCCCACGTCTTTCTCCTTTTTATTTACCTATTTATGATGGTTAGTTTGGGGCATCATGTTTCGTTTAGCATCTCTCATGCCTTGCATCCATTGTCTTGCATGCATTGAGCTCAGGGCATCATTTTAACTTGCATTGTTAGTTAATACTTCTTTGAATACGTGTTTAGACTGCATGCTATCAAATTGATTCATACACCATACTAGTAGCAGAGCCTAGTAAATTGCATATTGTATGCGTTGCATCAGTCACATTTCATAATTAGGATCATGCATGTTTTTTTTAACTCTTATCATCTTTTTTTTTGGTTTGGAGTACTGGATGAGCTTTTATTTGCTTTAGCATATCACATGTGTGCGATTGTTATCATGTCTAGCATGCTTACCATGAGGCTAAGTGCTTAAGTGATAAACTGTTTGAATGCCTGTAGATGAAATCTAGTTGCTTGAATTGGGATAGTTTGATTAATATACATTTGAGCCCACTTTTTCAAGTGGCACATTCACAAACTCTTTTCAAAAGCAAACATGAAATCAAATGTTCCAATTTTGGCAAAATAGTCTATACTTGTATGTACATCACGTAGTAAAGTTAGCCTAATAACCGGAACAAGAGCATATGTTATAAATAAGAATCACATCATAAATAGTAAAGGCCGATCCTTGATCGGGCGAGCAAGGGTGTTCAATTCATGACCTTCCCCTCTCGTACCTAAGTTCCCGAGCCGAGACAATCTTAGTGATGACGAACACATGGCCTTTAGCACGAGTCATAAGTTTCCTAAATTTCTCAAAAATATTTAGGTGGCGACTTTGTATTTGACAAAGCAGTCCATTTTTGACATTTTGATTCAAAATCGATTTTCCAAAATATTTTCCTGATTTGAACTCTTTTGTGTTTTTTTATTTCACATTGCACTTGTGGAATCAGATTCAGAATCACGGAAGTTCGAACTGTAGGGTTTATCGTCTTTCGAAAAGAGCACGAAAAGTCGAGCTATAGTTTCTGGCGACTCTGCTGGGGAATTTAGAGAACTTGACTTGAACTTCATGATGTGAAATTTTATCTACACTTATATGTCTCTTTGCATTTGCATTGGTGCACTTAAGTCACTATGTTTGCCATTCCTGGACGGTTTGCCGGAGGCTTGCCCAAAAGCTTGCCAAAAGGCTGACCAGTCGTGGGCTCTACCATGATGGGAACACAACCCTTGGATTTGGATTACCGCTATACCGTTTGATCCTCCTTTCACTTCTCGGTGTTAAGTTTGAGAGGTTATTAGGTTGTCTTGCCAAGGCACCTTTTTTGACCAATTGGCCTAGTTGCATATAGAAAAGCCATAGAGACTGTTCCAAACTAGGACATGATGCTCACCCAAAAATACAAGATTGCATGAAAACCGCTTGATTGACTAGTGAAACTCTAGCTCCTGACGAAACTAGGACAGGGTAACCCTACCCCTCCATAAGGGTGTTTTGGCTCTCTCTTAACTGGTATGTGCTTTATAGTGAAACTGTACAGAAATGTGCATAGCAATTGCAAATTTGGTATCTGATTTAGGGAGTATAATTCAGTGTGGAGTACAGTCCTACAGCTTTGATCATGTCTGTGTTGATAACGTCTTAGCTGAGGTGTTGTGCGGTTTCTGATTACTGTTAACTTTTGCTTTATTTCTTTTTGCTAGGTAGTTTACAACCATAGCTTCAGAAAGTTCGGATATCCCCCAGTACTCTGGACCCGAATCAGAAGACTTTGTAAAGCCGGGGATCTTGTTTGGGGATAGCCCATGTTTACCTCACTCCCATCAGTTACAAGACGGAGGAGAATCAGGCAGAATTTACTAGTTTAATTTTTACAGCAGTCACTTCTCAACTCACTTGTGTCTAGTCAGGATCGAGGACAGTTATCTACTTCTAGCCCAATATGAAATCAATCGCCTATTCCAATGACACAGTATCCCCCAGTCAGTATGGAAGAATTGATAGATCATCTACAGCAGACAGTTGAGACCCTATAACATGATACTGCCCACCAAGACGAGGTCATGGCCCGTCAGGCCGACGTTATAACCAAGCTACAACAACAGTAACCCCAGTCGACTGTGGCCTCTGCATCCCATGTACCTACCACAAGTATCCCAGAACCCTGGGCCACCGCTCATACTTCCAATGTCCAAGAAAACCAAGGCAATCCAACAGAGCCAATTCCAGCGCAAGCCTCCAAAACCCCTATTTATCAGACCGAGGCTCTGTTCAAGTTTGAGGTTGACCCAACTGTACTCAAGGTCAATAAACTGGAAAAGTTATTCAAAAGGGCAAAAGAGGTTAACTCCATCCCGGACATAGAGGACGGGTATACCGATTCTACCGTGACATTGCCAGATCGGTTTAAAATGCCGCACATTGATCGTTTTGACAGTTCCGGAGATCCGATGGTTTACCTACGGCTATTTTTAGACATCTTGTGGCCGATGGACCTGACTAGACTACAAAAGCTATCTCTCTTTGGCCGTACCATGTTAAGTATAGTGGCCATATGGTATGCTAAGTTGGAAAACTCTGTCAAACAGAATTGAGAGGAGATGACTGAGGCCTTCATTGCGTAGTATTCGTACAATACTCAAATCGAGGTCACAACTCGTGATCTCAAGGCAATATGCCAGGAGCCGAAGGAGGGCTTCTCTGAATTTGTGACAAGGTGGAGAGCTAAAGCCTCAATGATGACCATGAGGCCTTCCGAGATTGTTCTACCTCTGTTTACATTTACAGAACTCCATGAAAAGGGAGTGCAAATTGAAGATGCCATGAAGCAGGGGCTTATTTCAGATGAGAAGAAGCTGGCAAAAAGGCCGTTTGTTCGCAATTCCAATGCTGCCGGGGGTATCATAGCTGCGAGGCCATCAGATATAAGTGTTGTCACCATAACCAAGACTACCGACCCTTTTGCTAACACAAGCTCACAAACACCGTCCAACCTTACCCGATGTACATGACTCTCTTTCAAGCCATGAAAGTGCTAGTTAAAAAAGGGCACCTCAAACCTTTATAACCTCGCCCACTTCTTGATCCTTTCCTACCCAAACACAACCCCGCAAAATACTATGCATTTCACCAACAGCAAGGTCATGATACTGACCAGTGCTTTTGATTGCGTCATGAGATTCAGGATCTCATCGACAACAAGGTGATCGCTCCACCTCAGAAACCAAACGTGACCACAAATCCACTCCCAGCCCATAACCAAGTCCTCCATCTCGAAATCTCAATCTGATCTATATATTGGCCACCCCCTATAACCCCAGCATATATATTACTCCCTCCCACCTACCAAAATCAACGTTGTTCATTCCGAAAAGCACAGATCTGTGCATGATGGACATGTTCAACCCTCAACCTAAGCCTGTGGTGATTAGACTCACAGTGGAAGGGGAGTTGACCTTGGAGAAAGGTACTAGTTCGTTGTCAGAGTGTCCCGAGGACCTACCTGATAGGGTGTATGATCCAACTTGCTACGTTATGTCAACTGGTCAAATCAAGCCTGAATTGGTGCTGCCAACCTTGGTAGACATCAATGTGGTTAGGGAAGATGGCCCGAACTAGGAGTTGGATGATCTAGTAGAACTTGAGGAGGATTTGGACAACCTGCAGTTCTTTAATGAGCAAGATCAGGGAAATGTACAGATCTAGTGGTTCGACTTGAACGAATCAACTGACAACACTGGATGGCTGAGTGATGAGCCACACAAAGGGGAAAAAACTGGAATAAAACTAGAAGGAAAGGAAGCAGAGATAGCTGTAGTAGTCGGAAGGACTGATGAGAAAGGAAAGCTACCAGAGAACACTAGTATGGAAAACCCAACCTTGGAAGTGGGCGCTATGAACATTGGGGATATTGAATAGGAAGCTACACTGAGGCAGTTCAAACGAGGAAGGATTAAAGACAACTGGGAAGTTGTAATTTCACAACACCCTGTGAGGGGAACCTATAATGTAAAAGTGATACGAGCAGAGCCGGAACACTATTTGTCGGCTACTGAGAGCGAACGGTGGGTCGACAATGATCTGCATCTAGCCTATACCGATGAAGACTGGGGCGAGTGTCTTTTGGACAATATGTGGTATGCCGAAGAAATAGACCATCTGACAAAAAGTGAGAAGTATTTTAAGCCGCTGCACCTAGATTAAGCAGAGGCATTTGGAAAAGACAGAGAGGTCGAGAAACAGAAAGAGAAGTAACTAGAAAAAGCGACAGTGTTGGAACAACTCATGAAAATCCAAGTTGACATCTCCATCTAGGGCCTTCTCATGGCCTCACGAGTACACCGACAGACAGTATTGTCGACAATGGACAAGGCTGAATTGTCCATTGACACCACGCCCAAGCAGTTGGTAGGTTTGGTCTTTCCAAGTGGTGCCAAGCCAACTCTTACCTTCTCTAACAAAGAGATGTCATCGGAAGGCTCAGCTCACAACAAACCACTATCCATATCTGTAGAATGCAGGGAGAATGGGTGTCGGTGGTATTGGTAGATATCGATTCGGCCATTAATGTCTGTTCTTCTTGTACCGCCTATGCAATTGGCCTCAAACCAGTGGACTTTGTTCCCACAACCTAAGTAATTCGAGTATATGATAACACAAGTAGAGAGGTCATGGACACAGTGCAAGTTAGAGTCCAGCTGAGCAAGAGGTTGAGTTTCATGTCTTGGATGTGCCGGCTACCTTCAATTTGCTGTTAGGGAAGCCCTGGTTACACCATGTAAAGACCGTCTCCTCCACTCTCCATTAGATGTTAAAATATACTTATAGGGAATGAGTGGCAATTGTTTTTAGGAATTCATCCATCCATCCGCTGCCAAAGGTAACTACGCCAGTGCTGGAGATCAACCATGGCGAGGAGGATGTATTCCTCTCGAGATTCACTCTAGCTGAAGCCCGGGTAGTGCAGACCATTCTGGCCGCAGACGAAGGCATGTACGTCAGCACCCAATCCATCTATTTCATGAACAAACTGCAGTACGTAGGGCTGGGCATAAGGTCATCCGACCTGCTCAAACCGCCATACCCGATCCGAACCGCACGCATGTGGGCGGTTTCGCAAACACATTAGGGTAGGGAGCGGTTTGGATTTTATATAAATTTCGGGTTGTGGGTTTGACTCGCACCCGCCCGCATTAAATTAATTTTTTTTCCCCCTCTTTCAAATTTAACTGTCCATCTTTCACTCACCATCTCACTCATCTATAACAAACAAAACAAAAGAAAAAAACCCTAATCTATAATCGACTCCCTCACTCTCTCTCAGTCTCACCATCACTCACTCACCATCTCACTGTCTTTCTTTCTCACTCTCTCATTTCTGGCAGCCGATCATTCAACACAAAAACTTTTTGCACCGATCACTCTCTTTCTCATCTCATCGCACTGATCATCATCGCACAACCGATCAATCCACTTCACAGGTAAACTCTCTCAATCTCCATCTCTCTCTCTCCCGATCGTTGATTTTTTTTGTTTTGTATATATATATAAGATATATATCTCTCTGATCTAATCTGATCTGTCTTCCTCACTTTCTTATCTCATCAGTCTCACACTCACTCTTTGGTTTTGCATCTCTGCACCGATCAACTCACACACAGGTAAGCCTCTCTCTCTCTCTCTCTCCTTAATCTCTCATCTCTGATTTTTTGTGGACGAACAGATCTAATTTTTTGTGGACCAACATAACTGATTTTTGTTGTAGACCAACAAATCTGATTCGAAATATGATCTTAGTTGTGATCTGATTTTTATGATCTTAGTTCGAAATATTTATGATCTGATTTTTGTTGTGGACCAACAGATCTGATTCGAAATATGATCTTAGTTGTGATATGATTTTTATGATCTTAATTCAAAATATTTATGATCTGATTTTTGTTGTGGACCAACAGATTTGATTCGAAATATGATCTTAGTTGTGATATGATTTTTATGATCTTAGTTTGAAATATTTATGATCTGATTTTTGTTGTGGACCAACATATCTCAGTCTCACCGATCACTCTTAGGTTTGATCTTAGTTGTGTTGAATCTGTGTAAATATTTATGATTTGATTTGGAATGTAAATATGAATCTGTTATGAATCTGTAAATATGAATCTGTTTTGGCCTCTATTTGGAATGTAAATATGAATCTGTTTTGATCTTAGTTGTGTCTTAGTTTAATCTCCAGTTTAAATGGAGGATAGTATTCAATCTCCCACAATCAATCTAGTGACTGATTTTATTTGCTTTTACTCACAGCTCTATAAATGAGGCTGCTAAAGAAAAGCTAGCTCCATTTTCAACTCTAACTGGCGATGAAAGCTACCAAAGCCGTGATCTCAAGAAGGTCTATTTTCACTCCTAACATGTATTTCAAATCTCTCTCTTGCATTCATTCTCTAGTTTTGCCTAGACTTACATTTTCCTGGTTAATAAGGCAAACAAATTGAGTAATGCAGTATAATGATTCCTGAGATTGGACACTTTTGCTAATGAGCACTTGATATTAATGTAACTGCAGCAACCTTGACAAGTTCTTGAAGGCACTATATGATGCAAAGGTGCAACCGACCACATTGGTACCAAAGCAAGTTGGCAACATGTACACTGCATCTCTCTATGTAGCATTTGCATCGCTTATTCACAAGAAGCACAACTCATTGGTAAATGCTTAAACTAGTTCTCTGGTTGGGGCTTTGGTTTGGTACTTTAAATTTTAGTGTCTTTCCTCTAACATGCTATCGGTTTTTCTTACTTCCAGGTGGGCCAGCGAATAATAATGTTCTCATATGGCAGTGGTTTAACTGCCACTATGTTTTCCTTCCGAGTTCGTGAGTGTCAGCATCCTTTTAGCTTGTCAAACATTGTAGCTGTGATGAATGTTGACAAAAAGTTGAAGTCAAGGCATGAGGTATATACTTCTTCAGTTTTGGTTTACTTCCTGTGATGTAGAATAGAATAGCGGAATGAGAGAAGGAATACACAAAGTGGCAAGTACAATCTAAAACAATATTATTGAGCTAAATCCGAATGATATAATGAGAAACCTATTATTTAATGATATAATTAAATTAGGAAACCAACTTAATATTATTTGGAAACAAAAATAAATAAATTTTTTGGAAAAAAGTTCAATCATAAACCGCTTGCACACTTGCGAACCCTATCCGCTAAGCGCAAACCGCATTGCGGCGGTTCTTGAGTTGACTTTTTCCCAAACCGCATAGATGCGGACGGGTCCAAACCGAACCGCAAACCATCCTAAATCGAACCGCGGACACCCCTAGCAGCACGTTCCAGGAATAGGACTCTGAAAGAGTGGTCGAAAAGGTGTTGCAGCACTGACAGAAGTGCCACACAACCCACATGCCTTTGGACTGGGCTATGTGCCCACCAAAGAGGACTGGATCAAGAAGGGAGAAGAGATGAGAGGCAAAGCAAAGGCCAAACAAGCTAGGAAACATTATGAACTTATCTACAGGCCAATCCAAGGGACATTAAATGGCTGCTTTGTTCGAAAAAGAAAAGATTTCCTTTTTTACAGCTTTCCCGAGCCTTGGGTGAATTCCTCGAAGCAACGTGTCCCCGGGTTCGAGATCTTCTTTGATCTGCAGCTGTAGGACAGTGATAATGAGGAAAGGGCTGAACCAAGCATCAAAGCTGAATAGAGCACGAAAGGTGACTCAGATGGTAGCGAACTTAGAGTAGGGGCAGCACTGGCTAGTGTCTTGACAGATCCTGCGACCGACCTAAAAAACTTGGAGGATAACCTTACTGTCTCCATGATTAGGGAAGAACTAGGTGTGAATCCAACCAGTGGCATTTTGGATGCATCAGGGGCACTATCTCTTATCTGGCAGCTGGAGGAAAGCTATCTGTCCAGTTCTGAATTGGGTGATGAGTTAGAATCTGATTCCACCGAGTCGGTGGGGTCGGGATTAGAATCAAGTTCTTCTGAGTCCGAGTCTGGTATTTTTGGAGGTGGTAACCCAGATATCAAAGTCCTGTTTAGGTCTTCATTTAGCTTTTCTTTTGAATCTGTAACCGAAGATCTGGCCTTTTTGAATGAGAACTCTGCAGATTCTGTATACTTTTTTGTGCCGTTGGTTTATTGTATTAACCAAGATTTTTAGAATTTTAATGAAAACAAAGGGGAAGAAATTCCCCTGGCTTTGAAAAACTTGATTAATCGAGAGAAGGAGATGTTTGCTAAACCCTGTGCTGATAAAATCATTGCCATTAATGTGGGTATTGAGAAGGATTCGCATCTGGTTCAGATCGGGTCCAGTTGTCTTCAGAGGAGCACAAGCATTTAATCGCTTTGTTAAAAGATTTCAAAGATGTGTTCGCGTGGTCCTATGAAGACATGCCTGAAATCGATCTTGAGATTGTACAGCACCGGATCCTTCTTGACCCCGAGGCCTGATCGGTTAAGCAGAAGTTGCGTAGAATTCGCCCGGATTGAGCGTTGAAAATTAAGGAAGAGGTCACCAAGCAGATCGAGACAAGTTTCTTATTAGTATCTGAGTACCCGACTTGGTTGGCCAACATCGCCGTAGTGCTGAAGAATGATGGTAGAATTCGGGTGTGTGTAAACTTCCAGGACTTGAACAGAGCCAGCTCGAAGGATGACTTTCCTCTGCCACACATTGACGAATTAATGGATTTTATTGCAGGCCATGCATTGCTATCATTTATGGACTTGTTTTCCGGGTACAACCAGATTCTGATGGCACCCAAGGACAGAGAGAAAACTGCATTCACTACGTCGTGGGGTACATACTGCTACTGGGTTATGCCGTTTGGTTTGAAAAATGCTGGAGCTACTTATTAGAGGGCTGCGACCACCATTCTGCATGACATGATCCACAAAGAGGTTGAGGTGTATGCAGACGACATGATTGTTAAATCCAAAGAACGAGAGGGCCACTACACCATGCTGAAAAAATTCTTTTAACGGATTAGGAAATACAGATTGAGGTTAAACTCACAGAAATGCACCTTCGGCGTAACGGCAGGAAAAATGCTGGGCTTTCTGATCATATAGAGGGGCATTGAAGTAGATCATTCCAAAATCAAGGCTATCATAGAAATGCCACTAACAAAGACTGAAAAGGAGGTGCGAGGCTTTCTGGCAAAGTACAATTCATAAGACGGTTTATTTCCAAATTAACCTTGACTTGTGAACCACTATTTGGCCTCCTGAAGAAAAGGAAAAAATTTCGATGGGATGATCGATGTCAGTTTGCCTTTGAACAAATTAAGCAGAACCTCTAGAATCCGCCTGTGGTGTCACCGCTAGAGCTAGGAAAACCTTTGATTCTATACTTGTCAGTAACAGACATGACTATGGAATGTATGCTCACTTAGGAATTTGAAGATAGGGTGGAGAAAGCCATCTACTACTTGAGCAAGAAAATGCTAGATTACGAGACCCGCTATACTCTGTTGCAGAAAGCTTGCCTAGCCTTGGTATGGGCTACCAGGAAGTTGAGGCACTACTTGTTAGCTCACTCTGCAATCCAAGTTTCAAGATTAGATCCCATCAAATATCTCTTTGAGAAACCGACGCTTACGGGTAGGCTGGCTCGTTGGTTGCTCCTTCTTTCCGAATTTGATCTCAAATATGTCACCTGCAAGTCAGTTAAAGAAAGAGCTGTAGTGGAGTTCCTAGCAGACCATCGGCTAGAAGGAAATGAGACAGTGGAATACTTGTTCCCAAATGAAGCCATTTTACAAGTTGAAGAAAAAACTTGGACGATGAACTTTAACAGAGTGTCCAATCAGTACGGTTATGGGATGGGTGTGTTGCTGATAGCACTCGAAAACTCCCATATACCTTTAGCGTTCAAACTCTGGTTCAAGGTGTCCAACAATGAAGCAAAATATGAAGCGTGCATTGCTGGTTTAGAAGCTGCCCTAGAATTAGGGGCAATAAGGTTGGATGTCATCGGGGACTTGAACTTGGTTGTTTCTCAAGCAAATGGAGACTGGAAAGTCAAAGAAGAGAAAATGAAGGTTTACCATCAGACCCTGGATGTTCTTATTCTTAGGTTTGAAAAGCTAACTTTCATGCATCTATTAAGAGAGAACAACAGGTTTGCTAATACTTTAGCAACTCTATCATCTATGGTAGGCATTCCACTTGGAGTCCGAATGCGTCCAATTATCATTAAACAGAAATACACGCCGGCTTAAGAAACTATTGCCACTATAGATGAAGTGCAAGACAAAAACCCCTAATATTACGATATTTGGAACTTCCTAGAAAAGGAGATGTATCCACCAAGGGGCAAATGCCAAAGACAAACGGGGAATAGGGGAATAGCCATCCAATTTATCATCTGTGGGGCTAAGTTGTATAAAAGAGGACATCTGGGAATGCATAAATTGTATGTGGAGGAAGAGGAATCTAAGCGCCTTATGGAGGCTATCCATGGCGGAAAATGTGGGGCGTCTATGAATAATGTGATGCTAGCCGGAAGATTCTCAAGCAAGGTTATTATTGGTCCACCATGGAGGGGAATTGTATTGGTTTTGTACGGCGATGCCACAAATGTCAAATTCATGCCAGTCGCATGAATATTCCGCCATCAAAGCTTTACAACATAACTTCGCCATGGCCTTTCTTAGTCTGGGGAATTGACGTTATTGGTGCTGTCTCGCCAAAAGGGTTGAATGGGCATGAATATATCTTGGTAGAAATTGATTATTTTACAAAGTGGGTGAAAGCTCAATCCTATGCAGTGTTGAAGGCATCGTATGTGGCCAAATTTATCAGAAACAATATCATTTGTCGATACGGAATTCCGAACAAGATCATATCCGATAATGGCTAACGTGGCTTTTCATAAGTCATCTACATATAGGCCACAAACCAATGGAGCTGTTGAAACCACCAATAAGAATATCAAGAACATCTTGCAGAAGATGGTTAAGACCTACAAGGACTAGCAAAATAAACTGTCATTCGTACTCTAGGGTTATAGAACTTTGATCCGAACGTCTACAAGGGCAACCCCTTACTTTCTCGTCTCCCGGATGTAAGCCGTTTTACCAATTAAAATTGAAGTCCCATCGCTGCGAGTTATGGCTGAGTGTTAGATAGTGGAGGCGGACTGGCAATAGAGCAGATTTGAGGAGTTAATTTTGTTTGATGAAAGAAGGCTAAAGGCATTGTATCATGTTTAAGGCTACCAACGCAGAATTGCCAGGGCTTTTAACAAGAAAATTAAGTCCCAAAATCTTAAGGAGGGAGACATGGTGCTAAAAGATAACCGAGCTCCCATCCATAACCCTAGGGAAAAGTTCAGACCTAATTGGACTGGTAATTACATCATCAAAGCTATCTAGTCAAGAAGGGCAGTTATTCTTATAGACTTAGATGGCTTGGAATTTTTCACAGTCGATCAACATAGACAAGTTGAAGAAATACTACCCCTGAGAGGCTCGTTAGGCCAAAAACGCCGAAAGGGCGACCTAAGCAAAAGTTAGAGCAAGCAAAAATTAAAAATAAAGAAAAACTGAGCTCGTAAGGTTAAAAACCGTAGAGGGCGACTTTGGCAAAAGTTAGAACGCAAAAGCAGAGAGTTAATACTAGAGTGAACCTGAATCGAACTATGTAAGGCCTGATGACGGACACGTAGCCTTTGGCACGAGTCATGGGTTTCCTAAATTTTTCAAAAATATTTAGGTTGCTACTCTGTATCTGGCAAAATAGTCTATTTTTGACATTTTGATTCAAAATCAATTTTCCAAAAGATTTTTCAGATTTGGACTCTTTTGTGTTTTCTATTTCACATTGCACTTGTGGAATCAGATTCAGAATCATGATAGTTCAAACTGTAGGGTTTATCGTCTTCTGAAATGAGCACAAAAAGTTGAGCTACAGACATCCAAAGAGGAGATCGGGAATATGAAGTCGGGGATCATGTATTTATCAAAGTAACTCCTATGAAAGGCCAGACGCGGTTTGGTGTAAAGGGAAAGCTATCACCGAGATATGTTGGGCCATTTGAGATTTTAGAAAAGATCAATCTGATGACGTATCAAGTAGCCCTACCACCAATCATGGAGCTAATGCATAATGTTTTTCACGTATCTATGCTTCGAGAGTATTTGAGAGATCTATTTCATGTGATTGAATCAACTCATATGCTTCTGAAAGATGATTTCACTTATGAAGAACGGCCAATTCAAATTGTGAATTGCCGGATTAAAAGATTGAGGAACAAAAAAATCCCATTGGTAAAAGTGGATTGGCAGAACGACGGAGGGACATATGCAACATGGGAGGCCGAAGAATACATGATGAAGAGATACCCTGAATTATTTTCGTTGGATCCAGTATTCTTTCAAAATAAAGGTAATCCGAGTTTGAAGGACCAAACTCTTCAAGGGGGGGAAGACTGTAATTACCCCGATCCGTGATTAGCTTAAAACATATGATTAAGAGTGTTTAATGAGTAATTAAGATAAAATTATGAATTAATTGCATGTGTATTGCATTATCGGTGTTTATATTCGTTCATGGTAGGAATATCTGTCTGTCTCTCTGTTTAGTTTTACGAATTGACGGCCTTACCGACATCTAATCACGAAATTGACTACGGTTATGTATTATTTGGAATTTTTAGCATTTTATGGTAGGTTGAATTGGAATTCGATTCGGAACGAATTAAATTAGAATAATTAATGTCAATATGATTAACCTAAGCCAAGTTTAATTAAGCCTTCTTAATTGAGTTTATATAAGGCTACTTTGACTCCATTAGTTCATGTAGCACCTTCATTCCCTACTCTTTAAGCTCAAAAGCGTGGGAGAAAGAGAGATAGAAGAAAATTGAGATCAAAAGCTAGGAAATGGGGAATTGCTAGGAATTGTTAAAGAATTACAAAAAATTTGGGAGTTTAAGCTTCTACACGTGTGCAATTAAGACTCTAGGTAAGAACTTTGTCCTTAAACTTTGTTATCAAGACTTTAATACATGAATTCTAGATAATTAAGCTAAGTTATGCAAGAATTGAGCTAATGAATTACAAAGGAGGATCATTTCATGCATGCATGCATAATTCATGGATTTTGAGTTTTAATTCCAACAATTTCATACATGCAAGAGCTTATCTTTGTTAGACTATGAGAACTCACCATGGTTTTGTACATAAACACTTTATTTGTACATGTTTTGGAAGGTTTGAATTCTTGACAAATATGCATGATATGTATACATATATTCAAGTTTGGTTTTGAAGAATTCACTCGCTTTTGGGCCTTGATTTTGTGTATTGAACCTTAATTCATGATGTTTTATAAGTTTTCAAGTGTTTTCTCAAGTTTTGGCCCAAAATACCATGATTTGCAGCTTTGAATTTGAGTTTTGAAGCTTGAAAGCAAATCTGGAAATTCCATAATTCTACTTCTATGCTCGAACGACAGAACCTGCGCTCAAGCGACCACTCTGTGATCTTACACTACCGCTCGAGCAACCAAAAGTTGGCTCAAGCATAAAATGCTTGCTCCAAGAAGTTTTCATGTTTTGCATATCGCTCGAGCTACAAAAGTTGCGCTCGAGCGAAGACCTTAGTCTTACGCTCGCGCGATCGTCGAGCGAGAAAATCAATCAACCAGTACTTTTGCAAAGTTTACAGATCGCTTGAGCGAAGTAAGTTACGCTTGAGTGACCACTCACATTTTTAGACATCCGCTCGAGCAAAGGAAGTTACGGTTGAGCGAGGCCCCTGTTTTCAACAAATTTGGCTAAGTGTGGAACAACATGTTTTAGCATCCTTATTGCATCCTAGGCATTCCTAAGCCAAGATTAACACACAATGATAAGGATAAGACTTAGAAACACACTAAGAACGAAGCACGATGACTGTAATGAATTCCAAGCGTGTGTTTCAATGTGTATATATTATGTGTCGTTTGTAGGTCACTCGCCGTAAGCTATCTGATCTGTCTGCTTCATCTGTTCTGCAATTGGAGCCATCTGTGAGTAATAACTCTGTAAAGTTATGTTTAACTTTAATTATTTTCTGATGATATGAAATGATCAGTTTTCTGAAATGCTATGCTTTTTATAAATGAATGATTATCTAAGTTTCTGAAATGTATTTGTGGCATCCTTAATTTCAGATGACATGTGTTATCTGTTCTGTTATGTCCCAATTATGGGCCAATTGAACGTCTCATGACCCAATTATTATGGATCCTTTTGTATACGTCCTATTATGGGTCAACTATATGTCTCATGAGTCAACTGTACCATCTCCGTGCATGTGAGTCAACTATATGCCTTCATGGTCGTCCCTTTATGGGTCAACTGTTTCTGCTAGTGCTAATGGATATATGACCTATGATTAACTGCAAATCCTGGTTATGAGTATGATATTGAATCTGATTTTGTTATGAACTCTGATTTTTGAACATGATTATGAATTCCATTTTCTGTAACTGTCATGGACAACATTCATTAAACCCTTTACTCTGTTATTACTCACTAGGCTTCTGCTCACTATTTATATTATGTATGTAGGTGAGTAGGTGTGTGACCAGGCCTAAGCTGCTGCCTAGAGAGTTTTGTTTTGTCAGCCAGCCACCATGCCTCCAGGAGAGGTTCCTGTTTGTCAAGTCAAGTTTTATGCATCATGTGAATGATGTTTTTGTTTGTTTTTGTTTATCTGTACTTTGGGCTATGTCCCCTATGACACTATCTGTATTTGTTTGGCAATATATGATGTATGGAAGTTTGACATTATATTTAAGTTTTAAATCTTTTCTGTCCCATGTATGTTTGCACAGTTCTATGGACTATGCATGTTTCTCTATTTGCTTCTGTTATCCCCTATATTTCATGATATATTCAGGTCAGAGGCCTTTGGTAATCCAAAGATTACTGGCCGGTTACAACGCTAACCCTATAGGGGTGGGTTTGGGTCTTGACATTTACCGTTAACATAAATGCGATCTGATCAAGTGGCTATCAATATCTATTGACTTGAACCCAAATCTCTAATTTTCTTCCAGTCCCAAGAGACAATTACATGAACTACTGAGCCAAATGCCATTTCCAATGACCATGGCTATAAGTGTTTAGAAAGCCTCATATTCATATAAGTTTGAATATTCAATTGTTTATTTTTGCTATAACTGTTCGGAAAGCCTCATATTTATTTTTGTCTTTCGTTTGTTTGTTTGTTTGTTTGTTTGTTTGTTTTTTTTTTTGCTACATGAATTTGTTCATGTAATATACCATGTTTATTTTTATTTTTCCCTTACATAATAGGATGTTAGTAAGTTAGTAGAGTTAGATTATAGTAATATTTGATAAAATTGAAAATTAAAAATTGAATATTGAATTTTTTTTAATTTAAAAAGTTGTATGATATGTACTAAAATTTAAGTACTGATTCAATTGAGCTGTTTGATTTATATAAGTGTAGACACCCCATTTTTGACCGCTTTTAAGACTTGGGCACTACTGATGGTTTGCTCGATGATGAAAGATGTGCAGGGCAAATGTTCAATTTCTTCGGCAAAGAGAGGGTCAAATCTCAACTTCACACCCCATTTTGGACCAAAGCTATTTTGAATGGTTTTTAGACCATAAAACCCTCTCTTTCAAAACTTTTTTGAAATAAAGTTTCTGCGATGTTCCGAGGCTCGCATTTTGTCAAACGTTGTACTTTTCGGTAAACCGATCAAGGACAAAGTGGAAATGAATGAAAGAGAGATGAAATCTTTGAAAAATCTTTCAAAACACCTTGCTTAGGGGTTTGAATTTGAAGAAAAGGGGAAAGGAGAGAAGAAACCAAGTTGGAGAAGAAGATAGGCAAGAAACGCTAAGAGAGGGACGAGCAGTCCTCGCTAAATCAATCTTATCTGTCTATACACTTGGAGTTAAGCTATGAGGCCACCATCGTTGGAAAGAAGACTTCTGGGGTTTCATTTTTCATCCAAGAATCTCTTAAATTTGAGTCCGGAGGGCGGAGATATGATTGGTTGAAGCTGGGTATCATCCCGGTTGGACCGAAACTGAGCAGCCTTCACCAAAACAAGCATAACTTTTAGCACACATGGAATTTTGAGGTAAGGCTGACAAATTTGGAAAGAAGACTTTTGGAGCTATAGTTTAGGCTCAAGAATGACCTGAAACAGCATCCAGATGAAGGAATTAGGCTTTCTTCAAGTCAGGGACTAGCATTGATTTTTGCCACCGGCCTCCATGGAGGTCCACCGGCTACAATTTGACCTCTGCAGCTATATGTCGGCCAAAAGTGAACCTTACTGTCCAAAAATGATGGCTGGTCGGCACCAAAGATGGCCGGCCGGCCAAAAGTGCCCAAAACTCAAATTTTTGATAGATATTTATCATCCAGCTGTTATATACTGCATCAGATATTTTCAATTGAGATATTTCGATCAAAAGCTCCTATTTTGCTATATATAGAGCCATATATCTCATATTTGAGGGGTGAGAACATTAAAGCAAGTTTTGGGGAGCTTCTCACTCTAAAAAAAAAAAAAAACCCTCTCTCTCTAGAAATTCCAGAGCCAAATCTCAGCTCTCTCTCTCTCTTCCTATATTGTGTGTATAGAAGCATATAAGTGCCCAAAAGTGAGTGTTCTTCCCATTTCTTGAGCCTCCACCCTTGATCAAACTTGCCTATCTTGAAGAGGTGATCCTTGGAGGTGTATTTGGAGCTCCTAAGGCTGATTTTGGTCCAAGAAGGATCTGTTTTGGTGCAGAGCTTCAAGGGTAAGCTCCTATTTTTCTTAAGCTTGATTTTGTGCACTTGTATAGCTACCTTTGCATGCTTCTTTTGGCCTGGTTTTCAACTGTCAAAATCTCTGTTTTTATGTGTTAAAAGTGGTGGATTGAAGTCCTTGTGAGTTAAGGGATGTCCTCCCTTTGTTTGCTCATTGTTTTGTAAGATTGTGATCCACCTTTGAGCTCTTTTAAGCAAACCTCTTTTGGGCCTAAAAACAGCCTTTTTTCAGAGGTTTTTCAGTGATCAAAGACCAGTTTTGAGGTCTCAAATAGGAGGGGTTAGCCCCTCCTCCTTGTAGCTAGTTGTTATGCCTTGTTAGGCTTGTAAAGTAGCATCTTTTTGTGGCTTGTTTTAGCTTAAGCCACACATGTTTTAGGCTCTGTTTTGCCATGTTTCAGATCTGTTTTGGTCCGGTTCGGGGCTTGGTTGCTTGCTTTATACACTTGTAGTGTAATTTTGCTCCCTAGCCTAGCTTGTTTCATGCTTTAGCCTATCTCCCTAACATGTGCTAGCTTAACTTTGGCCTGCAATAGTTCATATTTTGCTATGATTAAGCTCTGTTTTGAGGTGTTAAGGTAGCTTGTGCATTGTTTTTCATGGTTGTGGTTTAAATGCTTAGAATGGTCTAAAGGAGAGCATGCTTTTCTAGTTTGTTTTGCTATTTTCCAGCATGTTTTAGGCCCTAAATTAACATGTAGAAATTCTGTTTTGGGCTGGATAAAACTCTCATGCATTGCATTACATAGTTGTAGTTCATGTGCTTCAAGAGCCCATTGTTTGGGTATATCATTTGAGCTTGTTTTGGTGCATGATCATGGCATTTTCAGCATGGTTTTGGCATGTAGAAATACTGTTTTGAGGTGGTTGAGACCTGCATGCATTGTACCATATAGCTATGGTTTATGTGCTTCATTGGCCTCTTGCATGAGCATGCTGCATTGACTTATTTTGGCCTTTGTTCCATGCATTTTAGCCACTGTTTTGAGGCTGCATAACTCTGTTTTGAGTTGATTTTGTTGTTTAAGGCTTACCTTGTGTGGTTATGGTGTAATGCTCTTGCATGCCTAGTTGATTAGTCCATTTGAGCATGAGTGCTTGAACCATTTGCATGTTGCAGTAGTGTCTTGCACACAATTTCAGAGCGTACTTCATGCCATTCATGCCACTTCCTTACATGTTTCACTTTCATTGCTTTGAAAGTAGCCTTGAGCCTCTTGTCGGTTTGAGCATGAAGTTAAGACGTTCATGCTTAATGGCTTTAATCCTCTTGAGGGTTTCTACTAGCCAACGGCATGAGGTCTTCTTCATGCTCAAGGCACTTGAGGCTTAGGCCCTCTTTCCCATTAGAGGACTCTCATTTGGACTGAATCAATTAAAGGATGAATTGGTAATGCTAAAATAAGTAAATAAAATTGACCAAGTAAAACGGCAAGATAAGCATAACATGTGTTTGCATTGCATGTGTCAAGTGTTCGATCGGACGTAATATCGAACACAAGGCGGATTAGTCCATTTCATACTCAAAGTGATGAAATGAGCTAATCCCCTTGGTCGCCAACACACTTGATCATGCATGATAGGGTAGTGGCACTTTGTGTGTATTTGTGCATTCGTGTCATATTAAAACGTGCAATTCGACTCCTCGGCCATCATGCATTGAAATGCGTGATTGATAGCCCGAAGGTCGAGGGCCATGCTCTCTTGAGTCCATTGCATGATAGGGAGTGTGTCCATGCATACATTTGCTTGAAAATTCCATGCCATACACTGCTTGCCCTCTGCTGCTGTCAACTGCAAGTTTCAGCAGGAAAATTTGGCCGGCCGGTAGTGTTGAGTGCCGATCGGCAGAACATATTTGGTCGAGAGCACCAGATTTGGCCGATGATCCCATTCCCATGGCCAGTGGTGTTTTGCTCTGGCCGGTGACAATTTGGGGGACTCAGGGAGTGATTAAAAGCAGTTCTGGAAATTTTTGTGATCTTCAGAGGGGCAGGGCAGTGTAAACAAAGGCAACAGTGCTATGGCAGCGAGTTTCCGGGCGAGACGAGTCAAGAATTCATTATTCACGCATCCTGAGACGGGGCTGTGGCCATCTTCTTTTTGCATTTAATTTGTTAATTAATTAGAAGTTTTGTAATATTTAATTTGATATTATTTATTTGGACTGTAATAGCGAGGGCAATTGTGTAATAAGTGTGCGTGAGTATGTGTATGTTTTCCAACCCCACGTCTTTCTTTCCTTTTATTTACCCGCTTATGATGGTAGACTAGGGCATATTTAAATTAGCATACCTTATGCTATGCATGCGTGCATCCATTCATTTGTCTTATATGCACCGGGCTCGGCACATCATGCCAACTGCACTTGTATT
The DNA here is from genome assembly GCA_025200525.1 of Camellia lanceoleosa. Lineage (NCBI taxonomy): Eukaryota > Viridiplantae > Streptophyta > Magnoliopsida > Ericales > Theaceae > Camellia > Camellia lanceoleosa. The sequence continues at coordinate 135,753,660 of CM045770.1, read as the reverse complement.
TCAATTCCAAATTGAGTACTTGTTAGTTACAACATTTCACATGCCATCTTTAGGATAGCCGAGCCTATCATAGTTGCATCTTGCATATGTTACATTAGCCATCTTAACATGAACTAGGATCATGCATATGATTACTAACTAGTTTTTGTTTTGGCTTGGAGTACTCGGTAAGATTTTATGCTTTAGCATACCGCATGCGTGTGAGTGTTTCCATAATAGCATGATTACCATGAGGCTAGCTGTTTATGTGTTATAACTGCTTGAATGCCCGTGGGTGGAGGTTGAGTTGTTTAAATTGGAACAACGCATTGAACGCGAGTTTTAAGCCCACTGGATAATGGCAAAACCACCTTCTCTAAAAAAGTCCACCCGAGGGTGGCAAAATCTGCATTTTAAGCCTACTTGCGAGTAGCAAACCATTTTTCAAAAACAAACATGAAATGTTTTGTTCCAATTCAGGCGACCTGGTCTATACTTGTATGCTGTACGCATCACATAGTAAATCTAGGCTAATAACCAGAATAAGAACGCATAATGTTTTCAAAACTAGATATCATGGTTAGTAGAGGCCGATCTTCGGATCGGGCGAGCGGGGGTGCTCATAGCTGACTTTCCCCAATCGTACCCAAGTTCCCGAGACGAGGCAACTTTGGTGATGACGGACACGTGGCCTTTGGCACCGAGTCAGGGTTTCCTAAATTTCCCCATAAAAATATTTAGGTGGCGACTCTGTATCTGGCAAAGCAGTCCATGTTTGGCACTTCTTTCGAAATTTGTTTTTTCTCAAAACGATTTGCTGGATTTGGACTCTTTGGTTCAGATTACGAACCATGACAATTTGAGTCCGAACTGTAGTAGACCCACAGACGAACAGAATGGGACTCATCCTCCCGGGGCGTTCGGGGATGTCTACAATAAGTAAATGAAGTTTGAAAATAAATACAACTAAAATTTTGTCTTTTTACTTTTTACATTGAAATATTTAATTAGATTCTTTTATCACACTAATATAATTGATAAAAAAAAATTATTGTAATCACAATTATAATATTTTGTTCAAAATTTTGAAAGATTATGATTATTATGATTTTTGTCTCTTGTATAGGCACTAAATCATTCATGCAATAAAATAATAATTTCAAAGATAATCAGCTAAAAAATTATTCTGTATTTCATCATTTTGCTCATGGTATCACCAATATCAAATGTCCATAGATTCCTTTCACATGTAGGAACCATAAAAATTTATCATAAATTACCTTAGAAAATTGGAAAGAAAAAAAATTTGTTCTTCAACTTTTACTAATCATTAAAAACCCATCAATGTGCAAATATGATAATTACATTTATAACTCAATGTAAATAGTGCAATTGCATTGCAATTTGCTCACGTAAGTGGAGCAAAAAGTTTCGATCAACTTGTGTCAATCCCCTTCATATTTCTAAGCTTTCTAAATTATTCTCATGTTGTTGGAGGTTATTACCAGGGCCATTCACATTGTTGAACTCTTCAAAAAATTTGTCGATGCTGCTAATTCTCTTAAGAAAACTATGTATGGTTACATAAGCAATTACAATATTCCTTTGCGTAGTAAACGTATATGCTGACATCTTCTTTAATATTGGAAAACAAGCTTTCAGCACCCTAAAAGCTTCCAAAAGCACATTCAATCACATTCCTTAACTTAGTATATCCTTGGTTGAATCGCTCTTCTTTTGTTCTAGGTCGACAACTATTTCAAATTTCAAACAACTAATATCTCACATTACGGTAAGGTGTCTAAATCCACGAGTATGTGTATATGCTGCATCACATAAAAAATACTTCTCTGCACAAAAGAATAAAAAAAGTATCATTATATATAAAATGAGAAATTAATATTAAATAATCAGTTAACCTGGAGAAAGAACTGAAAAGTTTTTAGTTAGATCACTCATGGTCTCTTTTAGCACTCTCGAGTCATGTTATCCCTTCCCAACCAACCCAAACAAATGTGAACACCATATCAAAATCAGATATAGCGAGTACGTTTTGGTAACATTTGGCTCTTTCTCTTTCTCTTTCTCTGTGAAGAACTTGTTGGTCAAGTGGTATGGCAGCAGAAATAAGTGTTCCATCAAGTGCGCCCACTACACCCTTTAAAACTTTAAAATCTCCAATAAGCTAGAGAGCATTGCATATTTTATATAATTTTAATAAATGAAAATTTCATATCTAAAACTTATAATATTACCTTAAATATTTCTCTTACACGATGATTATACCGAATTTGATTTGTAAGGGGATTGTATGAAGTAGGATCAATTGTTTCTTTCGAGAAATTGAGCATAACACAACACTTCATAAAAGTACTTATGTATTTTTTGCATAGAATGATTGAATTTTCACTCAACAAAACGATTTTGTAGATTCTAACTCAATGTTATAAGAAACATGGTCACCTTTTCTTCTACATATATACAACAACTATCTTCAAGTCACCCTCTAGCCTAAAAAATGATTGTAGATATGTACAAATGCTTATTTTTCCATCCTTAGCATTTCTTGGCAATGTGCTTCTCAGACAACACATTACTAGTAGTTTAATAATATCCAGTTAGATTAACATAAAACAAAATATCAATAGAAAATAAAAATCAAAATTAAAACATTGCAAACAAATCCATCAATGCTAAATATGTTAATTGAAAAATAAAGTTCCAACCAAACTATTATAAAAGCAACCTTAAACAATGCCTTCAAATTATTCTAAACATTCTCGTATTTCTAAATTTAAGGTAGTCCTAATTTTTTTCCGTTCACCTATATCCAAGTCTTTTTTTAACTATTTCTAGTTTTTGATGTAGCAACATCCGTTGCTCTCTATGTGCCTTACTCTTACAAAAAATACTACATGCAATTATATATAATGGCTCAGTTAGGGATGCTCACCAAGCCACGAAACATGACTGGACTGTTTGACCCGATGAGCATACGAACATTTTCGAAACACCTTATGGTCAGTTATAGTTTGATAAAATTTAATTTATAGGGTATTGGTTCGGTTAATGGGTTTAGATATTTGGAAACCATTGAAACCAAACCGACCGAATATATTGTAAAAATGTTACCCTTCCTCCTATCAAGCTTTTATTGGTCTTGGGATTGCACATTATCTATGTGGCACGCATATTAGGATATCTGGAAAACTCTCAAGCACGTTTCTCTTTTATCTAAATGTCAATCCCAAAACTCTCAACCATGTTTATTTTATTGTTTTTTTCCAAGCATAGTATCTATTCTCCTTATCTTATTCTCTCTCTCCCTGTCAACAACTCTCTCTTTTTTCCATGTATGTCTCTTTATTGTTCCCTCATTTTCTCTCCTCTCTCACTTATTGTTAACCACTTTCTCTTTCTCTCGTGTATCTCTTTTTTCCTTATTCTCTCTCTCACTATTCTATCAAAGATTCAATTGTAACCAAACTCTAGTCCAAAAACCTTACTACCTCACCATATGAACATCCAAAGGGAAAGCTCCGTTCCTTTTTGTGGTCGATGACCTTCAAGTTTCAACAATGGCGGATTTCTGAATTTTTAAAGTTGATGGTGATGAAATTGGGAATACGCATCAAATGACTGATCTTGAAGCTTCAAGAGTGATGATGGTAAAAATACAGATGGTTGGTGATGCTATCGTTTGCATACCCAAATAAAATGAATAAAACCAATAGTAACTACTATTATGAAGTAAAGCGATTGAGAATGGATGTCGAACCACAGAGACTAGGGCAAGTTTTTTTAGTTCAAAGATTTTAGTTTTGAAAATGGAAAGTGAGAAAAAGAAAGCCATAGGGTCTAGAATCTACTACTGACCTTGTAATTGGGGGTTATTGTATTTAGGTTGTAGAAAATAATTGAAATGGGTACTACGATGCGTCTTGGTTAGGACACATCACTTAAAAAGATTTGTGCTTTAAAATCAGAAAGTCACGAATCGTCTTCGTTTAGCACAAACCGTCACCACTAAACTAAGTGCTTGTTTGGGATCTACTACAAAGTTAAAAATCCAAAAAGTTACTAAAAAAGTCAAAAAGTCCATACTATAAATGTGTGGGGGAAACTATTTTTTATTTTATTTTTTTATATATCTAATAGGTTTAGTAAGTGTACTTTGCATATACATTTAGCAAAGTAAGAAAACGTGGCCCATCCCAATTCACGAATTCCCATGAAAAAAAAAATCATGCACACCCCAAAAGTCAACAATTTGGTCAGTGTACTGTGCATCTATAATATTTTATTACATAATTTTTTTTTATAAAAAGTCAAAAAGTTATCCCAAACATACATCTTTTTTTCTCTACTTTTTTAGTCAAAAAGTGCATTTACTATTTAGTTGACAACCAATTGGGAGTCGTTGTACACCATTAGCTCAGTGGCCTTCATCTGGTAGGCTGACTTCAAATCACCTAACAATGTTTTGTACTTCACTTCATTATTGGATGTTGGAAATCCAAGTGTGATTGCTTGTTCAACAGTCAATCCATCTAGTGAGATGAGGACTATCCCAAGTCTAGCGCCATGTCTGTTGGACGCACCATCCACAAAGAGCTTCCACATCTCTCCCACAAACAACTTCCAGTATGTGGATGGGTTTGAAGATATTTTACAGTCTGGGATGTCAGTGGTTTCTTCCAAGTCTTTATCTGTTGTTTGGATGTTAATCTCATTGCTCGGTTACCTTACTCTTTCCCTTTCAGGCATGTCCTCGCAAATTGTGCTTGTAGTTGTGCAGCTTGTTCATTCTCTCTCTAGCAATGCCCTATTGGCCTCAGTGGACGGCGCAGCCATTATTAGGCTTAATGGCACATTGCGCAGTTGATCAACTTGCTATAAGGGATGCGCTATTTCCGCGGCACTCCCCTATTGTTCAGTTTCTTCTGTCATGTTGATCGGAAAAATAGAGTGTCTTCTTGGAGCAAACTCTACCACAAAATCTACCAAAGTTTGGGCCTTTATCACCGTTCTAGGTTGGAATTTGATGTCGAACTGTCCCAACTCCACTGCCCACTTTAGTATTCTTCCAAAGAAGTCTGCCCTTTCAAACAAGGCTTTTAGAGGGAATGTTGTTAATACGACCACAGTGTGCACATAGAAGTAGTGTGACAGCTTTTTTGAGGCCATCATTAAGGCTAACGCAAGCTTCTCTAACAAAAAATACCTTTTTTTGGTATCCCTTATTGTCTTGCTCACATAAAAGATGGGCAACTGTTGTATTTCTTATGTGCGTACTAGTACTATGCTAATTGCATGCTGGGAAACCGCCAAGTATAAGTGAAGTTCCTCTCCAGACACTAGGGTCGCTAACAATGGTGGAGAGGTCAAGTACTCATTCAAGCTCTCCAGAGCTCGGTCACACTTTTCATCCCACTCAAATTTTGCTTTAAGTGCCGGGAAGAATGGTCAACATCTGTCTGACGACTGACTTATGAATCGATTTAGTGCGGCAGCTAGACCGATCAAGTCTTACAATTCCTTGACTGTGTTAGGCCTTTTAAGCTCTTGAAGGACCTTGATTTGGGAGAGATCTACTTCTATACCGTAATTGGTCACTAGAAAGTCAAGGAGCTTGCCTGACCCCACGCTAAATGCACACTTGGAAGTGTTTAGTTGCAACTTATGGGTCTTCAAGAATTGAAACATCTCAGCTAGGTCGTTGAGATGGTCTATTTCATTCTTACTTTTGATCACCATGTCGTCAATGTAAGCCTCTATTGTTCTGACTAACAATGGTTCGAACATTTTGGTGACCATTCGCTGAAACATTGCCCTTGTATTTTTTAGGCCAAAGGGCATGACCTTGTAGCAATATAACCCCATTGGAGTTGTGAAGGATATGAACCCCTTATCCAGTTCATACATAGCAATCTGATGGTATCCACGATACACATCAAGAAAGCTAAGTCGGTTGTGGCCTACAGTTAGGTCCATCAATTAGTCTATCCTTGGTAGAGTAAACTTATCTTTTGGGAACGCTTTGTTGATTGTCTCGTAGTCCACACAAATGTGCCATTTGCCATTTTTCTTGCGCACTACCACTGTGTTGGAAATCCACTAAGGATAGTGAATTTGATTGCCTTTGCTTCTAGCAAATTTCCTACTTCTTCTGCCACTATCTCGGCGTTGTGTAGTGCCAACATGTGAGTTCGTTATATAATTGGTCTAGCAGTAGGGTTGACGTTAAGTTGATGGAAGATGAAGTTCGGGTTAATGCTAGACATATTGTACGGCGTCCAAGCAAACACTTCGATATTGGAGATCAAAAATTCCATGATCTCTTTTTCTCTGTGCTGGACAAAGATGAGCCTAGCAAGAAGAACTTCTCTGGGTCGTTCCCGTCGATTCTTACTTCTATCAGATCTTCCACTACTTTCTGTTTGGCTGTCTTGCCGACGTCTACGAATATCTCATTGCGCTCTGGTTCTTCTACCATCTGTATGAATCCTTTTGCAGCTCGGCTACCGTTTACAGTTACGAAGCATTGCTTGGACATGATTTGGTCTCCAAAGACCTCTTCAATTACTCTGGCTTTGTTAGGGAAGCTCATTACTTGATGGTAAGTTGATGCTACAGCTTGTATGGCATGTAACCATGCTCTTCCCAAAATAATGTTGTAAGTAGAGAGAACTTTCAACATCCAGAACTCCATTTATTTTGTCATCGATCTAGCTTTGACCGACAAAATTATTTTGCCAACTAGCCACTCTGGCATCGAGTTAAAGCTGACCAACAGGGAAGTCGCTGATGCCAAGTCTTTATCCCCCAATTTTAATTGTTTGAAGGTCTCATAGTACATTATCTCGCACGAGCTTCCCTGGTTTATCAAGATCCACTTGATATCAAAGTTTTTGATGTGCAAAGTAACAACTAGTGCGTCATTGTGAGGGTTCTGCAACCTTGTTAAGTCCTTGTCAGAGAAAGTGATGACGTTCTTTTCTTTCATCTTCCCGTTCTTTATGGTTGGTTGAACACTCAGCACTTCTCTCATATGTTTCGCTTTTTTGATCATCCCTCTAAACTCGCAAACTCATTCAGGTTTTATGATCCCATGAATCACATTGATCACACCTTGAGGCAAACGATCTGCCAACATATCATCTACCGCATTGCGGTCTTGAGGGGGCATGCTGAGCTTTCCCTCCAATGTATTGATCTAACTGGCTTGTTGCTACCAATTCTTCAAGATGTTGCCTCAAGGGTGTACAATCTTCAGTTTAGTGCCCTACTTCATCGTGGAAGGTGCACTTATACCTCTGTAGACACCCCATTTTTGACCGTCCTTAAGACTTGGGTGCTTTATTCCAAGCACCTGATGATGAAAATTACACTGTGCAATCTTTTGAATTTTGGTCAAAGAAATTTGGATTCAAGCTCTAATCCCAAACCTTGCACCCCATTTTGGCCAAACTATTTTAGACCTTAAAACCTTCTTTTTAAAATATTTTTCCAAATGCTTCTACGATGTCCGAGGCTCGCATTTCATTTAAAACATTGCACTTTCGGGTAAATCGGGTAGGGACAAAGTGGAAATGAATAGAAGAGAGGTGAACTCTTTAAAAGATCTTTTAAAACTTCTTATTTATAGGTTTAGAGTTGAAAAAAATAAGAGGGGTTGGAAGAAAACCAATTTAGGAAAGGTGAGCATCAAACCATTGAGAAAGAACTGAGTAGCCTTCACAAACCAGGCCTATCTCTTTGCACACTTATAATTTAGTTTTGAGGCCACTACCATTGGAAAGTAGACTTCTGGGGCTTCACTTTGGACTCAAGAATCATCTAAAACCAAGTTTAGATGGTGGAGATGTGGCTGTTGGAAGTTGGGCATCAATCCGATTAAGATAGAAATGAGCAACCTTTACTAAAATAAGTATATCTCTTTGACCACTTAGAATTTATATGTAAGGCTTCCACCATTGGAAATTAGACTTCTTGGGCTTTAATTTAGACTTAAGAATAACCTAAAACCAAGTCCGGATGAAGGAGATATGCCCATTTGAAGTCGATCCTGAAGTGCAGTCATTGAGACCCGGCCGAGTCCATTGAGAACCCGTGCCTCAGCCTCATTGAGCCTCGGCGATGAAATTTCTCCAAAAGTGTTTTTTTAACCTTGCCTTGTTTATTAAGGCCCGACTGTGCATTATTGAGGCCCGGCCGTGTGTTTTGAGGCCCGACCAGGCCTCAATGGCGCCAGACAGACGGCTGGCGGGAATTAACAGATATCTTTATTTGAAGATATTTTTGGACCAAATTAGCTCAAATTCTATAAATAGTACCTCCCACTTCAGATTTTAAGGCTAGAAAAAATCTTCCAAGAGGCTTAGATATTGATGAGCTATCCTAGAACCTCCTTGAACCTTCAAGCCTCTTTTCTTCTTCAAATCAACTTTCACCCTCCATACACCATTAGAGCTTTGAAGCTTTCTTGTAGAGAATTTACAACATATTTTCATAACCTACAGGGTTAAGAAATATTTCCAAAAGCTTTGAAGGTTTTTGAGAGCTAAGAACATCTATCTCCCTTCCAAACTTCATATCGCCTTTTAGTTATACATACACAATACATACACCATTGGAGCTTAGGGATAGCAATGGGGGTTAATGGGGTGGATATTAATTCCCCATCCCCATTACCCTATAATAAATTTTCCCCATTCCCCATTCCCCATTCCCCATGGGTACCACCCTCCCCATTTCCTAATGGGTTTGGATTTTCCCCAACCCACTTTAATCCCCATTTTTATTTTATTTTTATTTTTTATATTTAATGTTAACAATCACTTTTTTTTTTTTTTTTAAAGATTCACAACCAAAACTAAATATACATTCAATCTTTTTTTTTTTTTTTTATTTTTTCAGTTCACAACCAACTTTTTTTTTTTTTTTTTTTTTTTATTTTTAAGATTCACAAACAAAACTAAATATACATTCAATCTTTTTTCTTTTATTTATTTATATATTTTTTCAGGTTCACAACCAATTTTTTTTCTTTTTTTTTTTTAAGATTCACAACCAAAACTAAATATACATTCAATCTTTTTTCTTTTATTTATTTATTTATTTTTTGTGGTGCACAACCAACTCTTACTTTTTTTTTTTTAGATTCACAACCAAAACTAAATATACATTCAATCTTTTTCTTTTATTTATTTATTTATTTTTTCAGTTCACAACCAACTTTCTTTCTTTCTTCTCTTTTTCTTTTCTTTTTTTCTTTTTTTTTTTTTTTTTTAAGATTCATAACCAAAACTAAATATACATTCAATCTTTTTTCTTTTATTTATTTATTTCAGGTTCACAACCAATTTTTTTTTTATTTTTTATTTTAAGATTCACAACCAAAACTAAATATACATTCAATCTTTTTTCTTTTATTTATTTATTTATTTATTCAGGTTCACAACCAATTATCTGTTTTTTTTTTTAAAGATTCACAACCAAAACTAAATATACATTCAATCTTTTTTCTTTTATTTATTTATTTATTTTTTGAGGTTCACAACCAACTTTCTTTCTTTCTTCTCTTTTTTCTTTATTTATTTATTTATTTTTTTTAAGATTCACAACCAAAACTAAATATACATTCAATCTTTTTTCTTTTATTTATTTATTTATTTATTTCAGGTTCACAACCAATTTTTTTATTTTTATTTTTTTTTATTTTTAAGATTCACAACCAAAACTAAATATACATTCAATCTTTTTTCTTTTATTTATTTATTTATTTATTCAGGTTCACAACCAACTTTTTTTTTTTTTTTTTAAGATTCACAACCAAAACTAAATATACATTCAATCTTTTTTCTTTTATTTATTTATTTATTTTTTCAGGTTCACAACCATTTTTTATTTTTTTTATTTTTTTATTTTTTTATTTTAAAGATTCACAACTAAAGCTAAATATACATCCCTTATTTTTTATTTATTTATTTATTTTTTTCAGGACACCCCAAACCAGCCCTTAGTCTACAGACATAATTGATTTTAAAAAATTGGCATAATTTACTCTATTTATATTGGAAATGGAAATTTTGTTATTACTCTTCCAACGAGTCATACTCATCATTCAGTACCTTACAAACTTGTGTTGGTTCTATTATTTTTTTTTAACCAAAAAAAAAAAACAAACAATAATTTTGTTTTGATATTAGAAAGAAATTAATCAAATTATTGTCATACTGATCTCTCTTATAATTGTCAATGACAATTTTAAACTTTGAATTATTATGGTATTAAATTTTATCATTCAAAACTGGAAAAGAAAAATTAGTTGTAAGACAAGATCATCATACTTTCCTAAAATCTTACAAGCGAGTTAGTGTTGTGATAGAAGCATTCTTCACAATCCAACCACATTCCTGCAAGACCTAAAAAGAGTACAATCATATGCAATCACGTCTATTTCAAGCCAATTAATTGAAATAAAAAAAATAAAAAAAAAAGTTGTTAACATTAAATATATTTAAAAAGAAAGAAAAAAGATTGAGGGTATATTTAGCTAAAAAAAAAAAAAGAAGTTGTTAACATTAAATATATTAAAAAAGAAAGAAAAATGATTGAAGGTATATTTAGCTTTTGTTGTGCACCTTAAAATAAATAAATAAATAAAAAAAAAAAAAAAGAAGAAGAAGAAGTTGTTAACATTAAATATATTAAAAAAGAAAGAAAGAAGATTGAAGGTATATTTAGCTTTTGTTGTGAAACTTTAAAAAAAAAAAAAAAAAAAAAAAAAAAAAAAAAAAAAGTTGTTAACATTAAATATATTAAAAAGAAAGAAAGAAAATTGAAGGTATATTTAGCTTTTGTTGTGAACTTTAAAAAAAATAATAAAAAATATTGAATGTATATTTAGTTTTGGTTGTGAATCTTTAAAAAAAAAATTTAAAAAAAAAGGTTGGTTTTGAACTTGAAAAAAAAAAAAAATAAATAAAAGAAAAAAGATTGAATGTATATTTAGTTTTGGTTGTGAATCTTCAAAAAAAAAAAAAAAAGTTGGTTGTGAACCTGAAAAAAAAAATAAATAAATAAAAGAAAAAAGATTGAATGTATATTTAGTTTTGGTTGTGAATCTTAAAAAAAAAAATGGTTGTGAACCTGAAAAAAAAATAAATAAATAAAAGAAAAAAGATTGAATGTAAAATTAGTTTTGGTTGTGAATCTTAAAAAAAGAAAAAAAAAAAAAAAAGAAAGTTGGTTGTGAACTGAAAAATAAATAAATAAATAAAAGAAAAAGATTCAATGTATATTTAGTTTTGGTTGTGAATCTTAAAAAAAAAAAAAAAAAAAGTGTTGGTTGTGAAACTGAAAAAATAAATAAATAAATAAAAGAAAAAAGATTGAATGTACATTTAGTTTTGGTTGTGAATCTAAAAAAAAGTTGGTTGTGAACCTGAAAAAATAAATAAATAAATAAAAGAAAAAAAATTGAATGTATACTTAGTTTTGGTTGTGAATCTTAAAAAAAAAAAAAAAAAAAAAAAAAAAAAAAGTTGTGAACCTGAAAAAATAAAAAAATAAATAAATAAAAGAAAAAAGATTGAATGTATATTTAGTTTTGGTTGTAAATCTTAAAAAAAATAAAAAATAAAAAAAAAATGGTTGTGAACCTGAAAAAATAAATAAATAAATAAAAGAAAAAAGATTGAATGTATATTTAGTTTTGGTTGTGAATCTTAAAAAAAAAAAAAAAAAAAAAAAATGGTTGTGAACCTGAAAAAATAAATAAATAAATAAAAGAAAAAAGATTGAATGTATATTTAGTTTTGATTGTGAGTCTTAAAAAAAAAAATGGTTGTGAACCTGTAAAAATAAATAAATAAATAAAAGAAAAAAGATTGAATGTATATTTAGTTTTGGTTGTGAATCTTAAAATAAAAAAAAAATAAAAAAAAAAGTTGGTTGTGAACCTAAAAAAATAAATAAATAAATAAAAGAAAAAAGATTGAATGTATATTTAGTTTTGATTGTGAATCTTAAAAAAAAAAAAAACAAGGTATTGAACCAGAAAAATTAAATAAAAAAAAAAAGAAAAAAAAGTTGAATATATATTTAGTTTTGGTTGTGAAAAAAAAAAAAAAATAAAAAAAGTTAGTTGTGAACTTGAAAAAATTAATAAATAAATAAAAGAAAAAAGATTGAATGTATATTTAGTTTTGGTTGTGAATCTTAAAAAAAAAAAAAAAAAAAAAAAAAACATATGGGGAAATTAGTGGATACCCATCCCCAACCCATCCCCTGTGGATATTTAAAGAATATCATCTACCCTACCCAATGGATAAGAAAAAAAAGGAGAAAACCCATATATTGGGTTGGGTCTCCATGGATACCCACAGGATAGGTTATCCATTGCCATCCCTATTGGAGCTTGTTCTTGAAGCTTTGTTGAGATTTCAAACTAAGTTTCATAAACTTGAGGGTGTTGGAATCAAGTTTGTTAACTAAGAGCTTACTTCTCTTTCAAAGGTATAATTTTGCACTTTCTTCTTTCATCTTCTTCTACTCTTTTTCTCTATTTTTCTTGTCTTTATATACTGATTTTCAGAGTTTGTAAAGGCTGAAAAACATGATTTAAAAGTCTCAAAATTTGAGGGATTAGCCACCTCTTCTTGATTTTACTTACTAGCTTTATATCTCTTGCTTTTATTTATCTTTTTGTGCTTTTTAAACACACTTTTAGCCATTGTTTTTGGGCTATTTTTGGATTGTATTTGGACTGTTTTGAGGCTGAAACATGTGATTTAAAATTGCAAAAAGTGGTGGGGTTAGCCCACCCTCTTTAGGCTTTGTTCCATAGCTTTTTCTCTATTCTTTTTACTTACTTTTTCTTGCTTTTAGCTACTGTTTTTTGCACTTTAAGGGCTGTTTTAGGATTGTCCTAATTTATTTAATTACTTCAAGCTTTGATTAGTTCATTTGTTGTCTCTTAAGTTTACTTGTATAGCTTGTTGCATGTTGTTTTAGCTTTTCTTCAACTCATTTCCATGTTTAATAACCTCATTATAATAATCAACTTGCCACTCCTTTCTTTCATTTGAGAGTTGTTTCAAGTGGTTGATGGTTATTCAACACATGAACTAGAATTTTGCGCTTAATGGTTTACGGAGATTCATTGTCAACGGTGTGGTCTTTCTTTCATGTTGAGAATTACTTCCCATTTGACGCTTCTCTCCTTTTAGAGGACTTAATCACCATGGACAAATGGACTAATGAATGGCAATGACTAAATAAATTAGTTTAAAATTAGATCAACACACAAAGAAAATGGCTTAAATTGCTTAGACATGGTCGGACGTTCGGCCAAGTTCCTTGTGTCAAGAGTCGTCACATGCTAATTCATGGCATTTTGATGATTCTTGAAGCGTTGCAACCTCCCTCTTTGAGCTCATTCCATGACAAGAGGATGGAATGGTCTTATTCATTACATTTCATTAATTTTTGTCCAAAATTGTATCTGAGACCATCAAGCAATCATTTTGCTCATTGATGGCTTTGGAATCAATTTCAACCTTCTCTCAAGGCTTTCCCCTGACAGAGGAAGAAGAAAGGGACAAACAGAGTTTGAGGACACTCTGTCTGCACTAGTTCACCTCAGAATACAAAAACAAAGTTTTGCACCAAATTGATGCACGGCCACACCATCTCAGAGACCATTTGTCGATGATGCACGGCTGGCCCTCGGTGTATGGCTAGCAGTGCAGTTTTGCAGAAAACAAAGGCAGTGGTTGAAGGTGAAACAGAGTTGGCTTGGATAGATAGAGTAGGTCTCAAGCACTGTGCATGCAAGCTTCATCCATCTTCACTTACGCATTTTTTTGAATGTAATTAATTATTTCATTAGTGTTATAATTATCATAGTTGTAAATTAATCTTGTTGTCATTAATTAGTTGTAGCTAGTTAATTTTGTAAAGTATTGTAATTAATTAAGTAGTTAATTAATAATTCAATTTTGTTTTGTAATTAGTTAGTTAACTAGAATAGTTAGTTAATTTATTTGTTGTAATAATTAGTTAAGTAGTTTACCTAATTTCATTTGTTTTGTAATAATTAGCTTAGCTTTAATTAGTTAGTTAATTAGCTTACTTTATTCAGACTCTCCTTCGTGAGAGAGCAATGTAATAATGTGTATGTTTTCCAACCACAAATCTTTCTCCCTTTTATTTATCTGCTTATGATGGTTAGTTTAAGGGCATCATGTTTTGATTAGCATAACTCATGTTTGCATCCATTTGTATTGCATGCACCGAGGCTCGGTTCATCATTCTAAATGCATTGTTAGTTAAATACTTCTTTGAATACATGCTTAGACCACATACTATTTAATTCTGTCATATGCCATATTGGTATCCGAGCCTATTTAATTGCATATCGCATGTGTTACATTAGTCATATTGCATAGTTAGGAATCATGCATTTTTTCTAACTTTTTTTTGTCTATTTTGGCTTGGAGTACTAGGTGAGCTTTTACTCGCTTTAGCATAATTGCAAGAGTGTTGATGTTGCCATGTTTAGCATGCTTTCCATGAGGCTAATTGCTTAAGTGCTACAACCGCTTGAATGCCTGTGGATGAAGGCTTGTTGCTTGAATTGGAATAATTTGAGTAGTGTTCATATGCGATCACTTTTTCAAGTGGTACATATTCGAAACAATTTTCAAAAAACAAACATGAATCAAGTGTTCCAATTCTTGCAAGTTAGTCTATACTTGTGTGTGCGCATCACATAGTAATGCTGGCCTAATAAACCGGAACAAGAGCATATAATGTACAAAAAAATCATATCATGATTAGTAAAGGCCGATCTTTGATCGGGTGAGCGAGGGTACTCATATATATTCATGACCTTCCCCTCTCGTACCTAAGTTCCCGAGCCGAGACAATCTTGGTGATGATGGACATATGGCCTTTGGCACGAGTCATGTGTTTCCTAAATTTCCCCAAAATAAAATATTTCGGTGGCAACTCTGTATCTGGCAAAGCAGTCCATTTTTTGCAATTTGATTCAAAATCAATTTTTCCAAAAGATTTTCCAAATTTGAACTATTTAGTGTTTATCAATTTTGCATTGCACTTGTGAGATTAGATTCAAAATCATGGGAGTCCGAACTATAGGGCTTATTGCGAACTTCCGAAAGGGGGCGCGAAAAAGTCGAGCTACAACCTCTTGTCGTAGCCCCTTTGTGCTTCTCCCAACTTGGCAGGTCGCCGAAAGAAGGGTTCATCGAGTATTTCACTAAGAATTAAGTAAATGGGCTTCTTGAAAATTGTCGTAATGGCAGTGCGGACCCTCAACCTCCTTACCTTGGTGTCTTCATCGTTGGGTGGTGCACCGCAATTGTTGTTATTAGGTCAGCCCTTTTTTCAACCGTACTAACCCTCGCCGAAGGTTTTTTGTGCAACATCGCTATTTTGCCAAACTTTGCCTTGCCGTGAGCACCATCCTCCTCTACCCTGATGTGCTGGTGCACTCTCTCCATCAAGGCTTCATGGTGTGGGGTGGTGTCATTGTCATGGAGTCCCTAAGTCTGTGCCCAACTGGTAAGTCGCACTTGTATTGCGCGATAGTAAGGTTAGTGGGACATTCTCCAATTTGGTTAAAAGTCTCCCAATATCTGTTATTATAGGACTTCAATGTTTTTTTCTCTCCCATATCAATGGCGAGAAGCTGATCTATCTCAATTGGTGTTTTGGTGTTTGTTATAAACCTGGTAACAAATGCCTCTGCCAATTGCACCCAGAAGGCAATGATATCTTTTGGAAACTTTTCAAACCAAGTTAAGCCTAAATCTCCAAGGCTAGATAGGAATAGGATGTACATTAGAGCCTTGTTTCACCAGTGTATGGCCATAACTTGGCGAAAGTGGCTTAAATGCATATAAGGATCTGACTTCCCGTCATAGATCATGAACTTAGACTGGTTGAAGCCTAAGGGCAGTGGTGTGTTCTCTATCGCTAAAATGAATGGCAAGCTCTGCAACCTTGCCAATGCCTTATCAATTGGTTCATAGGCAAGGCGCGGTACTGGCATTCCAATCTCGACGCTTCTATGTGTCCTAGGTGCTAGGTGGTAGGCACTATAGAGCTGAGATCCTTTGAGAGTCACGGGCCTGGGCATCTTCTCTTCTTCATGCTCGTTCCTCCAAAATTGATCGCAAATCCACCGACCAGGGTAGCTCAGTGTATCGAAAAGGTGGTTTGGTGAGTATGTGAAGGTCGATAACTGTTTCCCTTTGTGTAAGACCTTTCAGTCCTCGTTCTCTTAGACCTGGAGTAATGAGTCCTGGAGGTCCTTGAATATGTATCGCCTGTCCAGAGGTTCTTGCTCTTAGAATGTATAGGCGTGGCTTATATATCCCGATCTCCTTCGCGGCCAAAACGCGTTCTGCCTTTGCGGATTTCCACCGTTACCACATCTTTGCCCGTCATTTGGCGTTTCATGGCTTCCATGTCAGCCATCATTCTTTTAATTCATCTTGCTTTCTCACGCAATCCTCCAGAACCTGGGCATCCATCCTCCTTCTTTGTTCATTTAGGCTTTAAGAGCAACGAGGACTCAAGCCTCGCTTTTCCCGTGCCGCTAAGGGTTTAAGTCTGCCAAGTGCGAAACAAAAGGAAAATCCTCGTGCCTCTTGTTCCCTTCTAGAGTTTGTCCATCGATGGCAGACTGAGGCAAGTCTTCGTTATGTGCCATTGAAACTAGTTAAAGGAAAACCTAATCAAGAGGTAAGTTCTCTGTATTCTTCCCACAAACGACGCCAATTGTACGAGCATGAAAAATTCTTCTCATATAATCCTGTTGACCAAGCTTGTACTCCTCCAAATGTCGTCGCCCAGTCACCTAAAAACACAAACGTGAGCTTGTCGGCAGGTGTGTTGTGGAAACCCCTCTGATGTTTAAGTCAGCAAATAGACAATAGACAAAAACCTCTATGAATTCGGGGGTAGGAATTGCAATACCTGGGAATAGGTTCTATCATGAGTTTTTATAGATTTCGCGAGGCACGATCTTGGTAGGACACTACCTCTCCCAACAGAGTCCTCCTAAGAATCACATTCCTAAAGGATAATGCTTATCCTTGGAACATCCTCCTTACTGCAAGCCAAGTGAGATGGCAACACCTTGTTTGGCTGCTAATACTCAACCGAGCTACTTCGTTCCGCTCTTTCTCTAGCCGAACCATGCAAACAGCCAAATGATGATTTGCCGAGCAAAATCTAGCTCGGCCTTCTTCACCGAAGTCATCTTGGTCTGTTTATGGCTGGCACATAGATAGCTAGGTCCAATTCCATTATCCGACCTAGTATCCATTCACCCCAGAACCGAGCTATCCAAGCTCTTATCTCGGCTCAATGTGCGACCCAAATTTCGAAGACAATTTTATCAAGCTTGACCCAATTTGTCTACACAAAGTACCCTCTCATGAACAATCTATTCTTAAAAATATAGATAAAAATGATCTAATAGTATGACAATCGATATTAGATCAATTTGATATTTTACATAAATAATTTTCGCAAATAATTGTGAGATGAATAGCTTAAAATGCCAAAATGAGTTCTAATTAATCTGATAATGGGTCAATTTCACTATAAAACTAAGATATGTTGTTAGGGAAAATCGATGTGATTCCCCACAAGTAAATCAATCAATGGGAATAAAAACTAATGTGGAAAAATGAAATCAAAAGCAACACAAGAATTTTTACGTAGTTCCCTCAATGTGAGGTACGTCCACGGGATCGAAATCCGATTCCATTATCAACCAAATAAGTTTCCAAACGATTACAAACAAGGCACGAATGGTCTCACAAACCACCCTTAGGTGAATTCCAAATAATCACAAATAAACAAGAGGAAAGACCTCACCAAATAGATGAACCAAAATCTTTAGAATCAGAGTTGTAGAAGACCCAAAAATAACAACCCAAATCAACACCACCAAACCACCCAAACAAAGATGCACCAAACCTTATATCACCGAAATCAATTTGCTGCTGCTTTACTCCATTTCGGGGAAAAAACCAATTAATTAGGCCACTGCTGCTTTACTTCAATGATTTTGCCGAAGCACCATCTCACCAAGAAAACGGCTGCACTTTGCTTTGGGAAAAACAATACAAATCCTCTAATGTGAATCTAGGGTTTTTTTTTTTTTTATCAAAACCTTAGTTGTTTACAAATTAGATTGGGTCTCCACAAATTAAATATAATATATAAAAATATATTATAATTAATATTAAACCAAATTAAACTCTTTTTCCAAAACCAATTGGGTTCCACATTCCAATAAGGAGGTATACCCAACAATTCTCCCCCTACCGACTTAGGTGGAGAAATCAACCATACCCGTCAAAATTCGACACTTTTAAATGTTTGTCCCTCGACAAAGTCTTAGTCAACATATCTGAAATATTATCATCTATGTGAACCTTTTCGAATTGTAACAATTTCGAATCTAACACATTACGAATCCAATGGTATCTCACATCAATGTGTTTCGATCTCGAATGAAAAGTAGAATTTTTACTCAAGTGAATAGCACTTTGACTATCACAATAAAGCATATACTTTTCTTGCTTCAAACCCAACTCTTGCAAAAATTTCTTCAACCATAACTCTTCTTTGCAAGCTTCTGTAATGGCAATAAATTCAGCTTTGGTAGTTGAGAGAGCAACACATTTTTGTAATTTAAATTGCCATGCCACAGCTCCCCCTGCAAAAGTCATCAAATACCCCGAAGTAGATTTCCTAGAAACAACATCACCAGCCATGTCAGAATCTGTGAACCCATCAAACATCGGCTTACCATCCCCAAAACACAAACACACCTTCGAAGTCCATCGAAGATATCTTAAAATCTATTTTACCGCTGCCCAATGTTCTTTACCCGGATTAGAGAGAAACCGACTCACCGCACCAACGGCGTGAGCAATATCCAGCCTTGTACAAACCATGGCGTACATCAAAGAACCAACTGCTGAAGCATAAGGAACTTTCAACATCTCTTCTTTGTCTTTCTCACTTGTACGACATTGATTCGAACTAAGTTTGAAGTGACCTGCAAGTGGACAACCAACCAGCTTTGCTTTATCCATGTTGAACCTCTCAAGAACTTTCTTAATATAGCTTTCTTGAGACAACCAAATCAACCCCTCTTTGTGATCACAAACAATTTTCATACCAAGTATTTGTTTTGCTGGTCCCAAATCTTTCATAACAAAAGACTTGCTCAACTCCAATTTCAACCTGTTAATCATGGTAGAATCTTGACCCACAATTAACATATCATCAACATAAAGCAAAAGAATAATAAATTTCCCATCCGAAATTTTTTTCACAAACACACAATGGTCCGAAGTGGTTTTAGAAAAACCATTATTCATTATGAAAGAGTCAAATTTTTTGTACCATTGCCGCGGGGCTTGCTTGAAGCCATACAAACTTTTCTTCAATTTGCAAACAAATTTCTCTTTCCCTTTCTCTACAAAACCTTCTGGTTGCTCCATGTAAATTTCTTCTTCAAGATCACCATGAAGAAATGCGGTCTTCACATCAAGTTGCTCAACTTCAAGGTTCATACTTGCAGCCATGCCAAGTACAACCCGAATAGAAGACATCTTCACAACTGGCGAGAAAATTTCATCAAAATCAATACCTTTCTTTTTCCCAAAGCCTTTCACAACAAGACGTGCCTTGTACCTCAGATTTTTTCCATCATTCTTCAATTTGAAAACCCACTTATTTTTCAGAATTTTCCTCCCCTTAGGCAACTTCCCTAAGTCATAGGTGTGATTTTCAAGCAAAGAGTTCATCTCCTCTTCCATGGCCTTTTTCCAATCACCTTTCTTTGCATACTCAATTGCTTCTTGGTAGCTTTCCGGCTCCCCTTGATCAGAAATCAACACAAACTCATTGGAAAGATACTTTCTTGAAGGTTGTCCGTCCCTTGTAGATTTTCTCAACTCAAGTTGTGGTGACAGTTCTTGAGTTGGATGCTTTTCCTCAATTTCTGGCTCAACTTCATTAGGATTAGCATCATTCTCTATATTTTCAATAGGTGGCTGCACATCTCCCCCATTTTCATCATCAATTGAAGATGAAGGAAATGGATCCATGTCAATGAGATCACTAGTTTTTGGCTCCGGTTGATCACCTTTACCAAAGTCTTCAATTGTTTGGTCTTCAAGAAACACAATATCACGGCTTCGAATGACTTTCTTGTCGACCGGATCCCATAATCTATACTCGAATTCATCACGCCTATAGCCAAGAAAAATACATTGTCTTGACTTACTATCAAGCTTAGACCTCTCATCATTTGGAATGTGAACAAAAGCTCGGCAACCAAACACTCTTAAGTGCTCATAAGACACATCTTTGCCAGTCCAAACTCTTTTAGGAACATCACCATTCAAAGGATAGCAAGAAGACAAATTGATCACGTCAACCGCTGTACTCATTGCCTCACCCTAAAAGGATCTTGGCAATTTAGCTTGTGAAAGCAAACACCTTGTTCTTTCTACAATGGTGCGGTTCATCCTCTCGGCAATGCCATTTTGTTGAGGAGTCTTCTTAACTGTCTTTTGGTGCCGAATACCTTGGCTGCGACAATACTCATCAAACGGCCCAATGTATTCACCACCATTGTCTGATCAGATGCACTTCAATTTCTGTCATGTTTCTCTTTCAACCATGGCCTGAAAATGCTTAAATACTTCTAGAACTTGATCTTTAGTTTTTAGTAGAAAAGCCCAAACTTGCCTTGACTAATCATCAATGAAAGTAACAAAATAAAGTGCACCATTATGTGTTCTAACTTTTAAAGGACCATAAACATCCGAATGAATCAATTTCAAAACATTTTCTTTTCTAGAAGCAACATTTTTATGAAAAGAAACTCTATGTTGTTTACCCGCCAAACAATGAATACAAGTTTTAAGATATGTACCTTTCAAACTGGGTAGAAGCTCTTTCTTGAACAAAACTTGTAGCCCCTTTTCACTCATGTGCCCAAGTCGCCTGTGCCACAATTCAGTAGAAGTATCATCTTCAAGTGTATTGACAACACCTTTACAAATTTTTTCTCGCATCGAATAAAGTGTATGAGTCTTTTTGCACTTAGCCACCACCAACGAACCCTTTGTGAGCTTCCATATTCCATCACCAAATTTGTTGTTGAAGCCTTTATCATCTAGCTTCCCAGTAGAGATCAAATTAAGGCGAATGTCGGGAACATACCTCACATCTTTAAGCAATAATTTACAGCCCAAATTTGTTTCCAAGCAAACATCACCCATGCCGATAATTTTGGACAAACCTTCATTACCCATTCGAACAGAACCATAATCTCCTGCAGTGTAGGTAGTAAAGAAATCAACTCGAGAAGTCACATGAAAAGAAGCACCAGAATCAATCACCCAATGACTCTCTTGGCCCACAAAATTGATACAATCATCTTCACAAACGACCATGAGATCATCGGTAGTAACTGCTGTTGTGTCTTCTTGTTTCTTATCCACACTTTTGTCACGCCTTTTCTCCTTGTTCTTGAGCTTTCAGCATTCCCGCTTCATGTGCCCTTTCTCGGCAATAATAGTACTCAATGTCTTTCTTTGAAAAAGAACCATCTTTTGATTTGTCACGGCTTTGATCACGACCATGAGGAGTCTTACTCCTTCCCCCTATTTTGCTTCGGCCTCTAACAACAAATGCTTCCGAATGAGAGGAACCGGCTGATTTTCTTCTAGTTTCTTCATTCAATAAGCTACTAGTGACTTGGCCCATTGCGACAACTCCATCGGGTGCCGAATTACTAACTGTCACAACTAAAGTCTCCCAACTTTCGGGTAAGGAACTAACTAGCATCAAAGCCTGCAACTCATCATCAAAAATAATTTTCATAGAAGCAAGTTGGTTAACGATACTCTTTATTTCATTCAGATGTTCCGGAATAGGGCTGCCCTCTTTATATTTTAAATTAACCAACTTACGAAAGGCTTTATTTGTGACTGATTTTCTATCATAAAGACTCTAATTTTTTCCATAAATCATGTGCTGAAGTTTCAGTAGCAACATGATGAAACACACTGTCATCAATCCATTGACGGATAACACCAACAGCTTTTCGATTTAACCTCTTCCATTCATCATCTTTCATATCATCAGGTTTGCCACTATCACCCTCAATAGATCCATACAAGTCTTCACAAAATAATGGGTTCTCTATTTTAGTTTTCCAAGTTACCTAATTGCTTCAATTGAAGCTAGACATACGACCCACATTCCCCTCCATTGATTTACACAAATAAATAAACCCCAATAAACCGTAAGCTCTGATACCAGTTGTTAGGGAAAATCGATGTGATTCCCCACAAGTAAATCAATCAATGAGAATAAAAACTAATGCGAAAAAATTAAATCAAAAGTAACATAAGAATTTTTACGTGGTTTCCTCAATGTGAGGTACGTCTACGGGATTGAAATCCGATTCCACTATCAACCAAATAAGTTTCCAAACGATTACAAACGAGACACGAATGGTCTCACAAACCACCCTTAGGTGAATTCTAAATAATCACAAATAAACAAGAGAAAAGACCTCATCAAATAGATGAACCAAAATCTTTAGAATCAGAGTTGTAGAAGACCCAAAAATAACAACCCAAATCAACACCACCAAACCACCCAAACAAAGATGCACCAAACCTTATATCACCGAAATCAATTTGCTGCTGCTGCTGCTGCTTTACTCCACTTCGGGGAAAAAACCAATTAATTAGGCCACTGCTGCTTTACTTCAATGATTTTGCCGAAGCACTATCTCACTAAGAAAATGGCTGCACTTTGCTTTGGGAAAAACAATACAAATCCTCTAATGTGAATCTAGGGTTTTTTTATCAAAACCTTAATTGTTTACAAATTAGATTGGGTCTCCACAAATTAAATATAATATATAAAAATATATTATAATTAATATTAAACCAAATTAAATTCTTTTTCTAAAACCAATTGAGTCCCACACTCCAATAAGAAGGTATACCCAACAAGATATTTAACTTTAACAAATTCAGACTTTTATATTATGTTTGGTTTATAAATTTGAATAAAAATTTAAAAAGATAAAATATATATATATTTTTTCATTTGATACATGTTATTTATTTATTTTTATATTAAATTTTTACCTAAATCAATAAACTACCCACAACCTTAAATGGGTGAGTGTAGATTTCCCAATTCTCCCTGTATTTTATTCAATTCAAATGGAGCTGTACGTATGTACCTGTGTTTGACCCAACCATAGTTTAAACTATATATATCTCTTAAGTGGCAGATTATAAATTTTGACTTTAATTTAAAATTGTTAATATATTTGCTGTAGTTATTAGATTGCAGATTTAACTTGTTGAGTAGTATTTATAAAAATAAACTATTAAATAACTTTTAATGTGTAAATATCCTTTTTACGTATGTTAATTATAAATTAAATTAAATTATATTTTTTATTATTAATTACTAATCCACATTTTTCATTGAAAAAAAAAAATTAGTCCGCAATACATTTAAGTCTTTTTATATTTTCACAAAAAAAAAAAAAAATTCTAAAGGTATAATTGTAAATCAGTTGTGGTAATCAAAAATTGATAATTAAGGTCTCGTTTGGGAATAAGTTATTTTAGTAATTTTTTGACTTTTTGGCTAAAATATAAAATAAAAAAACTAATATGTTTTGAGTGATTTTTTAACTTTTTATGAAAATATGTGCAAAAAGTAGAGAGAAAATGAAAATTTTGACTTGTTAATATAGATTATAGACTTTTTAACTTTTTAAATAATTTTTTGACTTTTTGACTAAAATGTTAACTTCCCAAACGAGACCTAAAAGTAAGAGTAAACAATTTCTAAAAATCAATTTTTTAAAATTTTACTACAATTAAAAATTATTTAAAATAAATTTAATCAAACAATTTAAAATAATTTTTTTAAAATTAAAATTTATAATTGACTCATAAAAGTCACACCAATCACCTCCATTATTCAATTCCAATTGACTCATAAAAGTCACACCAATCACCTCCATTATCTAATTCCAATGTATTATTGATATTGGGACTTTAAAAGTGAAAAGTCAAATGGGACATATCTTTTAACGCGCACGTGGCACAAGTGGCCGCGTTGGAATAGATGGGAAGCCCGCAGAATTTTTGCCGGCTATGAGGGGTCGACGCGTTCACCTAATTTACAAGAATGCCCCCTACACTAACTCTTTTATTTTATTTACTTATTTATTTATTTACTTATTATTATTAGAATAAATTATAAATATACTTCTTAAAATTTGTTTAAAATATAAATTATTTTTTATAATTTAAAAAATTATAGATATATTGTCAGAATTTTTTATTTAATAGAAAAAAATAAAATTTATAACTACTCTCTTATGCAACAATGAAATTAACTGAATTGTTATTTAAAATATTATTAAAAATTATTTCTTTAACCTAACTAAAAAAGAAGTCAGTGTAATTATATCAAAATTATGGAGTTTGTTATATTTTTTTCAAATCTCAAAAAAGGTCAATGTAATTATTTCAAATCCGTAAGACTTACTATATATATATATATATTTTTCAAATTTTAAGAGTGACCAGTGTAATAGAGCTTTTTTTTTTTTTTTTTGGTGAAATGGGAAATAAATTTAAGAACCCAGATAATAAACCCAAAAAAATCCAAAATTTGTAATTAATGGTGTATATTTAAAATTGTTATCGTGAAATTGCATTATGAATAAATCTTTTAATTATAAATTCCGGAAATTTTTTTTGATTTATTTTTCAAGATTACTAAAAGGACTAGGGAGCACAGTATTGTATTTGGTTTCATACATTATATATATATATATATATTTTAATACATCACCTTGTTTGATTTTCAACTCAAAAATTGCTCTTGAGTTTTTGTTTTTTCTTGTGTTTATTTGTCCTTATTATTTTTTAAAAGAAATGTTAAAAAAAAAAACAAAAAAAAAAACCTTTTAGACGTATCTAATTTTTATCTTTGATAAACTTTTTTTAAAATTTTTCGTAAATATTTTAGTTTTTAAATACATTTAGATTAGATGTGTTTAAAAAGAAAAAAAATTGACTAAAATATGACTCAAAAAAAGCATTAAAAATTTTAAAAAGTAGTTTTCAAAAAGTAAACCAAACAACACCAATTTTGAGAAGAAAAAGAAAAAGAAAAAGAAAAGAAAGAACACAAATTTTACTTATGAATTTATTAAAATGAAGTTACATGATATTTAATTAGTGCAAATGCTAATTAAATTCATAAGTCGTTTTGTTTTGTGTCGGACATGTGTTGAGTACTGTGGCTAAGTTTTTTTGTTTTTTTTTTTCAAAAATGTTTGGTAGCTCAAATTTGAGTTTGCTCGAATCGCTTGAATTTGTGCATGCCGATTAACCGCTCGAACGATTACCCGAATGACCAGTGCAACACTTATTTACCATGATTGTCACCGCTGTCGACCGCGACTGTCACCTTGTTGCTAATCGACCACCCAGATGACTGTCTAGATGATTAGTTGAACAACTGGCAAGTCAAAACTTGGGGCATTTGGGCAAACTCAAATTCGAGTTATATAACATTGTTTTTTTTTTCCTTCCAAATTTGAGAAAAGAAAGAAAAAAAAAAAAAAAGCTTTACTTTTGAATTTATTAAAATGAAATAAAAAAACAAAAAAAGTATAGGTGCTTACTAATTTGGCCTTTGAGGGGGTTGCATCACAAATTGGAATGTGATGTGAATTTGTGGTAAACATTAAGGGTGGATATCGGGTTGTGTCGTATCGTGTTCAGGTCGTGTCATATCAGATTCATGTATCAAAAGTATGAATACGAACACAACCTGTTTAATAAATGTGTCATATGTGCAAACACTAACATGACTTGTTAATAATCATGTCAACCCTTGTAAGACACGATTGGCACTATTCATTTTTAAATCTATTTATTTATCACAATACAACACGATTGACCCAACAAAAAACCTCTTTGAGTGAGATAAACAAACATGGAAAATCTTGTTTGGAATAAAAGAAAAGAAAAAAAAAATCAAGAGAACAAAAAAGGTCATATTATATATCAATTAATTAATATAAATACTTGTGACAACTCTTACCTCTGATTAGTGCTAAACTGTGATTGAGAATGATAAGTAACTAATTTGACTGAAATTTTGAACTGAATGCATGAGTATATTGCCTTACTTGCATTTCTATCTGTTGTCATTTGATTGATCTGTTTATGTTTTAATTTCGAATTGCAAATTGAAGGCCTTATCAACGGCCGAATTAGAAATTGATTAGTGTTATGTGTTAATTAGAATTTATGTGATTTTATGGTAGATTTAATTGAAATGTGATTTGGAATGATTAAATTAGATTAAATAAGCTAAGTTACATTTGTTAGAGTTTATTATAATTTTGCCATTGAGTGGCCATTTCCTACAAAACTTGTTTCGGACTTAATTTATGTATTTGAGGCATCACTCCTTCAGCCATTTTCCTAGACCAAACCGTGAGAGAGAGAGAGAGAGAGAGAGAGAGAGAGCTAGGAGAAGTCTGAAATTCATCTTGAAATCTTGCTTGAATCTAGAGGAATTGAAGAGAGATTGCATAATTGAGGTTCTATACCTTGAATTCAAGACATAAGGTAGAGATTTTATCATCTCATTTGTGAATTTGAGTTGTATCTTGCATGGTTCATGGTAATTTAGAGTTTAAAGTCAAGAATTGGTTTAAAGAGTTGAATTTGAGAGTGAATTCATGCATGCATGTACATGTTCTTGAAATTTGAAGTTGTTTTGCATGAATTCCTTACATGCATGTCCATATTTTAGTAGAGGTCCATGAATTCACCATGTTCTTGAGCTAAAACTTGCATTTGACCATGTGTTAGAAGCTTTGAATTCAATTAAACACATGTATGTTAAATGTACATCTTGTTCTTGAAATTTATTTGAAATTGGTGTTCAATTGACTCATCCTTGGGCTTTGATTTCTCAAATTGATCTTCAAAACATGTTATATTATGGGTTTAAAGTGTTTTTCCAGAAAATTGGCCCAAAAGGATCAAATTTGAGGTTTTTAAAGTTGAGTTTTGTGCTTGAGGATGAATCTAGAAATTCCAGATTTTGGACCCACGCTCGAGCGTAGAACTTCACGCTCGAGTGTACCCTCTGAGTTGTGCACTTCCGCTTGAGCGTGTAAAGTTACGCTCGAGCGTGAAATGCATGTGCCCAGAAGTTTATGTGTTTTACAGTCCGCTCGAGCGAGAGAGTTAATGCTCGAGCGAGGACCTGAGTCTCACGCTCGAGCGGAGGTCGAACGTCCGTCGAGCGTGAATTGCATGTATCCAGTACTTTTCGTGAAGTTTGCAGTCCGCTCGAGCGAAGTAATTCACGCTCGAGTGGAGCTCCTTTGTCTGCATGTCCGCTCGAGCATAGAAAGCCATGCTCGAGCGAGATCCATGTTTTTTGAAAATTTTGAAAAGTGTTTTAAAGTGTATCTTTGCATCCTCTTTCCATCCTAGGCATTCCTAGGCCATGTTTAAGGCATCTTAATGAGGACATTGATGTAGAACCACACCGAGTCAAGATAGGGACTAAGTTGTTGATCCCCAAGTGTGTAACTTAGTGTGTGTTCGTTCTGTAACTGTGTAGGGTTGGCATCTGAGGACGCTCATTAGCTGCTTATAGCCCAATGCTCTGTGAGTAACAATGTTGTAAAGATATGTTCAATTATGATTATTTTTCTGAATGATCAACTGTTCTGCTTACTAAAACGTTATTGTTTAATGAATGAATGTTTGTCCTATTTGTAAACTGTAACCTTGACATCCATAGCAATTTACTGTTATTGTACTGTTACTGCTACTGTCACAAAGATCACTGTTGGTTCCCATGTTTGGAACCACTACTGTTTACTATTATGATGGCCATCAACTGACTATTCGGTCTGTTAAGACCTACTGTATTGTTTGTCATGGAATGCACCACATATGACTGCTATGGTTTCTAAGTGACTAATATGACTGTTTATTTACTAAAAGGACATTCATTCTTAACCTCTTTACACAACTGTTATTCACTGGGCTTTTAGCTCACTGTTTATATTTATATGTAGGTGTCCAGGCACCGGACCGGAGTTAAGAGCGTTGGGTTAGCTCCCTTTTTGTCAAGCCAACCATCGTGCCTCACTTCGAGGTTCCATGTCAGTCCAAGCCAGGGCTTTTTAGGGTGTCTCAGTTCACCCTTTTGCTTCGATACATATCTTGTTTTAGACTTGTCTTCAGAGTTTGAAGAAGGGACTTGGTCCCTAACCTGGATGTTATGTGCACCTGTTGTGTATATACTGTTTTGGTTTTGAATATGATTATGTTACAGAAAAGTCTTTTTGCATACAGACTGTCACAGCTCATTGGACATCTTTTATTTATTGTATTGGCTTCCGCCAAATTTTACTCAGATATTCTTGTCATCATATTAGCGTGCTTTTGGTAATCACGGATTCTTGACGATTTATACTAAACCCATAGGGGCGGGTTTGGGTCGTGACAATATCTATCTACATACATAGACTTATATATATATATATATATATAAAGTTATACAGCTTGTAAATAGGTCATTTTCGGGTTGCAGATCGTGTTCGTGTTAACCGGTTACATGCTAAAATAAATGGGTTAAACGTGTCATTTTCGGATTTAGCCCAAACACGATTTGTTTATTATATGGATTCACAAGTTGTGTCGTATATGGGTTCATATCGAAAGATGTTCAACTCTAACCTACAAACTTAGTGTATGGCTCGAGTCATGTTATCGTATCATATCAGAAATTGTCACCCTAATAAACATTATAGGCGTTGAAGGAGTCAAATTTGTGATCGTTATTAAATTTTGGAGGTTATCACTAGGCCATCTCATATATAGTTGGAGGTCCTATTTGCTATTTTAATATTATTAAGCTTCAAAAGTTAAAACACAATTAAATAGTGAAAACAAATAGGATAAAATTTATCAGAAATCCATCATTTAAAAGACGCAATGCATAGTCCATTTTGGATCCTTAAAAACACATAAATTGATTGAACTTTAAAATTTAGATGATTTTGATCCATCTCACGTGTCTTGATTTCATTACTGTGGTTAACACTCTTTATATTAAGAGTCAAGCTTCTTTCCAGTTTGAGATCAGATTGAAATGTTCAAAATAAATTATTGATAAAAATTTAATCCGATCAAGTAGCTATTGATATCCAATCAATGTAAATTTTTACAAGAATAAAGTACTTGTCACAGCCCAAACTCGCCCCTATGGGTTTAGCATCAGAATCGCCGATGAATCCGAGATTACCAAGGCCCGCTAACAATAATAACGATGTCTGTAGTATTGTGGCGGAAGCCAAAACAGTAATTCAAATATGTCCAATGAGCTGTGACAGTCTGTATGCAAAAAGACTTTTCATTCATATGCACATTCATAACAGAACAGTCTATACATACATGTACAATCATCCAGGACAAGAACCTAGTCCCTATCAATATAGTGCAGTGCTAGTTTATACAGTAATACAAAACCGGTATAGAGACAGATGGGGAAGATTAAAACACCCCAAAAGCTGTAGCTTGACAGGCTCGGAACCTCGCAGTGAGGCACAGTAGTTGGCTTTGACAAAAAGGAGTCTAACCCACGCTCCTAGCTCCGGTTTGGTGCCTGAACACCTACATATATATATAAACAGTGAGCTAAAGCCCAGTGAATAACATAATGTGTAAAGAGGTTAAGAATGAATGTCCTTATGGTAACGAAAATAGTTCATTGAATCAGTATATCAGTCATTCAGTCATAACAGTCATATGTGGTACATCCATTAGCAGAACAGTACAGTAAACAGTAGGTCTTAAAGACCGAACAGCTAATTATGGCCATCGTAATAGTAAACAGAAGTTCCAAGATAGGAACTGACAGAGATCTCTGTAACAATAGCAGTAACAGTAACAGTAGTTGCTAAGGATGTCACAATATAGTTCAGAATAGAAGACAGACATTCATACAGTTAACAGTAAATAGTTCAGAAAACAGTTCAGTTGATTATTAAGAAAATATTCATTTTCGAACATATCTTTACAACATTGTTACTCACAGAGTTCTGGGCTACAGATAAGCTAGAGCGTCTCCAGATGCCAACCCTACACAGTTACAGGATGAACACACACTAAGTTACACACTCGGGAATCAAAGACTTAATCCCTAATTGACTCGGTGTGGTTCTATATCAATATCCTCATTAAGATGCTTTAAACTAGGCCTAAGAATGCTTAGAATGAAATGAGGATGCAAAGATGCACTTTAAAAACATTTTCAGAATTTTCAGAAAAATAAGGTCCCGCTCGAGCGTAGCTTTCCCCGCTCGAGCGTCATTTCCCACGCTCGATGGGCGCTCGACACCCGCTCGAGCGTGTGACACAAGTCCCCGCTCGAGCGTGCACTTCCCCACTCGAGCGTACTGCAAAACAATGCAAAGTGCTGGGAGCACGAATTTCCCGCTCGAGCACCACTTTCCCCGTTCGAGCGTGAGTCCAAATTCTGAAAATTCCAAATTTGAACCTCAAGCTCAAAACCAAGTTTTAATGCATCAAATTCGATCATCTTGGGCTAATTTTCCAGAAAACGCTTGTAAACTCATAGTATAACATGTTTCAAAGATCAATTTGAGGAATCAAAGCCCAAAGGTAGTTCAATTAAATCCAATTTCAAACCAATCTCATGAACATGATATGAAACATAACATGCATGAATTTTAAATAACTTCAAGCTTCAAAGACATGCTCAAATGAGCCAATTCTTTTGAAAACATGATGAATCCAAGGTCCTTAACATTAACATGAACATGTATGTGAACATTTGTGAAGAACAACCTCAAAAATGAGAGATATGCACATGCATGCATGAAATAAGCTTCAATTCAACATTACAATACCAAATCTTGACTTTCAACTCCAATATGACAAGAGTCATGCAAGAACTAACTCAATTACATGGACAAGAAGGTAAAGACTCTACCTTGAGTCCTGAATTATAAGAAGGGAAGCTCAATTTGCCAAATTCTTTTCAAAACTACTAAGTTTCCATGTAATGCAAGATGAAGACAAGTTTCTCCTAGCTCCCTCTCTCTCTAGTCGGTTGAGTCTAAGGAAATGGCTGAGGAAATGTTTTGCCTAAGTGTATTCAAGCCTCAATATGTGTAATGAAGTGGGCCACTAAGTGGCAAAGTTGCAAATAAGGCCAACTCTTGTAATTTATCAACATTTGATCTAATTTAATCATACCAAATCGCATTTCAATTAAATATGTCATAAAATCACATAAATTATGATTAACACATATCACTAATCAATTTCAGATTCGGCTGCCGATAAGGCTTTCAATTTGTAGTTTAAAACATAAAACATGAACAGATAGTTTAACAGTTGAACAGATAGAAACGCACTTAAACAGATACAGACAATCAATCAATTCCAGATTTCAGTCAGTCAGTCAATTAACATATTTAGTCTCAGTTTGGTAATGTCGGTGGTTAATCAAGCTTGATGGTGAGGGTTGTCGATCTCCTCATTACAAAGAGTTTGGTCCTCCAAACTCGAATTACCTTCATTTTTGAAGAAAACAAGATTCAGTGGGAACAATTCAGGATATCTCTTGGCCATGTCAACTTCCTTTTCCCAAGTGGCATACACGCCACCATGGTTTTGCCAGTCAACTTTCACTAACGGAATCTCTTTGTTTCTTAACTTTTTGGTCCGTCTGTTTACAATATGAATAGGTCGTTTCTCGTAAGTGTAGTCATCACTCAGCACTACACGAGTAGGCTCAATCACATGGAAAGGATTCCGAAGGTAATCCCTCAACATAGAAATATGGAAGACGTGATACATATGCTCCATTTCAGGAGGAAGCGCTACTTGATACGCCATCGGATTGATTTTCTCAATAATCTCATACGGTCTGACATATCTTGGCGCTAGCTTACCCTTGACTCCAAAACGAGTCTGGCCTTTCATTGGTGTCACTTTCACAAAAACGTAATCACCTACTTCATACTCTCTATCTCGCCTTCTGACATCCGCATAACTTTTCTGTCGGCTTTGTGCGGTTTTCAGTCTCTGTTGGATCAGTTTTACTTTTTCTGTAGTTTCTTGAACAATCTCGAGCCCAAGTAAAGGCCCATCTCCAACTTCTGCCCAGCAAATCGGAGATTGACATTTTTTGCCATACAATGCCTCGAAAGGCGCCATTCAAATACTTGAGTGATAGCTGTTGTTGTAGGCGAATTCAGCCAATAGAAAATGGCTTTTTCAATTTCCCTGAAAATCAAGGATACACATTCTCAGTAAGTCTTCCAGAGTCTGGATGGTCCTTTCTGACTGGCCATCTGTCTGAGGATGGTATGCACTACTCAGTCTCGATTCGGTGCCAATCTTTGCTGTAGGCTTTGCCAGAATCTCGATGTAAATTTCGAGTCCCTATCAGAAACAATGGACACAAGCACTCCATGCAATCTAACAATCTCATCAATATAGATTATAGCCAATTTGTCCGCATTATAAATTGTTTTGACAAGTAAGAAATGAGCAGATTTAGTCAGTTTATTAACAATAACCCAAATTGAATCCATACCTTTATTGGAGCGAGGTAAACCAACAATAAAATCCATGGTAATATGTTCCCATTTCCACTCCGGTATCGGTAAGGGTTGCAGTAAACCTGCGGGTCGTTGATGTTCGGCTTTAACTTGTTGGCAATGAAGACATTTTGACATAAAATTAGCAATTTCTTTTTTCATTCCTGGCCACCAGAAATTCAATTTCAAGTATTGATACATTTTCGTATTTCCTGGATGGATGGACAGTTTCGAATTGTGGCCCTCTTGTAGAACTCTTCTTTTCAGTTCAGAATCATTCGGTACACACAATCTTCTCTGAAAGTTCAACACATTATTCTCAAATTTGAAATCCGGCCTCAGTTTGGATTCTCGTTCTTCGATGATCTTCTTCAAGAAGTCATCCTGTTGCTGTTTTTCTTTAATCTCTTTAATCAGTGCCGGTTGAGTAGAAATAGCAGCTATTGTTCCACTTTGTTCTCGCAAAACAATCTCAATTTCAGATTTCTCTAGGTCACAAAGCAACTCTTTCTGTCCGGTGAGTAAACAGGCTAAATTTCCAATCGATTTCCGACTCAGTGCATCAGCAATGGTGTTAGCTTTTCCTGGATGGTACAGAATTTGCAAGTCATAATCTTTTATCAGTTCTAACCATCTCCGCTGTCTCATGTTCAGTTCCTTTTGTGTGAAGAAGTATTTCAAACTCTTATGGTCGGTATACACTTCACACGTCGCCCTATAAAGGTAGTGACGCCAAATTTTCAGTGCAAACATTACTGCAGCAAGTTCTAAATCATGGGTCGGGTAGTTCTTTTCATGCGGTCTCAGTTGTCGGGAAGCATAGGCAACAACTCTCCCATTCTGTATTAAAACACATCCCAAACCCTTATGAGAAGCATCACTAAAAATGGTAAAACCATCCGTACTTGAAGGTAGGGTAAGAACCAGTGCAGTCACAAGTCGAGTTTTCAACTCTTGGAATGCTGATTCTCTTTGGTCAGTCCAGTTAAATGAGATCCCCTTCTGAGTCAACTGTGTCAGTGGTAAGGCAATTTTGGAGAAGTCTTTGACAAATCTTCTGTAATACCCGGCTAACCCCAAAAAGCTTCGGACTTCTATAACATTTGTTGGTCTAGGCCAATTTACCACGGTTTCAACTTTCTGTGGGTCAACTGAAATGCCATCTCTACTAATAACATGTCCCAAAAATATAACATGATCAAGCTAAAATTCACATTTACTCAATTTTGCATACAGTTTTTGTTCTCTTAGGGTCTGTAAGGCAAGGCTCAGATGATGTTCATGTTCTTCTCTACTTTTAGAATAAATTAGAATGTCGTCTATAAATACAACAATAAAGTCATCGAGGAATGGTTTAAAAATTCTGTTCATGAGGTCCATAAATGCAGTAGGTGCATTGGTAACTCCAAAAGGCATAACTAGGAATTCGAAATGTCCATACCTCGTTCGAAAAGCTATTTTGTCAATGTCCTCTGGTTTAACTTTTAGCTGATGATATCCGGATCTGAGATCAATCTTAGAGAACACTTGAGCACCCTGTAACTGATCAAATAAGTCGTCAATACATGACAATGGATATTTATTTTTCACAGTTACCTTATTCAGTTTACGGTAGTCAATACAAAGTCTCAGTGAGCCGTCTTTCTTTTTCACAAACAAGACAGGTGCGCCCCATGGCGAAGTATTGGGCCTGATGAACTTCTTATTTAACAGTTCTTGCAGTTGCACTTTCAATTCTTTCAGTTCAGTCGAAGCCATTCGGTAAGGAGCTTTAGATATTGGCTGTGTACCCGGAATCACATCAACGGTGAACTCAATCTCTCTATCAATCAAATCCCCTAGCAGATCATCTAGAAAAACATCTGGGAATTCTCTGACTATATGAATACTATTCACATTTGCATTAACATCAGTAGATACAGTCAATACAGAACAGAAATACCATTTACACCATTTTCTAATCAGTTTGTATGCTTTCATAGATGAAATCAAATATGGGGGAGATACCACCCCACTTCCATTAAACACAAATTCGGGTAGGCCAGGTGGACGGAAAACAACTTGTTTTGTCACACAGTCTATAGTAGCATGATATTTTGTTAACCAGTCCATTCCCAATATCACGTCAAAATGATCAATGTTCAAAGGCAATAAATCAATATACAGATGCATATCCCCAATAATAATTTCACATGCAGGGTACATATAAGCACAAGTCATAGATCCTCCAACAGGTGAAGATACAGCTAACAAGTAATTCATGGGTTCCAATGGTCTATTCAATTTTCGCGAGAAAGCATGCAATACATATGAATATGTAGACCCCGAATCAATCAAAACATATGCATTTTGGGTACAGATTGAGAGTATACCTGACACAACAGTCTCGGTATTTAGCACATCTCCCGGTACCAGTGCGAACACTCGGCCCTGCCTCATAGGCTTTTTTCCAGTCACTTTAGGGTTGGGTTTTGGTAGAGCAGTTGATGTTGCTGCGCTTGGTGTAGCTTTACTATTGCCATGAGGAGTGGAAGGGCAATCTTTGACTATGTGGCCCACCTTGCCACACATGTAACAAGCACTTGAAAGTTTATAACAAACCCCTTTGTGTTTCTTACCACATTCAGAACAGGGCGGTATGGAACCACTTCTCTGACTAGAGCTGGTGGTTGACCCTGAGTTTTGCTTTTTGTTCAGTGGGTTGTTTCTGTCTTTCTTGAATTTAAAACCCTGTTTCTTACCACGCCATTCAAACGCTGGTGTTTCAGTTTGTTTCAGTGCTTCAATGTTTGATTCAGCAATTTCAATACGTTAATTCTGTCAAGTACTTCGACATTAAGGCCGCCTTCGAATTTCCTGGCCTTCTTATAGTCAGTGTCCACCATGTGTGGTGCATATCTGGCAAGTTCAGTAAATTTCGATTCATATTCAGCAACAGACATGGTACCTTGCCTCAACTGTTCAAATTCAAATACCTTGCGGTCTCGGACACACTGTGGAAAGTATTTCTCAAAGAAGGACTCTTTAAACTGAGCCCAAGTCACAACTGTGTTGGTGT
Source organism: Camellia lanceoleosa (assembly GCA_025200525.1). NCBI lineage: Eukaryota > Viridiplantae > Streptophyta > Magnoliopsida > Ericales > Theaceae > Camellia > Camellia lanceoleosa. Next base: position 135,717,823 of record CM045770.1, on the reverse strand, counting down.
CACAGACCAGCATCCACCACCTTCTGCCTCTTCTTGTAAGGTGAAGGTAGCCAATAGCACTTTGTGTGCTTCAGAACATAGAAAGACTTCAAATAACTTTTCTATTTCAAGAACCCATGCTTCAGCCTTCAAGGGTTCAAGGCCTCCCTGAAAGGATGACGGTTTTATCTTGCTAAATTTCTGTGTTAGAGTGATGATGTCATCATTCACATTATGTTCCGGCTGTACCGAAGGAGGTGGGGGCTGTTGGTTCTGTTGTTGCTGTTGCCTTAAGGCTTCAGTCAGTAGCTCAACAGTTCTTTCTAATCTCGCCATTCTGACGTCAGATGATTCAGTTTCATCAGTAGTCCTTGCATTGTCCATTTCACTATATGCAACACAGTAATAATAAACATAGGAAGTTGCATACTTTAAACATTTAACACATTAGCATATATATTCATGTCATGGCCACACACACTTTTTATGCTCATGTAATGCCTTATTACTTTTCTAGGACATCTTATAGCTCATTTAGACACGTGTGTGTGGTATAACTCGTGGTTTAATATTGCTCTGATACCACTCTGTCACAACCCAAACCCGCCCCTATGGGTTTAGCATCAGAATGTAAGCCCGATGTCAAGAGATTCGAAGGCCTATTAATGATAATAACAATGAATTAAAAATATGTCCAATGAGCTATGACAGTCTGTATGCAAAAAGACTTTTCATTCATATGCACATTCATAACAGAACAGTCTATACATACATGTACAATCATCCAGGACAGGAACCTAGTCCCTATCAATACAGTGCAGTGCTAGTCTATACAGTAATACAAAACCAGTATAGAGACAGATGGGGGAAGATTAAAACACCCCAAAAGCCGTAGCTTGACAGGCTCGGAACCTCGCAGTGAGGCACAGTGGTTGGCTTTGACAAAAGGGAGTCTAACCCACGCTCCTAGCTCCGGTCTGGTGCCTGAACACCTACATATATATATATATATATAAATAGTGAGCTAAAGCCCAGTGAATAACATAATGTGTAAAGAGGTTAAGAATGAATGTCCTTGCGGTAACGAAAACAGTTCATTGAATCAGTATATCAGTCATTCAGTCATAACAGTCATATGTGGTACATCCATTAGCGAAACGATGCGATGCTTGATGGGTCTTAGAGAGCAGGTCAATTATGGCCATCGTAACGATGTGAAGTTCCAAGATAGGAATCGCAGAGATCTCTATAACGATGGCGATATGATAGAATGAGTTGCTAAGGATGTCACAATATAGTTGAGAATAGAGAGAGACATTCATACGATTAACGATAAATAGTTGAAAAGCAGATTGATCATTCAGAAAATATTCATTTTCGAACATATCTTTACAACATTGTTACTCACAGAGTTCTGGGCTACAGATAAGCTAGAGCATCTCCGGATGCCAACCCTACACAGTTACAGGATGAACACACACTAAGTTACATACTCGAGAATCAAAGTCTTAATCCCTAATTGACTCGGTGTGGTTCTATATCAATATCCTCATTAAGATGCTTTAAACTAGGCCTAAGAATGCTTAGAATGAAATGAGGATGCAAAGATGCACTTTAAAAACATTTTCAGAATTTTCAGAAAAACAGGGTCCCGCTCAAGCATGGCTTTCCCCGCTCGAGTGGACATGCAGACAAAGGTTCCCCGCTCGAGCATTACTTCCCACGCTCGAGCAGACTGCAAAACATGGCAAAAGTACTGGATGTGTGAAAATCACGCTCGATGGGTGCTCGACACCCACTCGAGCGTGTGACACAAGTCCCCGTTCGAGCGTGCACTTCCCCGCTCGAGCGTACTACAAAACAATGCAAAGTGCTGGGAGCACGAATTTCCCACTCGAGCACCACTTTCCTCACTTGAGCATGAGTCCAAATTCTGGAAATTCTAGATTTGAACCTCAAGCTCAAAACCAAGTTTTAATGCATCAAATTCGATCATCTTGGGCTAATTTTCCAGAAAATGCTTGTAAACTCATAGTATAACATGTTTCAAAGATCAATTTGAGGAATCAAAGCCCAAAGGTAGTTCAATTAAATCCAATTTCAAACCAATCTCATGAACATGATATGAAACATAACATGCATGAATTTTAAATAACTTCAAGCTTCAAAGACATGCTCAAATGAGCCAATTCTTTTGAAAACATGATGAATCCAAGGTCCTTAACATTAACATGAACATGCATGTGAACATTTGTGAAGAACAACCTCAAAAATGAGAGATATACACATGCATGCATGAAATAAGCTTCAATTCAACATTACAAGACCAAATCTTGACTTTAAACTCCAATATGACAAGAGCCATGCAAGAACTAACTCAATTACATGAACAAGAAGGTAAAGACTCTACCTTGAGTCCTGAATTATAAGAAGGGAAGCTCAATTTGCCAAATTCTCTTCAAAACTACTAAGTTTCCAAGCAATGCAAGATGAAGACAAGTTTCTCCTAGCTCCCTCTCTCTCTAGTCGGTTGAGTCTAAGGAAATGGCTGAGGAAATGTTTTGCCTAAGTGTATTCAAGCCTCAATATGTGTAAGGAAGTGGGCCACTAAGTGGCAAAGTTGCAAATAAGGCCAACTCTTGTAATTTATCAACATTTGATCTAATTTAATTATACCAAATCACATTTCAATTAAATATGTCATAAAATCACATAAATTATGATTAATACATATCACTAATCAATTTCAGATTCGGCCGCCGATAAAGCTTTCAATTTGCAGTTTAAAACATAAAACATGAACAGATAGTTTAACAGTTGAACAGATAAAAATGCACTTAAACAGATACAGACAATCAATCAATTCCAGATTTCAGTCAGTTAGTCAATTAACATGTTTAGTCTCAGTTTAGCAATAATCAGTGGTTAATCAATAAACAGTGGTGAGGGTTGTCATAGTACTTAACAAATTCTATATATTGAATAGTTCTGATTATCGAAATAGGACCTATGATAGACCTCATGAACCCAATAGCATTATCCAATTCACAAAATAGATTGAAGGTAAGTCTGGCCCTTATAACAATAATAGCGACGTGAGAAAATGAGATATTTGCTCAAATACTGATTGCAAGAAAGAGACATGACCAATACTAACCTATGTCACTTAAAGCTTGAACAAGTAATAGAGGATGTGTCACAACTCAAACCTGTCCTTGTAGCTTTAGCGTCATGACCGACTAATAGTACAGAGGTCGAGGTCGTCACAAGATGCCTAATAGAGGGCAATGCTATGACTTATCTACTATTAATAGTTTTGACAGAATTATATTCGTCATTTTTAATTTTAATTTGTAAAATATTTTGTCCTACTCCACTAGAAGACTATTAATTTTTAATAATATCACTATTTTATTTAATAGATTTTCAAATTTTCTCTTATACTAATTATTTTGAAAATTAAAAATGAGTTAACAAATAAAACAAAACTGAGAGAGTGATTTGCGTAGACAAATTGGGGCTAGTCAAGTGGAATCATTTTTGGATGTTAGGCCACTTAATAGGCCGAGATAATAGCTTAGATAGCTTGATCTTAGGCTGAATGGTTGCTAGGCCGGTTAATGGGCTTGGATCCAGCTGTGTACAATTAGGGAATAGACCGGAGTGGAATCCTAGTTAAATGAGAAAGGCTGATCTAAGGGCAGCTCCGCAAGGTAGCTCATGGTGAATCGGGGTTGTGCAGCTCGGTCAAAGGGATAGCAGAACCATGTAGCTCGGTTAGGCATGGTTAGCTAAGCAGGGTGTTTGGCCATCTCATTTGGCTTGTAGTGAGGAGGGTATTTCAGGGATAAGCACTATCTTTTAAGGATGTGATTCCTAGTAAAGAAGAGTCAGAGTCCTACTCAGATTGTGCCGTGCGGAATCTATAAAAGTTCATGACAAAACTTATTTCCAGGTATTGCAATTCTTACTCTCGATTACATAGAGCTTTTTGTCTATTGTCTATTTCTTGATTTAGGCATCGGAGGGGTTTTCAATACACACTTGTCGGTAGGCTTACGTTTGTATTTTTAGGTCATTGGACGACGACGTTTGAGGGAGTGCAAGCTTGATATACAGGATTATACGAGAAGACATATTTCGTGCTCGTACAAAAACTATTTGCTTACCATTGATAATTATTTTTTAGCAATTATGTAATTAATTTAGTTAATTTTGATACAAAATAATGTTTTGACAAATAAAATATAAGAATAAAAAGATAATTTAATTATCATTTTTTCAATCAAAAAATAAGAAATATATTGATGTGAGAATAAATGGGTACAATGAAAGGAATTCAAATTTACTAGAGTTGAAAATCTCAATTTCATAGTTATAGTTTGTGCATTGGGTGGCCAATTTATATTTATTTTAATAGAATAAGCACTAAACAACTGATTGAATGAAACATAATAAGTATCAAACAACTCGTCTCTTGCTTTCTTGACACCTAGCCACGCAACATGGTACGTAATGTCTAGACCGTATTCTTGTTTCAAATCTAATATTACTTCAGTGGGTCGTGTGAGGGGCCTTTCACGTACCCATTTCGCTATCATGTCAGAAACCAGTTCAGAATCGACCAGCTGGTTGCTCGATATTCGTGCTGTAACGCCGCAAATGTGCTCACTATTCCACTTATGGAGGTAGAAGAAACCGTTTGCCTCCAACTTTTGGGCATGCACAACCCATGCCATATACAGTGGTTATCTGAACAGAGTCATTTTTGACGAATTTGAACTGAAACCCACACTCGACAGCGTATTTCCATAGCACGATACAAAACTCAGAAGCTCTACCCTCACAATGCTGGCCTATGTGAGTGAAACTGTGGGCCTGGGGAGCTGAGAGGAACACTTTCTCATTGTGTGGACAGAATGTTGGCAAGAGGTCAGCCTTGTCATCTATATTCATACAATTCGGTGCATTTATCTCATCCAACAAGTTGGGAATTGTGTTTAGCGGTTCATTAACAGTGGGACCAAACAGTTCAACCCGGGTTTGTTCGATGATGATGTTGATCAGTTGTAAGTGAAATGAATGAGCAAGACATACTAAATTCTACATGTTGACATCATCTTGCAACGCAAAGTTATTGTGTCCCGGTATCTTGTAGGACAATCGTATTTTCCCGGGAAGCAAACCGTCGAATTTCAAACAGACAAAATCGACAAGTCCAACTAATATATACGACAGTTACAGAGCGTAAGCTACATTAGTGGATCGGTAACAACACAGAAGTATCATAAGGGCGTCCATCTGTAAACAAATCGAAATTCATAAACAACATGCACATGTGAACGTGTAAGAACATCCGTGCACATAATTAAATGAAAACTCTCCTTAAGCACAAGAAGAAACTGGCAAAACAAATCATGTTGTATTTCATACCAAACGTACATTTCCAAAAATTATAAAAGTAATCTGACATCACGATTGTTTGACGAAGTTTTTATTATGAACACGATTTGTGAGGACATCTAGTTACGTGTGTTGTTGTAACACCAACATGGTGGTTGCGTGGGAGTGAGGTACATGCGAACTACGTGAATTAATCGAACTAAACTTCCCTACCTCCACTGATATATGGGGATTGTAGTTTACGTGACACATTTGTTTGCCTCATAAAAAATAGCAACCCGAATAGGTAGTGCAAAACTGCAATCAATAATATGCCATGTGGATTGGCTTTCAGAATGTGATAATGTGTAAACCACAAACTGTTCTCATACCGATGTACGGGGCACACAACATTCAACAACCAGACATTAAAGTAAACACACGTGTTTGCGACTTTGAATGATATAACAACTCAACATATTCACATCATATGCCATTAATAATGATTCGTCAATGTTCACGGGAGCCGTAATATGTAATGTACCTATGTGTCGGCAGCGTTGTTCTTGGGCGACGGTGTTCACGTCAGGGAACCTTGTACAAACCTAGAATGATACAAGAGTCTAACAGAACAACCCTATCCGCCCCACTTCGAAATCTTTGTGCACTGATTTTCCGCCCTCCCAAAAACGTGGGATTACAAATTCCAAAATATAAACCAAAACATCCCAACAAATGCAAGGGTATTTTCGGCAACCAAACACCCACAAACATTTGAAAACGGACCTTTTGGAAACAAATCACGTATAAGAAGAACTTGGGAATCCAACAGTAATTACATGGGACCAAACGAGATAACTGTTCCTATGGTGGGACTTTTCGATAAATTTTCCTTTTATTTTTTGTTATAATATTATAGCATCAATGGATTTTTTTTTATATTTTTATATTTTTATTTTTGTAATTTTTCTAATATTATAGCATTAATGGATGAAAATTTAATTATAAGTGGAATTCATCAATCCATTGTAAGGAATTATTTCAACTTAAATGAGCTTTCAAAAAAAAAGAAGTACTATTATTTTATGTGATTTATAAATTTACTTTTTATTTATAATGAAATTATTTGTTTTTATTTATTCAACAGGGTACTGTTATTTTATTTTGTTATATTTTTATAAATAAGTGAATTTTGGTATTCTAAAAACGAGGGCATTTTTGTCCATGTATGAAAATATCTATAGTTTTTGAAAATTACTTTATTTATTTCAATTTGTGTTTTACATTCTTCATTTAGATCATTAGTTACATTCTTAACAAGTATCCTGAATGTGTTAACAAGACCCGCTAATAAAGGGGTCGAGAAAGAAATGTATCATTGAAAAAAAGCATATAAAACTTAGATTGACTAATGCTCAATGGCCCCAACTTAAACTATAAAATGGTAAGATGCCACCAAAACTCCTAAATCAAAAATCTGTAAATCCATTTTAAAAAATAAAAATAGAATAAAGAAAAAAAACTGCAAATCCATACAAGTTTTAAAATAAAAATAAATAAATAAATAAATACAAACACTTAAATTTCTGATTGATGGAGTTTTTATAATTTATTTTTTGAAATTTCTAATTATTTTTGTTTTCAAAACATAAGTTCTAAAATTCAATGAAACTGAGCCCTAAACTTTAAAAAATGTCGAGCTTCCAAATATCCCAAAAATAAAGTCCAGCTCTTCCTCCAGACCTCATCAATAGCAACACAGTTACTAAAAAAAAATAAAAAATAAAAAATAAAAAATTCACAAATGACAAATGATAAAAACCTTATAAACTAAAAAAAGTGACGCATCATATAAGAATTCTCGAAGCAAGATGGATGTTTTTATTTTTTTATTTGGTGTTGGATGTTTAAGAAAATTTGAATCTTTTAAAATTTTATTTTGTAATTAATATATTAAAAATAAAATTTAATATTTATGACATAATTATAAGGGTAAATTACAAATACACATCTTGAGATTTGTTTAAAATACAAATTGCCCCTTGTAGTATGAAAGTTTACAAATACCCCCTTGTCATGATTTTTTATTTAATAAAATTAATTGAAAAAATAAAATTTCCAACTGCTCTTCTATATAATAATAAATTTATTTAAATTATTAATTAAAATAAAATTGTGACATTATAAAAACTATTAATTGACTTGATTATTTATTAACAAAAGTGATTATTTGTTATAAAATTAAAAACTATTAATTGCCATAAAAACTATTAACAAAAGGGATTATTTGTTATAAAAACTATTAATGGACTTGATTATTTTAAGGGGCGAGATGTAATTTCTAAAATTTAGAAAATAATTCATATTTTAAATAAATTTCAAATGGTGTATTTGTCATTTGTCTTAATTATAAATGTTAAAATTTTAATTGAGCTATTACGTTTGGGAAAGGGCTCCTCTCAAGTTTGCTTTCAAATTGGAAGGTTCTATTGGGCCCTAATCTGGGTCCATTTCAATAATCGAAACCGTTGAATATGTAGAGCTCGTTGACTCTATTATTTTTGTAAAAAATCACATTAATCGGATATCAATAACCACTTGATCAAATATATTTCTGTCAAAATTTATTTTGAAAATCATACTTGCCGTTAACAGAAAATGATTTGATCAAATAGTTATCAATATCCAATTAAGGTGATTTTTTACAGGGATAGTATACTCGACGAGTTTTACATATTGAATTATTTGAATCATTGAAATGAGCATGGATTAAGGCCCATCACAGCCCAATAAGTCCATCCAATCCGATGACGAATTAGCGAGGAGCCATTCTCTTATGTTTGACCCAATCCTCTCTCAATTGAGCACCTTAATTCACCCCTAATGACATAGAATAGATTATGTGAAAAGGTAGGCCCATACTTCTGATCTATCCTCTCTCAATCTCTCTTTCTATTCTCTCCCTATTTCATCTCATTAGGGGTCAAAATAATGATGCTATATTAGGAGATGTAGCATAATTGATAGTATAGCATAATCGATCGTAAAATATACATACACAATAAATTTATTTTGCATAGGTAGTGTTTGGTTCATTCTAATAAAATGATGATTTTATCAAAACATTCATTCTCAATTTTTATTAAGCTAAAAATATAAAAACAAATACATTATAAATTAAATCACCTTTCACCATTTTGAAAAAATGACTATTCTAAAAGAAAGTTTAAGAAATCACAATTCTACTCTATTCTTTTTTATTTCCAATTAAATAGAACATTAAAAGAATTAGTTAAACATATATTTTTATTAAATAATAAATAAATGGCAGTTTCGTGATATCAGCCAACCCCGAGCCCAACCTTTTACTCCAGCTCCTCTATAAAAGCCATGCATACAGCGTCAAATTGTGAAACGGTCTCTTTCGCTTTCGCTTTCGCTTTCTTACATCGCTCTCTCCGTCGATCAGTGTGAAAGATGTCTGGATACCCACAACACAACGCACCGGGCTACGGTTACGGCCCCCCACCGTCTCAACAACCTTACTCCGCCGCCCAGTACGGCGGCGCACAACCACCCCCCGGCCAACAGCCTTACGCATCCTATGGAGCCCCTCCAGCGGCTCCTGGCCAACAGTCCTACGGAGCACCCCCATCGGCACCCTACGCCGACAACAAGCCCCCCAAGGACAAACCCTCCGGAGGAGGCTACCCTCCTCAGGCGCAGCCCTACGGAAGCCCATTCGCATCTCTGATGCCATCGGCCTTCCCACCAGGCTCGGATCCGAGCGTGGTGACTTGCTTCCAGATGGCGGATCAGGATGGAAGTGGCTTCATCGATGACAAGGAGCTACAGAGGGCACTCTCTAGCTACAATCAGAGTTTCAGTCTCAGAACTGTTCATCTTCTTATGTATCTCTTCACCAACACCAACACTCGAAAGATCGGTCTGCTCTCTCTCCCTCTCTCTCTCTCTCTCTCTATATATATATATATATTTAGATGTAGATTTATAATTTTACTATTCATATTTTAAAGTCAATTTGATATTTTTCACATTATAATTTTCAAACTCATCAATTGTTGGATAGTATTTTTGGAAAATCAAAAAGTCTCTCAACGATCTGTATTGATATATCATATATATACTCTAGGAGTTCGTAGATGTTGAAGGGAGCTAGTTCGATCTTTGATCTTATATTTTGGGGTAAATTACAGATACAAGTTTGATTAAAATACAAATCATTCTATCGTTTGAAAAATTATAAATATTTTTTTATCAGAATTTTTTATTTAACAGAATTAACTGAAAAAATAAAAATTTCAATTGTTTTCTTATATAATAATAAAATTAATTGAATTATTAATTGAAATAAAATTTTAACCTCATTAAAAATTATTAATTAATTTGATAATTTATTAATAAAAAATCTATTTATTATGAAATTAAAAATTTTAATAATATAATTTTTAAAATCATAAAAAAAAATTTATAATTTAAATAAATTTCAGAGAATTATATTTTAACAATTGCATTTCCTCCTTAAAGTGTTGAGAAATAATTACAACTTAATTATGAATATTGTCCAAGATGATTTGATTTGGTTGGATGTTGCTATGAAAATTTTATTGTAGGATTATAATAATGCCTAATGTTAATTGAGCAATAAGGCACGTGTCTCAAATTTCGTGCAATATTGAACCTTTGAAATGGGATGGTGTGCATGTGCCTTTCAAATTTTGGATTGTTTTGCCAATATGATTTTGTTACTTTTTTAGGTTTGGAGGAGAAATGAAAAGTTAGTTCTTTTTTGTCATTTTTTTCATTTAAGAAGTTGATTTTTAGTTAATGGTGAAATTATAATTTTACTTTTTATGGATTAAAATGTGTTACATGAGTAAAGTTATAAATATTTTAAATAAATGAGGATAATTTAGTTATTTTATTGTCATTTGACATCATAAACAAATATTAATAAAAAAAGTCAATAATAACTTTTTACTAACTTTTCAAATCATTTATTTTAAAAAGTCAAAAAATTAATTAAAAGTCAAAAAAATCACTATTTATCATCTTTTCAAAATAAGACTTTATGTTAAATGTGGTGAGGGACGGAATGAGAAAGTTGACTGGGTGCAAATTATGAAGTTTATATATTTTTTATAGAATTTTTTTGATATATATTATTTTACTATGAAATAATTTTAAAAATCTAATTGAGGTATATAGTTTTTATAATTTATTTGTTACTATTTGATATTTTTAGTCTAAAACTTATATTATTCATAATCTAAAATATATTATTATAAGAAATTCCTAACTAATTTACCTAAATTTTATACTAAGCATATTATAAATATTCAAAATTTTGTAAAGATTTATTTATTTATTTGTTTTTGGGGGTGGCCAAGACCCTACCAGTCTCTTGGTAGATCCGCCCCTGCATGTGCTCATAACATCTTGATGGGTCTTGGTTTTCAAGTGACGACACTGCAACACATCTTGTGTGGAAATCATCTGGGGAAAAAAAAAAAAAAAAAATTGAATATAGATGGTCGAGGAAAAAAACCAGAAAAAATAAAAACTTGGGCAGTTACTATAGATACTATTAGATAATAGGGTTTATTACATTTCATATTATTAAATTATCTACTTAATTTGAGCAATCGATTGAGTTTGTTAAATCCCTAAATTATATAAATCAAAATCTATTTGATCCCTTAACTGTCTTCTGAATCTATTAAGTCCCTAAAGTAGGATTAGAAAAATAAAATATAAATCCATGAATATTATAAATTAGTAAAAAAACCCGTTAATTATCTAACCTTGAATATTATAAATCCCTAAATTATATAAATCAAAATCTATTTGATCCCTAAATTATATAAATCAAAATTTATTTGATCCCTTAACTGTCTTCTGAATCTATTACCCTAAAGTAGGATTAGAAAAATAAAATATAAATCCATGAATATTATAACTTAGTAAAAAACCCGTTAATTATCCCTTAACTGTCTTCTTCATGGGTATCAGCCACTTAACCTTGAATATTATAAATTAGTAAAAAAGTGAGTATCAGTTCTTCTGGTGAATTTCCTTTATAAGGATAAGGATAATTATCTATATTGTTTTTTTACTTATCTTTTACAATAGTTACATGCTTGTTCTTATCTAGTATTATATGTTAGATTTTATTTATAATTTTTAATTGATTGCTTTTAAGTTTTCACTAAATTGTTTTTATAACTTAATAAATGTATTTTTTTGTTCTAATATTATTTATAGCAAAGTGTTATTATTTAAATTATCTAATTCTACTTCTTCAGTATATCTAATACTCATATAATTTTATTGGCAAAACTAAGAAACTAGACTCTAATACTAATTTAAACACAATGAAATAAAACACTTTTTAAAGAAAAAATAAAAATTTAAAATTTTTCTGTAATAAAATCTTAATTAGGTAGGGTTTTTGTTTTTATTAATTTATAATACTTATGGGCATATATTTTATTTTTCTAACCTTTCATGGAGTAAATATGTTTGAATTAAATATTTGAAGGCTTAATAGATTGAATCTATAGTTTATGGACTAAATAGATTTTGATTTATATATTTTAAGGATTGAATAGACTCAATTGATAATTTAGAGATTGAGTAGATAATTTGATGATAGTTTAGGGATAGAAAATGTAATAAACCTTAGATAGTATAGATAAATCCTTTGTATAATGTTTTGAACTCTTGCAATGAAAAGGAATTAGAGACTGTCCTTGGTCTTGTTCATGAACTGTATCTAGGCCCTGCTTGGCAAGTGGGTTTTTGGCAATTTTTTTTTTTTTTTTTTGGGACTAAAATTCATAAAAAGATAAAATAGGCTAAAATAGCTAATAAGACAAAAAATCACATCAAATCCATAATCATTTTATTTTTTCTCTCATAAATTTTAACCTACTAAAATAATCAAAAATTAAAATAACCTACTAAAATAGCTAACTTTCCAAACGAGGCCCTAGTGTTGCTGTTGCCGAATATTAATTAACAAATATGCCAAGGGCTGTCTTAAGCTTGGAACATAAGATTGTTGACACTGTTGAATTGTTCCGATCAAGGTTAAGTGGCTGAAGTTATTATAGGTAAAATGCAATTGGTACATTCGATCTAAATGGGGTCTAACGGTATGGTTGATCCCAAGCAAATCTTGCAGTGTATGGACTTGCTAGTTACTTGTATACAACAAATAAAGTACTATATGCTGATATTTATTTTTTCTGGCTGAATAAATGTTGGAGAACAGGGCCAAAGGAATTCACTGCTGTGTTTTACAGTCTTCAGAACTGGAGGGTATACTATATATACAAGACCTCTGATTTCCGCGCTACAATACTTAAAAATTATAATTTGTTGCTGTCTTGATGATTTAATTGTTCATTGGCATTTGGTTACTTCAGGCAATCTTTGAGAGATTTGATAGGGACCGGAGTGGCAAAATTGATTCTGGAGAATTGCGGGATGCACTGCTGAGTCTAGGATTTTCAGTGTCACCGGTTGTTTTGGAATTGCTGGTTTCTAAGTTCGATAAGACCGGTGGAAAGAACAGAGCCATAGAATATGACAATTTTATTGAGTGCTGCCTCACTGTCAAGGTATGTTTTCGGCAATTTTGTCATCACCATTACCATTGTTACTATATAGGGTGATTTTTGCATATCTTAGTCCTGGTTTTATAATTTCGACTAATAAGTTAAGTGAACTAGTGGGCTAATGTGGCCTTTTGACTTTTGTGTCCTATTGGCATAACAAGAAACCTTTATATACGACCCTGGTAGTATAGTGCCAAATCCAGCCTCATTAATAATTGTCTTTTGTGGAGGCTTGGTATTGACCCTGGTAGTATAGTGCCAAATCCAGACTGATTAATAATCTTCTTTTGTAGAGGCTTGCTATTGATATTTGATATATGTAAATTTGTAATTAATGTGGAAACTTAGCATTTCATTTGGTAACTTTGTGAATAGTTTCTATGAAACTTACTTAAAAATGTACTTTAGGAGTTCATCGAATATTAATTTTGAGTCTTGATGTTTTGATCGGGATCATGTCTCGTGCAGGGATTGACAGAGAAATTTAAGGAGAAGGACACTACGTATTCAGGGTCGGCAACTTTTAATTATGAATCTTTCATGTTGACTGTTTTGCCGTTCCTCATTGCATAAGTAAAGAGGTCTCTCTATTGCTGTTGGTTTGGAGTTTGGTCTGAACTTTGTTTCTAGTATAGCTTATGATTTCTTGTAATGATTTATAGGGCAGCTTGTTTTCAAATTTACCAGTTAATGAGTTTGTTTCCATGTTGCTTCTTCCTTTCCTTTGCTTTCTTCAGTGTCATCTTGTGTCATTTGATTGTTTTTTTTTTGGGTAAAACTTTTTAGCACTAAAAACTTTAGCACTAAAGCCTCGAAATTTCCAGTTTTGGGTTTTTTTTTTTTTTTTGCCTTGACTGTTTTTTTTTTTTCCATTTTAGGCAATTTCGGGACATTAGTGCCCCTATATTCGGGGCACCAATCATGTTTGTTTTTTTTTAACTTTCAAGCATGAAGTCTTATTAAATGGAGCATAAGTTTCTCCATATATCCGTCTGTCTGTGTAAGAGCATCTTCAATGCAAAATGTCAAATTTAACATGCTATTGTTAAAATTTAGCAATGTTATAATACAAAAATGTTAAATTTTAACATTCTTCCTCCAATGTTTAAAGTGTTAAAATTTGTCTCAAGTCTGTGTGAACTAAAGGTATAGTTCGAATTTGTAGATTTACAATGGCCTACTTTGTTATACTTCTATATATATATATGCACAACGAAATTATTATGTTACGATTCAATGCAAAAAATTCTAAGATTTTGTTAAAATTAGGACCCCGTTCAATTTGCTCCTTTAGTAATTAAAGCCAAAAATCAATTGAAAATTCTTGGATTGCTCAAATTATGTATTCTGTGAGGCTTTATTGTATGCTCAATGCTTGGCTTTATTAATTTAATTTCATATTTTCTCTTAACTGCATGATTTTAAAATTTTAATTTCCGATTTCACCCCATCAAAAGAGAAAACAAATGCTAGTGATATTTAATAAATAAAATAAGCGATTATTACCGAAAATACTTTTGCAACTTGGGACTTGGGATGGATGTTGTGCATTATGTGCAACCATCATTATTGTGCGGCCATTTGGGTTTATTTATATGATTTGAATTGTTCATTTTTTAGACTATACTATATATAACATTTTTGTAAAAAATTATATTAATCGGAGATTGATAGCCCTTTAATTAAATTACATTTTTATCTAAAAAAATAAACGGTAAGTGTAATTTGAAATATAAAACTAAATACAATAGTAGGAGTGAGCAGTGGATATACCGATCTGCCAAAACCGACTGAACCGAACTGATCCGCCGCATTTTGGACTGATGCGTGATGACGAGCGGACGGTTGCGGATTGATTTTCTTCAATCTGCTAATTTGGTGGACGGATAGCGGATTTGAGATTTCTTTGGCCGCAACCGAACCGCCAAATCGCGAGCACCCCTAGTAATTTATAAGACTTTGTATTTTAAATTTGTTTAAATATTATGTTTGTGGTTTTAATTGAAAAAGAGTTTAAATATTCTGTTGAAAAAAAAGTTTTTAACTTGAATATATTTTTTGAATTAAAAAAATAAACGTATTATTTATCTATATTTTTTGGTTTTTAAATCTAGCTTTAAAAATAATAAATAGAAAATATGATATATGCTAGTTATTTTTTGTTTTCAAAAACATATGTAGATGTAACAATACAGAGACATACGACCTCTACTACTGCTCTGTTCATGGTTTTGGTAGTTTGAATTGTTATTATATTTTAAGAATCACAGATTGTAATACTTTATGTGGATGAATCATGCTGTTATTATAATATGTGGATGAGACATGTAGTAATCGTAATATTCTAAAGTTTCAAACTTTCTTTCTTTGGATAAGGTATACAGTGATTGTAATACTTTTTTTTTTTTTTTTTTTTAGGAAGTGCACAAGTTGAATTATATTGAAAATTTATAAAATTTTAAACTGCCGAACCGATTCACATCCATCTGTTAATCCGCTCAATCCACATCCGCCGAATTGGCGGACGGATGCGAATTGATTTTCTTCAATCCGCCAATCTGACAGACGAATGATGGATTGAAGGTTCCGTGGCTGTAACCAACCCGTACCCACCCCCATACAATAGTAATTTAATGAAAGGTTTACCAATGACTAATTAATTTGATTTTTTACAACTGTAATCTACTCGATATATTTTGTAAAATAAACAATTTATATTATTAAAATATGTCCCAAAATAAACCCAATATGCCGCACACCAATGGCACTCCAAATCCTGCTAAGTGTAATGACTACCATGATGCAATCCATATTATTAATGTATTAGTAAAAAATATTTGTGCAAGTCACATGTTATTATTATAATGAATTTAGATTTCACAAATATAATAACTTTTGTGATAAATTTAAATTTTATAAATATAATATTTTTAGAGTTTGATTAAAGGCAGTATTTGATTCGCTACAATATAGATAAGATCGCTCTATGAGAAACTAAATAAAATTATTATATTACTTTTCACAAACATTACTTAATTTTTTTTTTAAAAAAATAATATTATTCTTTGATGAAATTGAATGGAAAATATGATACATTACTTAAAATTATTTTTTTAAAATAAGATTATTCTCTAGTGAAATTGAATGGAAATAGATGAGATAAAAAATTATATAAATGACAATTATTCACACAAAAAATTTATAGAGAAAAAAATTAAGAGCTATTATTTATCCCTACCTTTCTACTTCGACCACCACTTTTTTGAATCTCTACCCAAATGAGTCCACTTTATTTTCTTTTTGAATCCCCTACCTTAATTCCAACTATACCCTTTTTCTTTTAAACCTAATTTTTCTTCCATCAACTTTCCAATTGTTGGCAGCCCACACCGCCGGCAGTCCCACCTACCTTGCTCCATTCCTCCTTCACCAGCAGTCCCAAAAGCGTTAGGATCCTCTAGAGTATTATACCTTGAGTGATTTCCTGAAGTGAAGAGAGGGACAGAGACACGTGTCCCACTCAATTTTTCAAGGGCTGAGATTCAACCTCATCAAAACCATGTCGTTTTGGTGGGTAAATTGAAAAAACAAAAAAATCAGAATTTTCTGTTCTGGGTTTCTTTCTTTTCATGGTTTTCTTTTTTTTCATCGTTCCTGGAAAAATTGTGAGAGAAGGGCTGAGAATAAAACAAATGGGTGATGAGAATTTCAAAGAAAAAACATGGATAATGAAAAGAAATTGCAAGAAAATCAGATTCAGGTTGTCTTCTTCTTCAACTGTGATCAACAACAACATGGTGTATTCCTAGTTCTTGTCCATGGAAGATTGGAAACTCCAAATCTCTTAACAAATCCATAGACAATACGCTGAAGAAGAAGTCAAAGAGAGAGTCAACCACTTCATTATCTCACCATTTCAAGAACTTTAAAAACACCCACATAAAAACAACTTCACACACAAAAACTATAAAAGAAAAAGAAAAATAACAGCCAAAAACATTTCTCTCTCTCTCCCCTAGATAGAGATTCTGGGGATGAATAGAGTTCGGGGAGTAGATCGGCCATGTCAGCGACGGAGGGAGGAGATCAGCCACCGTAGTTCGACGAAGAAGATCGGCCATGTCGGCGATGGAGAGAGGAGATCGGCCACCGCAGTTCGACGAAGAAGATCGGCCATGCCTCCTCTTCTTTCCTCTCAGTCCTTCTCTCACTAACTCTCCCAGAAATGATGAATAGAAACCCAGACCAAGAAAATTTAGATTTTTTTTTTTTTTTTCAATTTACCCACAAAAACGAGGTCGTTTTGGTGAGGTTGAATATTAGCCCTTAAAAGACTGAGTGGGACACGTGTCTTTCTCCCTCTCTTCACTTCAGGAGATCACTCTAGGATAATACTCTAGAGGATCCCAACGCGTCCCAAAATCCCTCCTCTCTCTCTCTCTCTCTCTCTCTCTCTCTCTCTCTAACTCTCTAAATACACAGTGAAGGTGATGCTTCAATGGTTGGTTCATGTCATTTTAAGAAAAATAACAATTATCTTCTTCGATTTAACTCACAAAAATAATTGAGTTTTTTTAAAATTTTTTTTTTGTGTTTTTATTTTTATTTTTACTGAATTTTTTAATATTGAAACAACCTTTTTATCTTTTAAATATACCTAATCTGGATATAATTAAGAAGTATAATATTTTATGATTTTTTTTTTTAAATTCACCAAATACAAAAAAATATAAAAACTTAATATATTATCTTATTTTGTTGTATTCAATGGATTTTTTAAAAGTTTTTTTACAAATTTTATACTTTTTAAATATATCTAAATTAAATTGATCTAATCTAGATATAATGGTGGAAATAAAAATAAAAAATTATATTCATATATAAAAATTTATTCAAAAAATATTATAAAAATCTTGTGATAGTGATATTGTTGTAAATATAAATCATGTTTATGAATGTTTTGTTTTAAAGTGAAATGTCACTATTAAGCTATATCATTGTGTTTAAAATTTTTATATAAAATGTATATTTGTATATCAACATTCAATAAGAATATGTTTAGATAGAATTTAATGATGACAAGTTATAGAATGTAGATGATAGGAAAAAGAAATGGTAGGAAAAAAGGCAAGATAGTTATTTAAAAAATTTTAGGGCATGATATCAGTAATTCATGAAACAATTTGTAATGAAATTAGAGGAATGTAATTTTTTAAATGTGAGAGCGGATTTGTATTAAACATAAATTTCAAACGGTGTCAGTGTAATTTATCCTAAGTTTTATGCAAGACAATTCAACTCGCGTAGCTGAATCTTAAATGAAATAAATCTTATGATTCAGCTAAAACTTACAAAGTTTCAATTGCGATTAATACAATGGATTGCGTTTCAATAAATTCATTTCTATTTGTGTAATGCATTAAACACCATCGTTTTCACAAAAAAAAAAATAAAAAATAAAAAAAATAAAAGAAGAAGAAGAAGAAAATAAGATCTATTACTTGTATAGACATATGTGATTTTATATCAATATATATATAATTTAGTTATATCAACATTTATTTCACTTTAAAAACTATATGTATATTTTTATATACTAGAATTCCAATTCTATCAACCTTTTTATTAAAATTTATATTTTCCATATATGTATGTGCGTGTTCGTATATATGTCTTTATATCAAAATTTTAACAAAAAACTGCCTATTCAAGTGTCTTTTTTTGTGAGGAAATTTATTTGGAAACTTGTTGTGAAATTTAAAAAAATTATTTTGTGCTAAAATCAAAGTTAATGAATTCAACCTATTATGTGAATAAAATTGTTCAGAGGGGAGAATTGAATACTTGATTTCCTCTAAAAATCAATATTAGTAACCATTTTATTAATTTTAATATTATTAGTGAACAGTATACAAAAATTTATGTTAGTATAGAAAATGAATTATATCAAATTTATAATTTTTTTCATGATTTTAAAGTTATTTACTGTAAATTATCATTATTGATAAGTTTATACTTTATTTTGTACTGAAAGTAAAATCTTGCGATTCGATCCTCGAGAGCCTTTAACGATCATCTTGCTATTTGGAGTGAGTTGGGGAGGTTCAAAAAAGGGGTATGGCTGGGAAGAGAGAGTATAGTCCCATTCCTGACTTGCCATCCCTAATCAACATGAATTCGTTGGGCAGGGTTGAGAGGGCTTGTGTCACATATGTTTCCCTTTTTTCAGTAATCAAACTGACAACAATATATTGCTAACTAAAGTAAATTAATTTATTATGAAATCAATTGTAGAAAGATAACCTTGGGAAGTATTAATATCCATATCCTATCTTTTATTTGGTTATCTAAATTGTTTAGATACCTAATTTAGTAGATTCCTATATCTTTCTATTTTGGATCATAGGGGAACTTAAAAGGCCACAGCTTCTCTCCAGTCCAAATCTGGACTGGACGGTGCTGTTCGGCTCTTTGGGGTCTACTACGGGTTGTGTTTCGATAATCTAAACCGTTCAATGTGTAGAACTCTTCGAGTACTATATGTCTGTAAAAAATCACGTTGATCAGATATCGATAGCTATATGATCAAATCAGTTTTTTATGAAAAAAATGGACGGCAAAAAATAAACGGCTTACAAAAAACTGATTTGATCATATAGCTATTGATATCCGATCAATGTGATTTTTTACAGGCATATAGTACTCGACGAGTTCTACACATTGAACGGTTTAGATTATCGAAACACGACCCGTAGTGGGCCCCAAAGGGCCGGACAGCACTGTCCAGTCCAGATTTGGACGGGAGAGAAGCTGGGCCCAACTTAAAATTAAGGGAAATTTGGTCATATCTCTCTTACCTTCCTTTTCTTGTTAAAAGGACCAAAAAAAAAAAAAATATTATTTTCAAAACCCCCTCATAATTATAAAGTCTTGTATAAAGGATAAAATTTTTCAAATTTATATTTTGTGTGACAAATTTGCCCCTTCACACAAGCTTTCTATCTTTCTCCTCTATTTCTTTCTAAGAGCTCTTTCCACCACCACCACCACCGTCTACATCTACCACCATCACCATTTTTTCTACCATGACTACCATCATTTCCACTACCTCCGTCGTTTCTACCAACACCGTTTCAACCACCGATGCTATTTGACACCACCACCGCCTCCACTACCATTTCATAAATAGTATCTCAACTACCAGCGCCATTCGATGCCACCATTGCCGTTCAATGCCACCATCGTCATCCTTAGAGGCCAAGACTTCAGATCTGAGATTGATGATAGCAGATTTGAGATCTATCATCTCATATCTATATTCTCTTATTCTTTTTCTTTTTGTCTCCTCATCATACTCTGTTTTTCAGACAGTAAAATTTTACTCTGGTTTGAATCGAATCTAAGGCAATATATGTGCTCTCTCTATCTCTCTATTTCTCTATTTTTTTCTTTGGTATGCCCTCTGTTTTTGTTTGATAGAATGAGAGTAAAATTTTACTTTGGTATGTGCTCTGTTTTTGTTTGATAAAATGAGAGTAAAATTTTACCTCTAAGGTAATATATGTGTTGAACGATATAAAATTTTACTTTGAATCATAATAAATTTTACTCTAATTCAGAGTAAAGTTTACTACGACTCAAAGTAAAATTTTACTCTGAAATATATTGTGAGGATGACTTTATAGGAAAGCTGATATATATATATATATATATATAAGGGTAGTATAGTAAAAGAAATAAGTTTTAAAATATTAGGGGGTTTTGAAAGGATTTATATAATTCTTGTCCTTTTGAAAGACAAATTAGACAGTGAGGGATCTATCACCAAATCCCGCTAAAATTAATTATCAAGGAATTGAATACGGCTTTGCATCCCAAAAATCTATAAAGCACAGACACCTCATTGGAGGTTAGGTATGAGATAGACACGTGCTAGACACATGTTGGACACGTTGAGGACTGTTTTTCAAAAAAAAAAAAATTTACATTAAAATTTTTTTTTTACTAAAATAACATATTTAAAGTCGATAAATTTGATAAAATTAAATATTTGACATAAATATATATTAAATATATAAAAATATAACATAATAAATATATAAAATTATATTTTTTACATCGATCCCCAACGTGTCGTAACACCCCAAATAATTCACAATAATATAGTTCTAACATAACGCTATATATATATATATATGCAATATACCAAGACAACTACAAGATCAATTCCAAAAGTTCTTTTTCTCATTGAACTATAAATTAAGAGTTACAATTTCATGGAAATCCTTACAATTCAAAAAGTTAGAGAAAACAAAATGATTGCCCCATGGGCTTACAAGTTTTAAACACGGCCTTCAAAGAACAAAAAAGGCCTATAATTTTCCAAAAAGAACAATGTAAAAGCCTGACAATTAGATTACTACTTCAAAAGATCTATAAGTTGAAAACAAAAGGGGTTAATTGATTTCTTCTTCATTGATGGGGTTGCGGTTCAACAAGTCCTGAAATCTTGTTTGATAGGAATGAGCAATTGCCCAATAGAGAATATATTTAACCAAGTGTATATAAACATTTGACATAAATATGCATGACTATTACCTTTTGCCAATGAATACTAATTTCCAAGTTAATATTACAATACACAACCTTTCACCAAATTTCACATTTTTCGGTCCTCACATGGATGGCTAGTGGGCACCTCAACAGTTCCACATTTGTCATCCTCACATGACTGGGCACGTGGACACCTCAAAACATTCCCACATTTTTCGTCCTCACATGACTAGGCAAGTGGGCACCTCAATTTCCCCGTGCGAGTACCAACATAATACACAACCATATCACACAAAAGTAAATCATCCACGACTCAATCTTTATTAAGTTAGAAGGGATTTCAATACATCACCAATTTATCCACTAATTACTCTTCAATTACCAAACAATACCCATGAACCGCAAGTAGGGTTTCACAAGAAAATTAGGGCTTTTTCTTCCATCCTTTCATTTTCCTTGATTTATGCTCTTTACATTATCTTTTCTTAGTACATAATCAAATCTTTCACCAATTTTAGTCAAAACTCACCATCACCATAAATGTCCATATATATATATATATATCCACACACACACACACACACACACACACACACACACACACACACTCACACTCTCATATATATATATATATCACTCATTTCAAATCAGACATCCATATCATAAGATTAACGCATATTTAAACCAAAATATAGATATACAAGGGTAAAAATATTCCTACCTTAAGAGTTGTGAGAGAAGAGATGAAAACTCAAAAGATGAATCTCCACAATAACAAGATCTAATTGGTTTAACCATCGTCCCATATGTATCATATAATCGATGAAGAACAAAATCAAGTCACAATTCATGTAATGAAATGAAACATTCAAGTTTTTATGAAAATAATACCTCTTTATCACATCCTCTCCACAATTCAAAATACATAATACTCAGAAAAATAACAAATCATCCAAATTACACATCATTAAACAAATCTAGATATTTTCCATGGATCTCAGCTTCTTACTCCCAAGTAGTTTCTTCTACCCCGTAGTGGTGCCACAATACTTTCATTAAGGGAATAACTTTACCCCTCAAAACTTGCTCTCGAGAATCCAAGATCCTTATCGGTCTCTCTTCATAGGTGGCATTTTCATCTACTTCTGGACTTGTCCAATCAAAAACATGGAAATGATCGGGTTCATACTTACGAAGCATGGAAATGTGAAATACATCGTGTAGCCTTAAGAGTTGTGTTGGTAAGGCCAGACTATAAATTACCTCCCCCACCCATTTTATAATATCAAAAGGGCCAATGAACATAGGTGATAATTTTCCACTTCGCCCAAATCTCACCAAACCCTTCCTAGGGGATATCTTCAAAAATGCATGATCACCTACTTCGAAAGACAAGGGTCTTCTCCTCCGGTCGACATAACTCTTCTGTCAGCTCTAAGCCATGATCAAGCTCTTCAAAATAAGAGCCACTTCCTCGATGGTCTCACGGACTAATTCAAGTCTAAGCATGGGTGAATCCCTCACCTCGGTCTAGCACACAGGTGATCTACATGGACGCCTATACAAGGCTTTAAAAGGTGCCATCTCGAGGCTAGCCCGATAACTATTATTGTAGACAAACTTCGCTAGAGACAAGTGCCTCTCCCAATAACCTTTGAAGTCTAATACGCAAGCTCTCAACATATCTTCTAGAATTTGGATAGTGTACTTAGATTGTCCGTCCGTTTGAGGGTGATAGGTAGTGCTAAAGGTCAACTACGTACCCGTAACTTTTTGCAAACTTTACCACAATTGTGCAGTAAAGCAAGGGTCTCTATTTGATACGATGCTCACCGAAACCCCGTAGAGACGAACAATCTCTCTAACATATAGCTCAGCTAAATAATCAACCGAATTACCCATACACATAGCAAGAAAATGGGCCGACTTAGTCGATCCACAACTACCTAAACCATCATTACCCTTCTGCGTGCTAGGAAGGCCCGAGGCAAAATCCATAGTGATATGCTCTCACTTCCACTCGGCTATTGGTAAGGGTTGTAATAACTCGGCTAGCTTTTGGTGTTTTTCTTTGACTTGTTAGCAGGTTAGACACTTAGATACAAACAACGCCACATCTCGCTTCATCCCTCTCCCCCAAAATTGACAGCTATGGTCACAGTTCATTTTTGTGCCTCTCGGATGTATCACAAGGCGTGAGTGGTTAAATTCCTGAAGGACTTCATCTCTACAAGTTTTTGGCACAAAGAGGCGATCTAGATACCGAACACTAGTATCAAAATATACCCTTAAACCCTTCTCCTCCTTTCATTGGGATATTTTTTCTCGGATTACCTCCACTTTTGAATCACCTTGTTGTGCTTCTATGACCCATGTTATGAGCGTTGGTTGTGTAAGGACAATAAACAATGTGGCATGTTTAGGAGGCTCGTTAAGGTGCATGTCAAATTCACTCAAGTCACCTAACATTTCCCATTCTCTCATGGAAAGACTAGCAACAGTGCTCATGAATTTTTTGCATAAGGCTTTGACCAGCATATTAGTCTTTCCTGAATGATAGTGTAATTCATAATTGTAGTCTTCCATAAACTTCATCCACCTCCTCTAATGTAGGTTCAAATCTTTTTGGGAAAATAGATATTTAAGGCTTTTATGGTTCGAAAACACACCAAATTTCTCCCTATATAAATAGTTCCTCCAAAGCTTTAAAGCAAAGATGTTTGCTGCTAATTCTAGGTCGTGAGTTAGATAGTTCCTCTTGTAAGTTTTTAGCTGACGCGACCCATATGCCATAACCTTACCCTCTTGCATCAAAACACACCCCATACATTCTCTAGAAGCATCACAATAGACGGTGTAACCTAACCCTCTCTTTGGAATAATCAAGATTGGTGGGGTAGCCAGCCTTGACTTCAATTCTAGGAAGGATTTCCAAACAAATTTCACGCCCTTTTTAGTTAACCTAGTCAACAGAGAAGCTAGAATAGAAAAATCTTTCACAAACCATCTATAATAACCGGTGAGGCCCAAAAAACTACGAATTTCGAAGGCGTTCTTTGGTCTTTCCTAATTTTGCACGGCCTCTATTTTTGAAGTATCCACTGTGACCCCATCTCTAGAAATAACATGATCCAAAAACTTCACCTCAGAAAGCCAGAACTCACACTTCTCATACTCAGCATACAACTGGTGTTCTCTAAGCAATTGTAAAATGATATGGAGGTGTCCCTCATGCTCGTCCTCAGAAGGTGAATAAGTAAGGATGTTGTCTACAAAAACCACTACAAACTTGTCAAGATACTCTTGAAAGACTCGATTCATCAAGTCCATGAAGGTGGCAGAGGCATTGGTCAAACCAAATGACATCACAAGAAATTCATAGTGGCCATATCAAGTATAAAAGGCCGTTTTTGGTATATCCTCCTTCACTCGCAACTGATGGTAGCTTGACCTTAAATCTATCTTAGAGAAATAGTGGGAACCCTTGAGTTGATAAAAAAAGGTCATCTATTTTAGGCAATGGGTATTTGTTCTTAACCGTGACCCTATTTAACTTGCAGTAATCAATATACAACCGTAACGAACCATCATTCTTCTTAGCAAAGAGAGTCGGTTCTCCCCATGGCAAGTTACTAGGGCGTATAAAGACCTTATCTAATAACTCTTGTAACTACTCTATCAAAATGAGCAACTCTGTCGGCGCAAACCTACAGGGTGACATGGAGATAGGTGCCATGCTGGGCACCAAGTATATAGAAAACTCGACCTCACGATAAGATGGTAATTCGGTAAGGTCCTTAGGAAAGACATTAGAATACTCGTAAACCACCTTAGGGAATACACCTTGAATCCCGTTATTACTATCATCCAAGAAGGCTGCAAGAAAAAAGCTAAGTTCACCTCAACCACGTGGGTCATATAAAGGCGGCAACAATCTATTGGTTATATCCCCCCCAAAAGAAAAACAATCACCACCCAATGTACACACTGTAACCCTCCTACGATAATAATCTATTACAGCACGGTAGGAGGACAACCAATCCATGCCGAGGATAACATCAAAACTTGACATATCTAATAACACAAAACTGAAAGTGAGTCGGCAATCAGCAACTTCAATCACACACCCGCAACATCCCTGATTCAAGACAACTTTACCCCTAATAGGTGACTCTACCATGAACGGAGACTCTAGTTGTTCACTTTCTAACCTCAAAATGGATGCGAATGCAGACGCTATAAATGAGTGTGATGCTCCGGTATCTATCAATATATTGGCCTAAGTATTGAAGATAAGGTATGTACCTCTCACTACCGATGGTCCATAAGACTGCTCAGATGGTATAATGGCATAAACTCGCCCCTATGGTCCATGCTCACTCTGATCTCCTCTTTGAGCATAGGCTGGTTGCACATACTGTACGAAAGTGGCCCTTTGTACCACTCTAGATGCCTGTCCAGATTGAACTGGCTGATGAGTCTGCCTCTGACTTTGATCTGACTGAAAACCTCTCACTGGTTAGAACCCTTAAGCACTAGCTGTCTTGGCTATCTGTGGATAAGACCTCTTCATATAACTAGACAAGCCACACTGATAATAGATAGGAGATTGACCTCCACCAAGTGTCTAGCTCTGAAAACGAGCCGAAGTTTGGCATTGTTGACTTTTCCTTTGTAGACATGTAATGGACTTATGACCTTGCTCACCACACTAATAACAAGAAACTCCGCTTTGCCCTATACTATCTGTACTCTTTCTTAGCCTAGGAATCAATTACATAGTCTGCAATGGTGGTGACTGAAAAGACAAAGAGCCCCCTCAACTTTTTGGATGAGTTAGTGTCCTTTCGAGGCTCTCAAAATCCTTGTCTCTTAAGCCGTCGTCTCTTTTCTTCAGTCTCCAACATTACTTCTATATGTGCAGCGGATTCCACCAATCTATTATAATCGCAAATCATGTTTCCCATCATTTTCATCAAAATTCCCAGCCTTAACCTTTTCTCAAACTCTAGACATTGACACTCTTCAGTTGCTATAAGGTCTGGTGTAAAACGGGATAGGCTAGTAAAGGTGGCCCCAAACTCTGCCACTGTAGAATCAAATTGCTCAAGCTCCTCAAATTCCCTCCTTAATCATTCCTTAGTGGTAGGAGGAAGGTGCTTATCTTGAAATACATGAGAAAACACCTCCCAAGTGTGCTTAATTCGGCCCTTACCATACTTCCACCATTGACTTGCGTCCCCCTTTAACTAGTAGGTGGCAAGTGCTACTCGAAGTTCACCCTCACTGATGTCTAAGATCTCGAAAAACTTAGTGATTTGGTCCAACCATTCATCGGCCTTTAACGGCTCGACGCTGCCATGAAATTCAGCAGGGTTAGAGTGGAAGAACTCATTTTTCATAAACGAAGCCCTTGATTCTCCTTTTACAGTCCTAGCTGCTTGCTTGGCTTTAAGAATATCCATAGACTCTCTAAGAGCCGTTGCCATTTCTCGGGCCAAAGCCTGCATTGTGTCTTGAGCCGGTGGAGCGACCACGTTGTTCTGACCCACTCATTCTTCTTACGGAGGGATCTCCGGTTGGGCCGGAATGTTTCGACTGTCCTGGAGAGGTTTGCCATGGCCTCTAACACGTCTAGACATCCTATAAGAATTATAGATAAAATTTTAAATTCAGGACTTACGATCTCACACGTAATCTCAACCTTCATAAACGAACTAACATGAAATGACGTACACACCTAAGTCACATTAGATAATCTACATATACACCTTGTCACATAAAGCATCTATGAACCACCCATTCAAGATATTAACCTATTCCACGACGCCTAAAGATTTCCAAATGGAAAAGCACTGATCAAGTGCCTTTCCAAAAGGACTTCAATGAATGCGGTGAATGCAAGTCGTGTCCCAAAAATTTGATCCCATACCCACATAACCAGATAAACACATAATCATATAACAATTAATATTTCTTCCTGACATAGCAAACCTATTATGGCACAAGCCACTACCTACGAGCTCAACGAAATCAAACCTGGCTAGGTCTAATACCAATTTGTCACACCCCAAATAATTCACAATAAAATAGTTATAACATGACGTTATATATATATATATATATATGCAATATACCAAGACAACTACAAGATCAATCCCAAAAGTTCTCTTCCTCATTGAACTCTAAATTAAGAGTTACAATTTCATGGAAATACTTAAAGCTCAAAAAGTTAGAGAAAACAAAACAATTGTCCTATGGGCTTACAAGTTTTAAACATGGTCTTCAAAGAACAAAAGGGACCATAATTTCCCAAAAAGAACAACATAAAAGCCTGACAATTAGATTAGAACTTCAAAAGATCTTTAAGTTGAAAACAAAAAGGGGTTGGTTAACTTTTTCTTCATTGATGGGGTTGTAGTTCACCAAGTCTTGAAATGTTGTTAGATAGGAATGAGCAATTACCAAATAGAGAATACATATAACCAAGTGTATAAACATTTGACATAAATATGCATGACTATTACCTTTTGCCCATGAATACTAATTTCCAAGTTCAATTTATAATACATAACCTTTCACTAAATTCCACATTTTTTCGTCGTCACATGGATGGCCAATGGGTACCTCAACCCTTTTACATTTGTCATGTCTTCATACGACCGGGCACGTGGACACCTCAAAACATTCCCACATTTGTCGTTCTCACACGTCCTGGCAACTGGACACCTCAATTTCCCTACGTGGGTACCAATACAATACACAACTATATCACACAACAAGTAAATCATCCATAACTCAATCTTTATCAAGTTAGAAGGGATTTCTATACATTACCAATCTACCCACTAATTACTCTTCAATACCAACCACGACCCCATGAACCACAAGTAGGGTTTCACAAGAAAATTAGGGCTTTTCCTTCCATTCTTTCATTTTCCTTGATTTATGCTTTTTACATTATCTTTCCTTAGTACATAATCAAATCTTTCACCAATTTCCTTGTGTGATCAAGAAACCCAGCATTTTTCCTACTGTTACACCGAATGTACACTTCTGTGGATTCAACCTCAACCGGTATTCTCTGATCCGTTGAAAGAATTTTCTTAAGGCGGTGTAATGGCCCTCTCTTTCCTTGGACTTGACAATCATGTCGTCCATGTACACCTCGACCTCTTTATGGATCATATCATGTAGAATTATGGTTGTAGCCAGTTGATAGGTAGCCTCAGCATTCTTTAGCCCAAACGGCATCACTCTGTAGCAGTAGGTTCCCCACAGTGTAGTGAAAGCAGTTTTCTCCTTGTTTTCGGGTGCCATCAGAATCTGGTTATACTTGGAAAATCCATCCATGAGGGAGAGAAATGCATGGCCTGCGGTGAAGTTCACCAGTTCATTAATGTGCAGCAGAGGAAAGTCGTCATTTGGACTAGCTCTGTTCAGATCCCTAAAGTCCACACACACCCCAATTTTGCCATATTTCTTTGGCACTGGAACAATGTTGGCCAACCAAGTTGGATACTCAGATACTAGCAAAAACCCTGCGTCTATTTGCTTGGTGACCTCTTCCTTAATCTTAGAAGCCCAATCCAGGCGTATCCTCCGCAGCTTCT
Source organism: Camellia lanceoleosa (assembly GCA_025200525.1). NCBI lineage: Eukaryota > Viridiplantae > Streptophyta > Magnoliopsida > Ericales > Theaceae > Camellia > Camellia lanceoleosa. The sequence continues at coordinate 135,688,653 of CM045770.1, read as the reverse complement.
GTTTGATGGGTCGGGCCTCGGGGTCAAGAGGGATCCGAACAATCTTAGGATCGATTCCAGGCACGTCTTCATAGGACCACGCGAAAACATCTTTGAAATCTTTTAATAAAGCGACTAAGCGCTCGCGCTTCTCCGAAGACAACGTGGACCCGATCTGGACCAGATGCGGATCTTTTTCAGAACCCACATTAATAGTAATGATTTCATCAGTGAGGGGTTTTGCAAACCTCTCTTCCTTCTGATTGATCAAAATTTTTCAAAACCAGAGGAATTGCTTCCTCATCGTTTTCATCAAAATTTTGAAAATCATGATCAACGCAATAAACAAGAGGCACAGAGAAATACTCAGAATCTGCAGTGGCATTCTCATGCACAAGGTCAAGTTCATCCAATTCCTCAGTTACAACCGACTCAAAAGAAAAAGAAAAGGACGACCTAGACAAAAACCTCAGCATCCGGGTTATCAACCCCAGGAATACCGGACCCAGACTCAGAAGAACCAGAATTTGATTCCGACTCCACAAACTCTGTGAAATCAGATTCTGGTTCATTACTCAACTCAGAACCGCTAGATAGGTAGCCCTCGTCCAGCTGCCAAATGAGGGATGGTGCGTCAGATAAATCCAAGATACTGCTAGAAGGGTTCACTCCCAGTTGGTCTCTGATCATGGCAACGGCCAGGTTATCCCCCAAGCTCTTTGAGTCGATCGGAGGATCCGAAAGGAGACATGCCAGTGCTGCTCCTACTTCAAGCCCGTTGCTGTCGAAATCACTTTCTGTGCTCTTCGCAGCTTTAGCAGTCAGTTCAGTTTGTTCCTCTGTATCACTGTCTTGCAGCTGCAAGTCAAAGAAAATCTTAAAGTCGGGAACCCGCTACTTCTCAAAGTTGAACTAGGACTCGGGGAAACCATAGAATGGGAAGTCTTCACCCTTCTGAACAAAATAGCCATTCAGGATTTCCCGAATTGGTTGATGCACAAGCTCGTAGCGCTTTCCAGTCTGTTTAGCTCTGGCTCTTCCAGCTATTTCTTTCCCTTTCCTCACCCAGTCCTCTTTGGTGGGCGTATAGCCATGACCAAAGACATGGGGGTTATGTGGCACATCAGCCAATGCAGTAACACCCTTCTGGCCACTTCTTCCTAATCCTATTCCGGGCATGTGTTGTAGCTTGTTCACGAGGTATACAGATTGGGCACTGACATATAAGCCCTCATCGATGGCCAAGTCATATTCTACACTACCCGAGCCTCAGCCAAGGTGAACCCCGAAAGGAAAACATCCTCTTCGCCATGCAAAATTTCCAGCACAGATGTAGTGACCTCTGACAGAGGATGTATAGATGAATTCTCGAAGACTATGGCCCCTCTCTTCCCATGAGGGTATTTCAGTATTTAGTGGAGGGTAGAAGAGACTGCTTTCACTTGGTGTAGCTAGGGTCACCCAAGTAGTAAGTTAAGAGTGGTCGGGACATCCGGGACATGGAACTACATGTCCTACTGAGCTGGGCTAACCTGTACTCTAATCTACACTATTCCCATCACCTCTCTGCTTGTATTGTCATATGCCCGAATCACCTGGTTGTAGGCACAAAATTGACCAGTTTCAGGCCAATAGCATAAGCCTTACTACAAGGACAGACGTTGATTGCTGACCTAGTGTTGACCAATACCACTAGTATTCACTTTTCTCGACACTCTACGGATATGTATAGAGGCTTGTTGTGTGCAGACCCTTCTGGTGGTAATTCCTTGTCTAAAAAGGTCAAAGTTCGCGCAGTGCCTCCCAAGAAGGCTAATCCCACCAGTTGTTCCGGGGTGGTGTCGATGGACAACTTAGCTTTATCCATTGCTGTCAGTACAACCTGTCTGTGTATTCGTGAAGCCATAAGCAGACCCTAGATAGATATGTCAGCTTGAATCTTCTTCAACTATTTTAGCACAGCCTCTTTCTTTAACTGTTTTTCCTCCTGTCTCTCCACTTCTTTATCCTTCCCGGATGCCTTGGGTTGGTCCAGACGTAGTGGTTTGAAATATCGGCCACTTCTTGTCACGTGGTCGATTTCTTCCACATACCAAGTGTTGTCAGGAAGGTCTTTACCCTAATCCTTATCAGTATGGGCCAGGTGTAAGTTGTCGTCATCCCACTAGACCTCTTCAGCAGCCGACAAGCACTTGTCTAGCTCCGTTCGGATCATTCTGTTACCACAAACATTCCTTGCAGGGTGTTGAGCTTTTCCAGCTTTCCGATCGCTTTCACTCATTTCTTGCTCAAATCGCTCTAGTGCGGCTTCTTGTTCTGTATGCACAATACTGACAATGCCCAGTTCCTGAGCCAATTGTTCTTCACCGGTGTTTTCTGGCAATTTACCCTTTCCATCGGCCGTTTTAGCGATTGCAGCGGTTCTCATTTTTTGTTCTTCCAGCTTTGATTTAGTTCCCTCATCTCTATCAGGTTTATCACTTAGCCACCCAGAATTGTCTGTTGACTCGTTTAGATCAAACCAATCAATATGCACGTCTCTTTGATCTTGCTCTCATCAAAGAATTGTAAATTGTCTATATTCTCCTCCAGGTCGGCTAGATCATCTAACCCCTGACTTGGCCCATCTTTTCAAACCACACTGACCTCCATCCCAGTTGGCAACACTATTTCTGGCTTAGCTTGATTGATTGGCATAATATAGCAGCTCGGGTTGTACGCTTCTTCAGATAAGCCCTCGGGCAACGGACTGATATTCTCCACCAAGGCTAACCTCTCTTTGTCTTCCACTGTCACCACCATTGGTTCGGGTTGGAATGTAGACATGTTCACCATGCACAAGTCCGTGCCCTCAGGGGTGAACAACGCTAGCTTAGGTGGGTGGAAATGGGTGATGTATATACTGGGGTCATAAGGAAAGGCCAATGTGTGGATGAGGTTTATATGCCGAGGTGGAGGGACTTGGTTATGTGGTGGGAGAGGATTTGTAGTGACGTTTGGCTTTTGGAGAGGCGCTATCACCTTATTGTTAATGAGATCTTGAATCTCATGATACAGCCTATAGCATTGATCAGTGTCATGACCGTGCTGCTGGTGAAAGGCACAGTATTTGGCCGGGTTGTGTCTCGAAAGGAGAGGATCGGGTAGAGAGCGAGGCTTTAGTGGTTTAAGATGCCCCTTTTTGATCAGGACCCCTAAGGCTTTGGATAAAGGCATATGGAGCGGGGTAAAGACCCTTTGAGATCGGGCATGGCTGGTTGAGGTTTGTGGAGTTGTGTTGGAGGTGTTGGCGAATGGGTTGGCAGTTTTGGGTGTGGTGGTGACCATACTCACATCCAAAGGCCGTACAGAGGTGCTACCACCTGTAGTTGCGCTTGAGCTGCGTGTAAAGGGCCTCTTGGGCTGTTTCTTCTCGTGGTCTATCAGCCCCTGTTTTATCGCATCCTCAATTTGAACCCCTATTTCATGGATCTCAGCGAATATAAACAAAGGCAAGACTATCATTTTATGTAATAATCTTCCTTGCAAGTCACGGACCACCATTCTGATTTGGTCCTTTCAGATGGCCGAATAGTCATCATAGAGGCCTTAGCCCTCCATTGAGTCACAAAGTCCAAGAAACCCTTATTCGGCTTCTGGCGGGTTGCTTCAAGATCATGGGTAGTGACCTCGATCTGGGTATTGTAGGAGTACTGCGCGATGAAGGCCTCGCCATTTCTTCCCAGTTCTGTTTCAAGGAGTCGTCCAACTTTGCGTACCAGATGGCCACTATACCCGACAGGGTCCGACCAAAAAGCAACAACTTCTGAAGCCTAGTGAGGCCCATTGGTCGTAGGATTCAAACCGGTCTATATGCGGCATCTTGGATCTGTTTGATAGAGTCACTGCGGTGTCTGTGTATCCATCCTTAATGTCAGGGATTAAATTCACGCCCTGCACCCGCTTGAAGAGTTTTTCTAGCTTGTCGACTTTCAAAGCAGTGGGGTTAACTTTGAATTCAAATGGTGCCTCTATTTGGTAAACTGGTGCCTTGGAGGTCTGAGGTGGGATCGAATCTACCGGAATGCCCATATTCTCTTGGACATTGACTGTGACCCCAGGTGGCGAAATTCTCGTTGGGGGTGCATGGGATGCAGAGGCTACTGCCGGTTGTGGTTGCTGTTATTGAAGTCTATCTATCATTTCTGCTTGGCGGGCTGCGACCTCGGCTTGGCAAACTGTGACCTCAGCTTAGTGGGCAACATCTAGCTGCATAGTCTCAATGGTCTGCTGGAGCTGACGAAACATATCTTCTATGCTGATTGGGGGATGTTGAGCTATCAAAACTGGCGAATACTCTCTTTCTGGAGTAGAAGTAAAAGATTGGGCTTAACTGGGCACAGGCGAAGTAAAAGGTGATTACTGGATTGGTGAATTCTGCCTGATCCTCCTCCGTTTAGTAACCGGTAGAAGTGAAACAAACACTGGCTGTCTCCTGACAAGATCCCCGGATCTATAAGTCATTCTCATTCGGGTCTAGAGTGCTTGGGGGGTAACAGAATCGTCTAAAGCAATGATGAAAAACTACCTTGAAAAAAAAAATAAAGCAAAAAGAAGACAAAAATTAGAAACTGCACAACACCTCGGCTCAGACATAAACAACACACAGTTACAATCATAAACCGGAGAACTGTACTCAACACTGATTTCTGCCCCAAAACGGATGCCCAAAATTGCAACTGATACATACATTCCTGTATAGTTTCACTCTAAAAGCACATAACAGTTAAATGAGAGCTAAAACACCCCTATGATGGGGTAAGGTTACCTTGTCCTAGTTTCGTTAGGAACTAGGGTTTCACTACTTAAGCAAAGTGTTTCACACAATCCTGAATTTGGGTAAGCAACCTGTCCTAGTTTGGAATGGTCTCTATGGTTTTCGATATGCAACTAGGCCGATTGGTCAAAAAGGGTACCTCAGCAAGACTACCTAATATACCTCTCACACCTAATACCGAGAAAGTGAAAAGAGGATCAAACGGTACAGCGGTAGTCCAGATCCAAGGATTGTATTTCCATCGTGGTAGAGCTCGCAATCGGTCAGCCTTTTGGCAAGCTTTTCTAAGCAAGCCTCCCGCAAACCGTTCAGGAATAGCAGATGGCAAACACTATGACTTAAACGCACCGATGCAGATGCAAATGAAAATGTAAAGAAACACATAAGTATAGATAAAATAGTCATATCATGAGTTCAAGTCAAGTTCTCTAAGTCCTCAGCAGAGTCGCCAGAAACTGTAGCTCGGCTTTTCTGCGTCCCTTTTCAGAAACTTAAAAAAAAGCCTTACAGTTCGGACTTCCGTGGTTTTGAATCTAATCTCATAAGTGCCATGTGAAATTGATAAACACCAAAGAGTCCAAATCTGACAAATTGTTTTGAAAAATTAATTTTAGGATCAAAAATGCCAAAATTGGACTATTTTGCTAGATACAGAGTCGCCACGTGAATATTTTATTTTTGAGAAAATTTAGGAAACCCATGACTCGTGCCAAAGGCCACGTGTTCGTCATCACTAAAGTTGCCTCGGCTCGGGAACTTAGGTACGAAAGGGAAAGGTCATGAATTGAGCACCCTCGCTCGCCCGATCAAAGATTGGTCTCTACTAATCATGATATGATTTTTTATCAACGTTATGTACTCTTGTTTCAGTTATTGAGCTAGCTTTACTATGTGATGTGCACAAGCAAGTATAGAGTAGTTTGCTCAATTTGGAACGATCTAATTCATGTTTGTTTGCGAAAATGGTTTGAATTTGCCACTTCAAGTAAACTTAAAGTTTGCGGATTTGCCACCAAACATAGTGGGCTTAAAACGGGTTTGCCACTTAACAAAGTGGGCTTAAGACTTACATTTGTTGAATTGTTCCAATTCAAACAACAAGCCTTCATCCACAAGCATTCATGCAGTTCAGCATTTAAGCACATAGCCTCATGGAAAGCATGATAATCATGGCAAGATTCACACTTATGCAAGTATGCTAAAGCGTAAAACTCACCTAGTACTCCAAACCAAAAAGATATGAGTTAGAAAGCTATGCATGATTCATAACTATACAAGATGCCTAATGCAACGCATGCAATATGCAATTTTATAGGCTCGGCTACTAATATAGCATATGGATCGATTTGAACAACATGCGATTAAACACATATTCAAAGATGATATTGAAATGACAATGCAATTTGAATGATGCGCCGAGCCTCGGTGCTTGCAATACGAATGAATGGATGCAAGCATAAGGTATGCTAATTAAAACATGTCTCTAATCTAACCATCAAAAGTGATTAAATAAAAGGGAGAAAGACGTGGGGTTGGAAAACATACATACACACACACACACACACACACTTATTACAACATTACGCCATCGCGAAGGAGGGTCCGAATGAATAAGCTAACCAACTAGCTACACTAAGCTAATTAAGCTAATTATTACAGTACGTTGAATGAATAATGAGCTTACTCTAAGCTAGTTAAATATTACAAAACAAACTAATTAGCTAAGTACTTAACTAATTAATTACAAAACAACTAAGCTAATTAATTACAATATGAATTAGCTAACTACTCTACTTAAATAATTACAACATTAGTTATTCAGTTACAACTAACTAACTAATCAATTTAAATAAATGGTCCTGAGAAGCGAGGGATGCCCAATGCATGCTCGAATTCCACCCGAAGAACGCCTGTTGTTTTGCTTCCAATTGCCTCTGTTACACATCCTATGCACTGGTCCTCATTCTCCAAATCAATTCTGCTTTGCTTGACAAGCTTTCTGCCAAATTTTCATTGATGTCCAACAGGCCAGAAGTGGTGGCCGGCTGGCCACCAGCAAGGGGTGTCATCCAACAATGGTGGCCTGTCGGCCAGTAGCAGTGGCTAGCCGGCCACTGATGATGCTCATTTTCTTGCTGCAATAGAGAGCAAATAGGGCAAAGAAGAGGCATTCTCACAGGTTGTTTGTACTATGTATCACCCCTTATCATCAACACAAGCTCAAAGGAGTGATACATTTGGCCCTCAAACTGTCAATCAAGCAATTTCCATGCATGATGGCTAAGAGACCAAATTATACAAGTTTAATGAGTGCAAAACAAGACTCAAGTGGCCATCACCCTATCATGCATGATCAAGGGCAATGAAGATCAAGGAAAGTGGCATATTTCATCACTACTGAGTATAAATGTCCCATTTTTCTTGTGTTCAAATTAACGTCCGATTTGAACACATGCAATGTAACACAAAGAATGCTTATCTTGCCACTTTTACTTACCAATTTTGTTTACACATTTTAATTACTAAATCATTCTTTAATTAGAGGGTTCAAACCACAAGTTGCTTTGGGCATGAAAGAGGTATCACACTATTGGTAATGAACCCCCTAACGAATTAAACCATTAGGTGTAGCACCTCCATTTCACACTTAGGCAAACAAGTGGCTTGAGGCCACTTTTAAAACAAAACAAAAGAGTAAAGAAATGAGGGGGATTGCAGAGATTAGAAGTGCTGAAATGAAGTGAGAAAAGCACTAAAATATACAATCAACTAAAACAAGTGGTGCCTAAAGGCCTAAAACACCAACTTGTGACGACTATTACATTATAACCATGCAAAACAAGACTCAACCGACCCAAAAAGCCCAAAACAGAGCTAAAGCATGCTATTTCAGAGGCAAAAACATTCTGGACTTGAGTTAAGTTAGGCTAGAAAAACATGCTAACATGTAAAGCTAACTAGGCATGCAAACAAGACACAAAGAGGGGAGGCTAACCTCTCCAAATTTGAACTTCAAAATGAGTTTTTTTGCCACTGAAAAGCCTTTGAAATTCAGTGGTTAAAAGGCCCAAAAAGGTTGGTTTGAAAGTGATGAACAAAGACACAAAAACTTTACAAGCAAAGAAGAAAGAAGGGTAGAGCACCCCCTAACTAAAAATGGCCTCAAACCACCATCTTTAGGCCATAAAAACAGAGTTTTTTACAGTTTAAAAATAGGCCAAAAACAGTTGAAAATGATGGTAAAGCAAGTGTGCAAAACAAGTATAAAAGGAGAGTGTTATACCTCTTGAAGGGAAGACACAAATGAGGCAATAAATCAAGCCAAGACCACCTTCTAAAGCTCAAAAAGGGTCCCAAGTAATCTTAGCCCAAAGATAAGAAACTTTGATTAGGGGTTAATGGGAAAACTTGAAGTGTGTCCACACTTGTATGCATAAAAGTTCAAGAGAGAGAAAGAAATGTAGAGAGAGAGAGAATTTTGTTCCAAAATTTCTAACCCTCTTCAATGGGGGAGAAGGTCCCATATTTATAGAAAAACAAGCTTTTGGCTGAGGTATATCAGTCCATACACGTATATGATGATCAAGCTGATTGTGCCAATAGTTGGAACAACTATCAAGAAAATATCTGCAAAAAAAGTCATCAATGGCCGGTAGGCCACTAATGTGGCCGGCCGTCCACCAGTGATGGCTGACAGCCGCCAAGGGTTGCAGGCTTGAAGATGTTTGTTCAAAATAGGGCACAGAATGGATGGGGGGTTGAAGGCTCAAAGACAGGGCATTTCGCCGAGGACTTTGGGCACCAAAACGAGCACAGACAATCACAATCATCGTGTGCACCAAGGATGACATCCAAGTCTTGAAGACGGTAAAAAATGGAGTGTCTACAGACATGCTAAAATACATCATGTTATGTATAAAATAGAAGCTTTATGTATAATTTTACGATAAACTTGTCTATACATGTTAGGTGTTTCTCAAACTAGGCATATCAAACACATATCTCTTATCCTTACCCTAGTGTCAAGTGTCCAAGATGGGTACTTCACAAATTTAGAAGATTCACAAATTTAGAAGAGTCAACGTAACATAACTTTCTACATTTTGAAAACATTGATAATTTGACAATTTATTAACTAAAACCTATTTCCAAGTTAATTATTCGATTCTGTTTTCCATGTAGTGTCCCTTTTGTTTTGACAACCTTTATTGCAAAGAATGAGATTTCGCTAAATTTGCTAATGATGAGGATGTTTTAAGAGCTACAGATTTTGACAATGTGGGGCTATCAAATCGCTATGAATCATACTAGTGCATTCATGGTTTAATAAACAAATGTGCTCAAGTTGGAAATATTACTACTCAATACATATTATCAAAAGTAATTGTTCTGGGTCACCAACTGATCTTTTTGGGTCTTCGTAGTTGAAAGTAGTAGAAATTCTTTGTTTGTTGAGGTGATGTCTTTTACCGATTGAATCTTTTTTGTTTGTTCTTTTTAATGTGTTTGATAGACTCAAATTAAATTTAAGAGCATGTTTTTCTTGCCTTTAGCACATAATACTAGTAATTTCTTCTCAATTGTGGAAGAGGGCATCAAAAGATCTCATTGGTCTAGCTAGAATCAACTTTGTTGCTGAGAAAGATACTACAACTTCTTTCATGGGCCATTTTATGGTAGACCAAGCAAGTAATAGGAAAAGATCAAGTGAAAGTTTAATTCATGCTGAACTTGTGAGGCCGTTCGTGTTATTATGTGGCCTTGTAGATTTTGTTACTATGCATCCACATTTAAATAATTATTTTAAGTACTTCCTTAGATCTATGAGTGGCTCTCTCAACTTCTTCTATAGTATCAATGGGATGTCTAGCATTCTCCAAGTTGTTGTACATTTGGGTAAGAAATGAAAAATGTGGTATCCATGTCAAAAATTGAAGGGGATTTTTGTAAAGTCAAGAGAGGGAAAGAGAGAACTCAATGCTTTGTATATCGACTTGGGGAAAAGGCTTTTTCACTATTCTGCAAAGCTCATGAGACGTATGCACCATCTAGCTTAAATATGAAAGAGCTGAAGAGGGAATGCAAAGATATAGTTGAACAATTGATTCTAGTGAAGTTGGGAAAGCAAAAGAGGGAAGCTATAATATTCGGTATATTGACCTGGGAGAAAGATTTTTTTACTATTTTGTAAAGCACATGGTTACCTTCAATGAAGCAGTAATTCAGGAGACCAATGAATTTTCCAGCTCTGCGTTTAGAGAGCTAAAGAATGAATACAAAGATCTCAGCAGAGTATATGAATCACATCGACGCAATGCAACTTTTGCTTTGGATGACATTTTCTTCCACAAAAATGGAGTTCGATGGCATTTGGCCTCTTTGTGCAATATTGATAATTTCGTTTTAGGTACTTCGTGTCCATGTTCATCATTCTCTTCAAGCCCTCTCCTTTTTTTTTTGGAGAATAACTGTAGTACCTATGTATTAAGCTTTAAGTAGTTGGGAGCATCTTTTAGTAAATAAATTTAAAAAAATTATTTATTTTCTTTTTTTGAAAAAAATAGTTCTCAGCGTGTCTGACACGTGTCCTCAACGTGTCGTTAATGTGTCGCCTAACATTTTGACATGTGTCCGGCCCAGGTTCATCTCCTACATGACCTTTGGAGACGTGCTTGTACTTCATACGTTATGGGATTAGTTCCTTGATAGTTAATTGTAAGTATCTAAACAATTTAGACAACTAAAAGAAAAAGTATAGGAATCTAACAAATTAGGTATCTAAACAATTTAATCAACCAAACAAAAGATGCGATACGCATATTAATATGAGTAACATTAAATAGGAGAAACAAATACTGTCCAAGGTTATCATTCTACAATTGATTTCATAATAAATTTATTTACTTTATTCAGTAATATTGTTGCCAGTTTGATTATATTATATAGAGAGGACTGGAGTTACTGATTTATTATAATTTTTGCAATTTACAAAAGGGTAATGCTACGTCGCTCAAAAATGTCCCCCCCGAATCCCCCTAAAGGCAAAAACGGCGTCGTTTTTGCCTTTTTTTTTTTTTTTTTTCAGAAGCAGAAATCAAAAGAAAGAGGAAGAAGGAGAAGAGGAGGAGGAGGAGGCCCTAACCACCGGGGAGGCTGAGCCGAGCCGCGACGAGCTGGTGGTGAGGCGACGACGGCGGGCGGCGAGGCTCGCAGCCCTCTTCTTCCTCTCTCTCTCTCTCTCTCTCTCTCTCGCTCGCCTCTGTGATTTCGAGGGATTCGGGGGAAAAAAATTAGGAGGACAAATCATTATCCTTTACAAAACTATAAGCGATTATAATATTCATAATTTTTGACTTACCTAAGCTAGTTTCCATTATGTCAGTTAATCATTTAAAGTACATAAACAAGTACCCTGCTCACTACTTTCCAACCCACCAAATATTAGAAATAAAGATATTTTATAATAAATCAAGTACCTTAAAAAAGAAATGCTAGTACTAAAGCACCATTTATTACTCTACGAGAAATTCATTGAACATCATATAATAAAAGCACAGAGGATTCTTTAGAGTTTTTTTTTCTTAAAATTTTTTAAAGTGATGTGTTATGTGATTGAGATTTAATGTTAAAAAATTAATATGACTTGTCATTAAATCTCAACTATACAACACACCACTTTAAGAAACTTTAAGAAAAAAAATTCTAAAGAATCCTTGCTCTAATAAAAAGTGATGGGTAAAAAAGTAGAAATAATAATTAGGAATCTTTAATTTTTTTTGTTTATTTTTTAACTTTTTAATTTTTTCGCTTAAGACAATATACTTTGTCAGTCGTAATCAACAAAAAAGATTATTAAAAGGTGATCAATATTAATAATTATAATTATAAATTTCTTTTTTAGTTATTTTTTGACTTTATATAAAAAAACATGTAACAAAAGTAGAGAGAATAATTTAACAACTTAAAATGATTTTTTAAATTAAAAACATTGTTCTCAAACAAAGCCTAAATTTAATAGGTAGGAAAAAATATATTTTTAACTAAATATAAATTTTTTTGATATAATATGTTAGCACAATACAAATAAAAAATGACATAATACGATTAGACAAAATAATAACTAGATTAAATAAGTGATGTTATTAACCAAAAATGCGAGATTCACACCTTGAAAGTTTGAACATTTGAGCTTTCTATGAAGCAATGATTTACATCCAATAAAAACTTGTCTTTATCCACATATTTAGAGCCCCACATCTTCAATAATAATAAAGATAATAATAATTTAATATAATTTCTCCTATTTAATAAACTAGTACATGGTAAATTTTCTTATTTCTTATTTTCTTTTAGTTGTTAGTTTTTATAATAGTTTTTAGCTTTTTATGTTTTTTATTTTATTTTATTTTGTAATAATTGCATTGGCCAGACCGCATGAGTAGATATTAAATGTATGATAAAAGAATAAAAATTAGCATACACATTTCACATATTATCCGATATTTTTATATTAATATTTAAGTATTAAAATTTTGAAAGTAGATTGAAACTAATCACATAAAATAATTGTAATCCATATCATATTATTCGACTTATTACTATTAAATATATAATTCATCAGATTGTTTCACTTTTGTTATATGTATGTATGTAGAAATCACTTGATAATTTAAAGGTGAAGACATAAAACATCCAACTAACATAATAATAATATTATTATTAAAGGTGAATAAATGAAACATCCAACTAATATTGTAATATTATTATTATTTTAAAATAAAATAAGTAAAGGAAATTGAAAACTAAAGTATTTTTATAAAATTCATTTATTCTCTAGTTTGATCATCTTTGTAGTTAAATTTTGAGAATTTGTTATATTGCTATTTTTCATTCCATATTGATCTTCCTCATTTTGTATTTCTTCTGCTACAATCTTCCTAGATGTGCGATCCTTGTCATTTATCTTATCTAGCATTATGAAAAATATGTATGTATATTTAGAAGCAAGTTTTAGTGCGTCAAAGTGGGTAATACTAATTGTAGAATCTATTTTAGATTGCGAAACAGAGTCGTTTCGAATCCTCTGAAACAGAGTTGATTATTAGGGTAAATTACATTTTGTACCCCTGAACTTTGCATTAAATCTCACTTTGGTCTCTACACATGAAATCATGACAGTCAACCCCTTGTACTTCTGATCAAATCCTCGTTTAGTCTATACACATGAAATTATGACAGTCAACCTCCTATACTTTTATTCAAATTCCACTTTGATCCTTACACAAGTATCAATGTTCTTCTTCTATTACTTTATTTTTAAATCTTTAACAAAATCCAGTCATGTAACAAAAAATGTGATTATGAAATGAGGGTAAGAGAGGAAAATCATCCATATTTCCCACCAATACACTTCGTCTTACATGATAAACACATGAAAGTTATATAATACAATATATATATATATATATATATGTTTGTATGGTAAAAATTGCGACGAAAGGGCAATAAAGTAGAGTTTTTGAAGAAAAAAATGCGACAAAAAAATTAAAGAGAAAAAAAGATGAATCGACAGAAGATTGTGTTACCATGAAAATAGAGTTTCGTGATTCCAATTTATGCAAAACCCTAGTTCATCTTCTTAATTGTTCAAAATTTGGGTATTGTTTTAACCTAATACAATCATATTTTGTCACGACCCAAACCCGCCCATTTGGGTTTAGCACCGTAACCGGCCAGTAATCCGAGATCACCGAAGGCCTGCTTAACAGTAAAACAGTAATACAGAGTACAGGGGCTAGCGAAAGCCAAAACAGCAATTAAAAGATGTCTAATGAGCTGTGACAGTCTGTATGCAAAGAGACTTTTTATAACATATTCACATAAACAAAACAGTATGTACGTACATCATATATAGATATTCAGGTCAGGGACTACATCCCTAACATAACAATACAATGTAGGTACAGTCTATACAATATTACAAAAACATATACAAAAAGGGAAAAATCTAAAACACTCCAAAAAGCCCTAGCTTGAAGGACTTGGAACCTCTCAGTGAGGCACAATGGTTGGCTTGGACAAAACGGGAGCTTAGCCTGACGCTTCTAGCAACGGTCTGGTGCCTGAACACCTCCATATATATATGAGCAGTGAGCTAAAGCCTAGTGAATAACATATGCGTAAAGAAGTTATGAATGAATGTCCTTTTAGTATTGAAAACAGTCCTTTATCAGAATAACAGTTATTCGATTATAACAGTCATAAGTGGTACATCCAATAGCAAACAGTACAGTAGGTCTTAACAGACCAAACAGTCAGTTGATGGCCATCATATCAGTAAACAGTAGTGATTCCAGACATGGGAACCGACAGAGATCTCTATAATAGTAGCCGTAACAATTCAGTAACAGTAAATTGCTATGGATGCCACGAATATAGTTTACAAATAGGACAAACATTCATTCAGTAAACAGTGTCATTTCATAAAATAGTACAGTCATTTGTTCAAAAAATAATCTCAATTGAATATATCTTTACAACATTGTTACTCACAGAGCACTGGGCTATAAGCAGCTAGAGCGTCCTCGAATGCCAACCCTACACAGTTACAAAACGAACACACACTGAGCTACACAGTTGGAAAAATAATAACTTAATCCCTAATTTGCCTCGGTGTGGTTCTCTCTCAATATCCTCATTAAGATGCCTTAAACTAGCTGAAACAGGGGTCCCGCTCGAGCGTGTCTTTCTCCGCTCGAGCGGACATGCAAACAAAAGGTCTCCGCTCGAGCGTGTATTCATCCGCTCAAGTGAACTGTAAACTATAGTAAAAGTACTGGATGCACGAAATTCACGCTCGATGGGCGCTCGATACCCGCTCGAGCGTGGGACACAAGTCCTCGCTCGAACGTGCATTCCCCCGCCGGCGGATCAGTAACACATGCAAAGTATCGGATACCGCATTTCGCCGGCGTAACTTTACCCGCTCGAGCAGACTGCATGAACTCAGTGTGTACGCTCGAGCGTGGAGTTCTCCGCTCGAGTGTGAGTCCAAAATCTGGAATTTCCAGATTTGAACCTCAAGTCAAAACCAACTTTTAAGGCATCAAATTCGATCCTTTTGGGCCAATTTTCTGGAAAACACTTGTAAATTCATAGTATAACATGATTTAAAGCTCAATTTGTAAAATCAAGGCCCAAAGGTGAGTCAATTAAACACAATTTCAAACGAAACTTCAAGAACATGATTTAAATATAACATGTAAGTGTTTAATTGAAATCAAAGCTTCAACTACAAGCTCAAATGCAAGTTTAAGCTCAAAATCATGGTGAACTCATGGACTATAACCACAATGTGGACTTGCATGCAAGAATCTCATGGAAAACAACCTTAAACTTCATAATATGCGCATGCATGCATGGTTTCCTACTCAATTCAACATATTAAACTAATTCATGCCTTTAAACTCTAAATTACCAAGAACCATGCAAGAAGCGACTTGAATTCACAATTAAGAAGAGGTTTCTCCTACTTTAGGTCCTCAATCACAAGTATGGAAGCTCAATTATGCACTTATCCTTCAAATCTTCCAATTCTCTAAGCAATTCTCTAGATGAAGCCAAGTTTCTCTACCTTTCTCTCTCTCATTTGGTTATGTTCTCAAAATGGCTGAAGAAGAGTGCTTGAAATAAACTCAATGTGTTTTATGAAGTGGGCCACTAAGTGGTATAATGGTGAATAAGGCCAACTATTGTAATTTAGTTTTATTTAATCTAATTTAATCATTCTAAATTAAATTTCAGTTAAATATACTAGAAAATCACATAAATTCTAACTAGAATAAATCATTAATCAATTTCAGATTAGGCCGCCGATAAGGCCTTTAATTTGCAATTTAAATATAATACATGAACATATAATTTAACAGTCGAACGGATAGACATACATTTAAACTAATACACTCAATTAATCAGTTCAGGATTTTAGTCAATCAATCATTTAACATGCTTAATCATAGATTAGCACTAATCAGTGGCATTATCAGTAAACAGTAGTGAGGGTTGTCACAGTTTCTCCTCCTTATAAAGAGTTTGGTCCTCCAAACTCGAGTTACCTTTATTCTGGAAGAATACTAGATTCAGTGGAAACAGTTCAGGATATCTCTTTATCATATCGTCTTCCCTTTCCCAAGTGGCATAAACGCCACCATGGTTTTGCCAGTCAACTTTCACTAACAGAATTTCTTTGTTTCTTAACTTTTTGATCCGTCGGTTTACAATCTGGATAGGCCGCTCTTCATAAGTATAGTCATCACTTAGCATTACACGGGTAGGCTCAATCACATGGAAGGGATCCCGAAGGTAATCCCTCAACATTGAAATGTGGAACACGTTGAGCATATGCTCCATTTCAGGAGGAAGCGCTACTTGATACGCCATCGGATTATTCTCCTCAATAATCTCATATGGTCCGACATATCTCGGCGCTAGGTTGCCTTTAACTCCAAAACGAGTCTGGCCTTTTATCGGTGTCACTTTAACAAAGACATGATCACCTACTTCATATTCTCTATCTCGTCTTCGGACGTCCGCATCACTTTTCTGTCGGCTCTGTGCGGTTTTCAGTCTCTGTTGAATCAGTTTCACTTTTTCAGTAGTTTCATATACAATCTCGGGCCCAAGCAAAGGCCCATCTCCAACTTCTGCCCAGCAAATCGGAGATCGACATTTTCTGTCATACAAAGCCTCAAAAGGCGCCATACCAATGCTCGAGTGAAAACTGTTGTCGTAGGCGAATTCAGCCAACGGTAAATGGCTTTCCCAATTTCCTTGGAAATCAAGAATACACATTCTCAGTAAATTCTCCAGAGTCTGGATGGTTCTTTCTGACTGGCCATCTGTCTGAGGATGGTAGGCACTACTTAGTCTCAGTTCAACACCAAATGCAGTTTGCAGACTTTGCCAAAATCTCGATGTAAACTTCGAGTCCCTATCAGAAACAATGGACACAGGCACTCCATGCAATCTCACAATCTCATCAATATAGAGTATAGCCAATTTGTCCGCATTATAAATTGTTTTGACAGGTAAGAAGTGAGCAGATTTAGTCAGCCTATCAACAATAACCCAAATTGAATCCATACCTTTACTGGAGCGAGGCAAACCAACAATGAAATCCATACTGATATTGTCACGATCCAAACCCACCCCTGGCTAGTAATCCGAATTACCGAAGGCTCGCTAATAAAGAAGACAAGAATACAGAGTACAGGGGCTGGCAGAAGCCAAAAAGTAATTAAAAGATGTCCAATGAGCTGTGACAGTCTGTATGCAAAAAGAATTTTTATAACATATGTACATTCAGAACAAAACGGTATGTACATGCGTCATTTACAAGCATACAGGTTAGGGACCAAATCCCCCACATAACAGTACAGTACAAAAGATCACTCAGTCTATACATAACAGAGACAGTTAGGGTGAATCTGAGACACCCCAAGAATAGCCTTAGCTTGAACAGATCTGGAACCTCAAAGTGAGGTACAAAGGTTGGCTTGACAAAAGGGAGTTTGACCCAACGCTCCTAGCTTCGTTCCGGTGCCTGGACACCTACATATATATATAAACAGTGAGCTAAAGCCCAGAGAATAACATATGCATAAAGAGGTTAAGAATGAATGCCCTTTCAGTATTTAAAACAGTCATTCAAACAGTATAACAATTATTCGATCATAGCAGTCATAAGTGGTACATCCAATAGCAAACAGTACAGTAGGTTTAACAGACCGAGCAGTCAGTTGATGGCCATCATATCAATAAATAGTAGTGGTTCTAGACATGGGAACCGACAGAGATCTCTATGTCAGTAGTAGTATAGTACAGTAACAGTAGGTTGCTATGGATGCCACGAATACAGTTCACAAATAGGACATTATTCATTCAGTAACAGTATTATTTCAGAAAACAGTACAGTTCAATTGTTCAGAAGATAATCATTATTGAACATATCTTTACAACATTGTTACTCACAGAGTTCTGGGCTACAGATAAGCTAGTGCGGGTCCTCGGATGCCAACCCTACACAGTTACAGGATAAACACACACTAAAGTCACATACTTGGGAATCAAAGACTTAGTCCCTACTTAGACTCGGTGTGGTTCTACATCAACATCCTTCTTAAGATGCCTTAAACATGCCCTAGGAATGCCTAAGATGGAAAGAGAATGCAAAGATGTACTTATAAACACTTTTCAAAATTTTCAGAAAACAGGGGTCTCGCTCGAGCGTGGATTTCTACACTCGAGCGGACATGCAGACAAAGGAGCTCTGCTCGAGCGCGACTTCCGTCACTCGAGCGGACTGCAAGCTATAGTAAAAATACTGGTTGCTCAAAATTCACGCTCAACAGCGCCCTTCGCCGGCGTGAGACCTAAGTCCTCGCCGGCGTGAACTATCTCGCCGGCGATCAGAACTGACAAAGTAATCGGATACACGATTTCACGCCGAAGGCCACTTTCGCCGAGCAAAAGGCTTGATCTTAGATTGTACGCTCGAGCGTGGAGTTCCTCGCTCGAGCGTGGGTCCAAAATCTGGAAATTCCAGATTTGAATCTCAAGCTCAAAATCAACTTTCAAGCATAAATTTCGATCCTCTTGGGCTAATTTTCTGGAAAACACTTCAAAACCCATAATATTACATTTTTCAAGGATCAATTTGAGAAATCAAAGCCCAAAGGTAGTTCAATTAAACACATTTTCAAATAAACTTCAAGAACACAAAATGTATGAAACATGCATGTGTTCAACCAAATTCAAAGCTTCAATTACTTGTTCAAATGAGCTCAATTGCCTTAAAAACAAGATGAATTCATAGACTAAACTCAAGATATGAACATGCATGTGGGATTTCATGAAGAACAACCTCAAAATGCAAGACCATGCACATGCATGCATGGATTAAGCTCCAATTCAACATTATTAGACTAAATCAAGACTCAATTCATCCATAAATCAAGAACCATGCAAGAACTAACTTGAATACATTAATGAGAGGTTGCATATCCTACCTTGAGTTCTCAATTACAAGTCTAGAAGCTCAATTTGCCAATTATCTTCCAAAATCCCTAAGCCTCCAAGCAAATCAAGATGAAACCAAGTTTTTTTCCTAGCTCTCTCTCTCTAGTCGGTTTGGTGCAAGCAAATGGTTGAAGAAGTGTTGATTCTAAGTCTCAAAATATGATATGGAGTGGGCCACTAAGTGGCAAGGTTGTAAATAAGGCTAACTCTTGTAATTTATCAATATTTAATCTAATTTAATCGTACAAAATCACATTTCAATTAAATATACCATAAAATCATATAAATCTTATTTAGCACAAAACATCAATCAATTTCAGATTCAGCCGCCGATAAGGCCTTCAATTTGCAGTTTAAAGCATAAAACATGAACATGTAATTTAACAGTCGACAGATAGAATTGCATTCAAACTAGCATAATCAATCAATCAGTTTAGTAATTTAGTCAGTCAGTCAATTAACATGCTTAATCATAGATTAACACTAATCAGTAGTGTTATCAGTAAATAATGGTGAGGGTTGTTACAGTCTCCCCTCCTTATAAAGGGTTTGGTCCTTCAAACTCGAATTACCTTCATTTTAGAAGAAAACAGGATTCAGTGGGAACAATTCAGGATATCTCTTCATCATATCATCTTCCCTTTCCCAAGTGACATACACGCCACCATGGTTTTGCCAGTCAACTTTCACTAATGGAATCTTTTTATTTCTCAACTTTTTGATCCATCTGTTCACAATCTGAATAGGCCGTTCTTCATAAGTGTAGTCATCACTTAGCACTACACGGGTAGGCTCAATCACATGGAAGGGATCCCGAAGGTAATCCCTCAACATTGAAATGTGAAACACGTTGTGCATATGCTTCATTTCAGGAGGAAGCGCTACTTGATACGCCATCGGATTAATCTTCTCAATAATCTCATATGGTCTGACATATCTCGGTGCTAGGTTGCCTTTAACTCCAAAATGAGTCTGGCCTTTTATCGGTGTCACTTTAACAAAGACATGATCACCTACTTCATATTCTCTGTCTCGTCTTCGGACGTCTGCATCACTTTTCTGTTGGCTCTGTGCGGTTTTCAGTCTGTGTTGAATCAGTTTCACTTTTTCAGTAGTTTCATATACAATCTCGGGCCCAAGCAAAGGCCCATCTCCAACTTCTGCCCAGCAAATCGGAGATCGACATTTTCTGCCATACAAAGCCTCAAAAGGCGCCATTCCAATACTTGAATGAAAGCTGTTATTGTAGGCAAATTCAACCAACGGTAGATGACTTTCCCAATTTCCCTGGAAATCAAGAACACATATTGTAACAACGCCCGCGGGGGACCTCGCTACAGTTCGGACTCGATTTTTGTTGCGGTTCTCAATCTCGAACCAAAGAGTCCAAATCCGGCAAATCGTTTTGAAGGAAAACAGATTTTTTGAAAAGAAGTGCCAAACATGGACTGCTTTGCCAGATAACAGAGTCGCCACCTAAATATTTTAAAATGGGAAATTTAGGAAACCCTGACTCGGTGCCGAAGGCCACGTGTCCGTCATCACCAAAGTTGGCTCGGGAACTTGGGTACGATGGGGGAGGTCACATCGTGAGCACTTCGCCGGTCAAAGACCGGCCTCTACTAACCATGATATCTGTTTTTGAAAACTTTGTATGCTCTTATTCCGGTTATTAGCCTAGATTACTATGTGATGCTCGCAGCAAACAAGTATAGACTGGGCCGTCTGAATTGGAACAAAACATTTCATGTTTGTTTGTGAAAGATGGTTTGCTACCCGCAGGTAGGCTTAAAATGCAGATTTTGCCACAATCTAGTGGGCTTAACAAACATGATGTTGCCACTATCTAGTGGGCTTAAAACAAACATTTGATGAATTGTCCCAATTCAAATAACTCAACCTCCACCCACAGGCATTCAAGGCAGTTATATCACATAAGCACATAGCCACATGGTAAGCATGCTATCATGGCAACACTCACACGCATGCAAGGATGCTAAAGCATAAAACTCACCGAGTACTCCAAGCCAAAACAGAAAACTGATTAGAAATCATGCATGATCCTAAGTATACTGAAATGCCTAATGCAACACATGCAAAATGCAACTATAGCAGGCTCGGCTATTCTAAATATGGCATATGAGATGCAACAGCTATCAAGTACTCAACTTGGAATTGAAATACAGATGCAGTTTGTATGATGCGCCGAGCCCGGTGCGTGCAAAACAGATGAATGATGCAAACATGCTGTCATACTGTATGCTAATTGAAATATGCCCTATATCTAACCATCCAAAGCGGGTAAATAAAAGGGAGAAAGAAATGGGGGTTGGAAGACATACATCACACTCACCCACCCTTATTACATTTATGCCCTCGCGCAGAGGGTCCGAATAATAATACAGTCCGAAATAAAAGAATATACAGATTAACAAATTAATGTACAGATTAAACTAAGAAAGTCAGAATCGGCACGCAGGGGACCGCTTGCTTTGATGAACGATGCCGGGTCGCCGGGCGTGAAATCCTTTGGGATGCCCTAATTAGCTTCGCTTGCAGATTTCTCGAAATGCTACGGACTCGGAAAGTTGTTGATCCTCGGTTTTGGCTGTAATAGAGAGCAAGAAAAGGGCATAGCAATGTATTTCACAAATATATGCATGCCTCGATCCTCGTGCCACCAATCACGCATACCGATGCATGATGGCCGAGGAATCGGATTGCACAACTCAATGTAGGGATGAATACATATGAATGCTACAACAAAACCTAGCTCCATCATGGGTGATCCGGAGTGTCGGTGACTTGGGAATTGAGATATGCTCCGCCACTCGGAGTGCGAAACGCGCCTCGTTTCCCGTGCAATATGCATGATATGCGTGAAATGCAACTAACATACAATCCTAGCATGTACGATGCTATGAAAATGAGATACCTCGAAATGCGTGTCCACGGGCACGCAAACCGAGGCGATGCGGAATGACATGCGAAATGTAATGATGGACTTATACCAACATGAAGGGGGCCTCAGCCACACTCACATAGGATGCCGGAATGATAAGAATGAGGTGCCTCGAAATGCGTGCCCACTGGCACGCAAACCGAGGCAATGATGAAATATAAATTGGATAAAACAGAGTGCCTCGAAATGCGTGCACGCGGGCACGCAAACCAAGGCGGAGGCATACGCAATGCAAACCGAATAAAACAGAGTGCCTCGAAATGCGTGCACACGGGCACGCAAACCGAGGCGAAGGCATACGCAATGCCAAGCGGATAAAATAGAGTGCCTCGAAATGCGTGCACACGGGCACGCAAACCGAGGCGAAGCTAAAATGGAGATCAGATAAAACTGAAGTGCCTCGAAATGCGTGCATACGGGCACGCAAATCGAGGCGATGATGTGCGATGCAAAATCGGATAAAACCGAAGTGCCTCGAAATGCGTACACACGGACACGCAAACCGAGGTGATGACGTGCGATGCAAAATCGAATAAAACCGAAGTGCCTCGAAATGCGTGCACACAGACACGCAAACCGAGGCGATGATGAAATGAGATGAAATGGCATACGGAATGCAACGATGGGCTTACACCAACATGGGAGAGCCTCACCTCACTCACATAGGAGGCCGTCGGATAAAAAGAGTTGCCTCGAAATGCGTGCACACGGACACACGAACCGAGGAAATGGCATACAAGCATGAAAATGCAAATTGGGCTTACGCCAACATGAGAGGGCCTCAACCACACTCACATAGGCTGCCGTCGGATAAAACGGAGGTGCCTCGAAGTGCGTGCCCACAGGCACGCAAACCGAGGCAATGCATTAAGGCACAAAATGACATGGGAAATGATATGCAAGCATGCAAACCAAATTTTGGCTACTAAATGAAGGGGAAAACAGCCCCGAAATGATACGGAATAACAACCGAAGCATGCAATCATCCCGAAATGTGAAATTAGGCACCCGAAACGGCCTATAGCCATACTAAACATGCAAAGTCAGCACATGGAAGCAAAACCAGTGGCAAGAAAGTCCCAAAAAAAATCATTTTTCAGTACAAACATGGCCAAAATGCAAGCATAGATAGATCAACAATAGCATGCAAAATTAGTGGCCAAAAGAGGGGTATTGAGACAAGTGATATATGAAAACCCCAAATGAACAAACTTTCTTCTACAATATTGAAGATGAGATAAAAATAAGCACAATTGCAGAAGGTGACATCCTCAAAATCAGAATACAAACATGCTATAAAATCCATGCAAAGTAGGCTTCCAAATAGGCTATATCATGAGACATGCAATGCACACACCAAATGACAAAACTTTCTTCATGAAATATGTAAAGGGGGTCAAAATAAGACCCCTTTCAGTTCTGACCAAAGGCCAAAACCAAAAGCACAAGAGGCTACAAAACATGCAAGAATACGGTAAATTTGATGGATTTCAAAGGAAGTACCAAAAATATACACCAGATGGCTTAAGGCCCTCAACATAACATGAAAAGGAGACAAAAACAAGGCTATTTCTAAGCCTGATGAAGGCTGAAATCCTGAGCCAAGTAAGCCTAACAAAGCATGCAAGAATTAGGGCCTAAAGTGAATTTCCAAGAGAGGTGGTATATAGAATGGCCAAATGAGGTTGAGCCCTTCTACAATGTTGTAGAGGGGCTCAAAATAAGCACAAAACCAGTAGGGGTCGGAGCCCCAAAAACAAATGCAAATAGGCTAAAACTAGCATGCAAATTGGTGACATACAAGATGGATATTGAAGGAAGTGTATCATGGAGACACCAAATGAAGTTGAGCCCTTCTACAAAGTTGTAGAGGGGCTCAAAAAAAGCACAAAAGCAGTATGGGTTGGAGCCCTAATTCTCAACCAAATAGAGTATAGAAATGAATCAAGAAAAATCCCTAAAAGTTGGTTTTGAGGACTTACCCTTGAAGACTTGTCTTTCTTTGATTCTTGGCTCTGATTTGTAGCTTCTCAACCTCTGAAATTCACTTCCTAGCTGCTGGAATGGTAGTATGGATGGTGGAGCTAAGGGTTGATGAAGAAATTGCCTTTGACACTTGAAGCTTTTTTGGAGTTTTTAGCTATGGAGATGGAGCTTTTTGGAGAAGTGTTCTTGAAGACAAATTTTCCAACCTTGAAGAAGGAGAGGAGGGCCTTCAAATAGGCAAGAAATGGGGTGTAAAAGGAGGAAAGCACCCAATCTTTCCTCTCGAAATATCCTGATGCCGGGATATGTTGGAAGATATCCCAGGACAGTGGGACAAAAGCAAGAATCGCCACCAGTAACTTTGTGGGAGGTGGCCACCACCCCACTGGTCGGCCACCACCCTATAGCCGACCGCCACCTCAAAAACCAACTTCAAAATTTCTGCCGACCACCATACAAGAGTGTCCTCCCAGATGTGTAGGATAAGGCCCTGGGGTTGGAATCGCAACACCGAACCAAGTCACAACATAGAACTTGAAAGAGAGGCTCAAATCTGAATGCACCATTTCGGCCGACCACCATACCAAAGTGTCCTCCCAGATGTGTAGAGCAAGGATCCAAGGTTGGAATTTGGCAACATTGAACCAAGAGCCACAACATAGAGCTTGAAGGAGAGGCCCAAAATGAACTCCATAATTTCTGGCCGACCAAGATACCAAAGGGTCCTCCAGATGTCCCGATCACAGATATGTAACTTTGGTTGGAAGAAAATACCCCAAGGTGTTCAACATTGGCGGAAGTGAGCAAACGGGCTCGGAGGAGCGAACCGGTTATCTGGGATAATTGCTGGCCTCCCACCCCATGATCTTCTGATGTTGAAACAGAGGTACTGTCAAGTTTGAACAAAACTAATGAGAAATGAGCGTCGGGCCAAAACCGAGCAAATCGGGATCCCGAAAATGAAAGTCTTGCGGAAGTGGTGTTCGGCAGCGAAGTGGGTATCTGCGACCCCAGTGTCCTATGGAATGACAAAACAGAGGTACCTTCCAAAAACCGGAGAAGATGGATGCGAAATGAATGCTTGGGACCAAAACCGCTCAATTTGGGGTCCCAAAACCTATGAGCACCGAAGTGGCATCTGACCACGAAGTGGGCATCGGGGCCCCAGGTTCTCGAAATATTAAAGAGGTCTCCGCCAAAAACCGGAGAAGGCTGATGCAAAATGAATGCTCGGACCAAAACCGCTCGGTTTGGGGTCCCGTAAATGGGTCGCCGGGCACCGGAAGTGGTGTTCGGCTGCGAAGTGGGCATCAGGGGCCCAAGTGTTCCTCGGTACTCTAAAACAGAGGCACATGCCAAAACCGGAGAACTTCGGAGATGGTTGGGCGGTCCCGAGCCGAGGCACGCGCCCGACGGCTCAAAACCGGAACCGGGCTCCGAAATGGGCAAAATGGCCTACGGCCACGAAACGTAGCTCACGGCCACCGGGAGATAGTCTACGGGACCACTCCCTTCCCTCAGGAGAGAAAACAGAGAAAACCGAGCCTAGTTCGCAAACCGAGACAAGGTAGAGAAGATGGTTCGGAAGTCCGGAGGCAGGGCACGCGGCCGTGACTCTGGGACTTCTGAACAAGCACAGTATGCAACATCACCGAGCGCTCAATCGGTGACGTCTGAGTCTTAAGGTCGGTCAAAAATAGGGTGTCTACACATATTCTCAGTAAATCCTCCAAAGTCTGGATGGTTCTTTCTAACTAGCCATCTATCTGAGGATGGTATGCACTACTCAGTCTCAGTTCAGTACCCAATGCTATCTGCAAGCTTTGCCAAAATCTTGATGTAAACTTCGAGTCCCTATCAGAAACAATGGACACAGGCACTCCATGCAATCTAACCATCTCATCAATATAAATTACAGCTAAGTTGTCCGCATTATAAATTGTTTTGACAGGTAAGAAGTGAGCAGATTTAGTCAATCTATCAACAATAACCCAAATTGAATCCATACCTTTACTGGAGTGAGGTAAACCAACAATAAAATCTATAGTGATATGTTCCCCATTCCACTCCGGTATCGGTAAGGGTTGCAGTAAGCCTGCGAGTCGTTGATGTTCGGCTTTAACTTATTGGCAATGAAGACATTTCGACACAAATTTAGCAATTTCTTTCTTCATTCTCGGCCACCAGAAATTCAGTTTCAAGTCTTGGTACATTTTTGTATTTCCTGGATGGATAGACAATTTTGAATTGTGGTCTTCTTGCAGGATTTTTCTTTTCAATTCAGAATCACTCGGTACACACAATCTTCCCTAAAATTTCAACACGTTATTCTCAAATTTGAAATCCGGCCTTGGTTTGGATTCCCGTTCTTCGATGATCTTCTTCAAGAAGTCATCCTGTTGCTGTTTCTCTTTAATTTCCTCAATCAGTGCCAGTTGAGCAGAAATGATAGCTAATGTTCCACCTTGTTCACGCAAAACAATCTAAAGTTCAAGTCTTTCAAGGTCACATAGCAATTCCTTCTGCCCGGTGAGTAAACAAGCTAAATTCCCAATCGATTTCCGACTCAGTGCATCAGCAACAGTGTTAGCTTTCCCTGGATGATACAAGATTTGCATGTCATAATCTTTTATCAGTTCTAACCATCTCCGCTGTCTCATGTTCAGTTCTTTCTATGTGAAGAAGTATTTCAAACTCTTATGGTCTATATACACCTCACATGTTGCCCCATAAAGGTAGTGACGCCAAATTTTCAGTGCAAACACTACTGCAGTAAGTTCTAGATCATGGGTTGGGTAGTTCTTTTCATACGGTCTCATTTGTCGGGAAGCATACGCATTCACTTTACCATTCTGCATTAAAACACATCCCAAACCCTTATAGGAAGCATCACTAAATACAGCATAACCATCCGTACCTGAGGGTAAGGTGAGAATCGGTGCAGTCACTAGTCGAATTTTCAACTCTTGAAAAGCTGCTTCCCTCTGATCGGTCCAGTCAAATGATATCCCCTTCTGAGTCAACTGTGTCAGCGGTAGGGCAATTTTGGAAAAATCTTTGACAAACCTTCTGTAATACCCGGCTAAACCTAGAAAACTTCAGACTTCAGTAATATTTGTTGGTCTAGGCCAGTTCACTACTGCTTCAATTTTCTGTGGGTCAACTGTAATGCCATCCTTACTGATCACATGTCCCAAAAACATCACACTGTCTAGCCAAAATTCACATTTAGTTAGTTTTGCATAGAGTTTCTGTACTCTTAGGGTCTATAAGGCAATTCTCAAATGATGTTCATGTTCTTCCATGCTTTTGGAATAAATCAAAATATCATCTATGAAAATAACTACAAATTCGTCAAGGTATGGTTTGAAAATTCTATTAATAAGATTCATAAATGTAGCAGGTGCATTACTAACTCCGAAAGGCATAACTAAAAATTCGTAATGTCTGTACCTCGTTCGAAAGGCAGTCTTTTCGATGTCCCCTGTCTTGACTTTCAACTGGTGGTATCCAGATCTAAGATCAATCTTGGAAAACACTTGGGCACCCTGTAACTGATCAAATAAATCATCAATGCGAGGCAATGGATATTTATTTTTTACTGTTACCTTGTTCAATTCACGGTAGTCAATGCAGAGTCTCAGTGAGCCATTTTTCTTCTTCACAAATAAGACTGGCGCGCCCCATGGTGAAGTACTGTACCTGATGAACTTCTTATCTAATAGTTCTTGCAGTTGAACTTTCAATCCCTTCAATTTGGTAGATGCCATTCTGTACGGAGCTTTAGATACAAGCTGTGTATTCGGAATCACATCAATGGTGAACTCAATCTCCCTATCAATCAAATCTCCTGGCAAATCATCTGGAAAAACATTTGGGAATTCTCTGACTATAGGAATACTGTTCACATTAGTTTTATCATCAGTAGGTACAGTTAATACAAAGCATAGATACCCTTTAACCCCTTTCTAATCAATTTATAAGCTTTCATGGATGAAATCAGGTATGGGGGAGGTACCACTCCGACTCCGTTAAACACAAATTCAGGCAGTCCGGGTAGACGGAAAACAACTTGTTTGGTTACACAGTCTATGGTAGCATGATATTTCGTTAACCAATCCATCCCCAATATCACATCAAAATGATCAATATTCAATGGCAGTAAATCGATATACAAATGCACATCTTCAACAATAATTTCACATGTAAGGTACATATAAGCACAAGTCATGGATCCTCCAACAAGTGAAGATATAGTTAAATGATAGTTCATAGGTTCTAATGGTCTATTCAATTTTCGCGAAAAAGCATGCAATACATATGAATGTGTAGACCTCGAATCAATCAAAATATACGCATTTTGAGCACAAATCGAGAGTATACCTGACACAATAGTCTCGGTATTCCGTACATCTCCGGTACAAGTGCGAACACTCGGCCTTGCCTCATAGGCTCTTTTCCAGTGACTTTAGGGTTAGGTTTTGGTGTAACTGTTGATGCTGCGGCGCTGGCTGCAGCTTTAGTATTGCCCTGGGGAGCAGAAGGGCAATCTTTAACCATGTGGCCCACTTTGCCACACCTGTAACAAGCACCTGAAATTTTATAACAAACCCCTTTATATTTCTTACCACATTCAGAACAGGGCGGTATAGAACCACTTTCCTGACTATAACTGGTTGTTGACCCTGTATTCTGTTTTTTGTTCAATGGGTTGTTTCTACCTTTCTTGAACTTAAAACCCCGTCTCTTCTCGCGCCACTCAGTTGCGGGTGTTTCACTCTGTTTCAGTGCTTCAATATTTGATTTAGCCATGATGGCTCGGTCAAGAACATCTACATGTTTCAGCAATTTCAATACATTAATTCTATCGAGTATTTCTACATTAAGGCCGCCCTCAAACTTTCTGGTCTTTTTGTAATCGGTATCCACCATGTGTGGTGCATAACGGGCAAGTTCTGTGAATTTCGATTCATACTCAGCTACCGATATGGTACACTGTCTCAACTGTTCAAACTCAGTCACTTTTCGGTCTCTGACACACTGTGGAAAGTATTTCTCAAAGAAGGCTCCCTTAAACTGAGCCCAATTCATAGCAGTGTTGGTGTCACGAACCAGCATCCACCACCTTCTGGCCTCTTCTTGTAAGGTGAAGATAGCTAGTAGCTTTGTGTGCTTCAGAACACGGAAACACTTTAAATAATTTTTCAGTTTCTAGCACCCACGCTTTGGCCTTCAATGGTTCAAGGCCTCCCTGAAATGATGGCGGTTTCATCTTACTGAACTTTTGTGTTAGAGTAATGATGTCATCATTCACATTTTGTTCTGGCTGTACCGGAGGAGATGGGGGCTGTTGGTTCTGTTGTTGTTGTTGCCTTAAGGCTTCAGTCAACATTTCAACTGTTCTTTCTAATCTCGTCATTCTGGCGTCAGATGATTCAGTTTCATCAGTAGTCCTTGCATTGTCTATTTTACTATATGCAACACAGAAATAATAAACATGGGAAGTTGCATACTTTAAACATATTAACACATTAGCACATATATTCATGTCATGGCCACACACACTTTTCAATGCTCATGCAATGCCCTAATCACTTTCTAGGACATCCTATAACTCATTTGGACACGTGTGTGTAGTATAACTCGTGGTTTAGAAATGCTCTGATTCCACTCTGTCACGACCCAAACCCGCCCCTATGGGTTTAGCACCGTAACCGGCCAGTAATCCGAGATCACCGAAGGCCTGCTATGATAAAAGAAACAAAGAATCTGTACATGCGAAGCCAAATAGTAATTAAAAGATATCCAATGAGCTGTGATAGACTGTATGCAAAAAGAATTTTTATAACATATGTACATTCAGAACAAAACGGTATGTACATGCGTCATTTAAACATCTGAGGTTAGGGACCAAATCCCCATATGATGCAAGTACAAAAGATCACTCAGTCTATACATAACAGAGATAGTTAGGGTGAATCTGAGACACCCCAAGAACAGCCTCAGCTTGAACAGATCTGGAACCTCGAAGTGAGACACAAAAGTTGGCTTGACAAAAGGGAGTTTGACCCAACGCTCCTAGCTTCGTTCCGGTGCCTAGACACCTACATATATATATAAACAGTGAGCTAAAGCCTAATGAATAACATATGCATAAAGAGATTAAGAATGAATGTCGTTTCAGTATTTAAAACAGTCATTTAAACAGTATAACAATTATTTGATCATAGCAGTCATAAGTGGTACATCCAATAACAACAAGACGATGAGGGTCTTAATGAGCCGAAACGATCGATTGATGGCCATCATATCAAGAAATGAGTGGTTCCGACATGGGGAACCGGCAGAGATCTTGTGTCGATGGCGATGCAAAGACAAGAATGAGGGTTGCTATGGATGCCACGAATACAGTTCACAAATAGGACATTATTCATTCAAGAATGATATTATTTGAAACGATGCAGTTCAATTGTTCAGAAGATAATCATTATTGAACATATCTTTACAACATTGTTACTCACAGAGTTCTGGGCTACAGATAAGCTAGTGCGTGTCCTCGGATGCCAACCCTACACAGTTACAGGATGAACACACACTAAGTCGCATACTTGGGAATTGAAGACTTAGTCCCTACTTAGACTCGGTGTGGTTCTACATCAATATCCTCCTTAAGATGCCTCAAACATGCCCTATGAATGCCTAAAATGGAAAGAGGATGCAAAGATGTACTTATAAACACTTTTCAAAATTTTCAAAAAACAGGAGTCTCGCTCGAGCGTGGATTTCTACGCTCGAGTGGACATGCAGACAAAGGAGCTCCGCTCGAGCGCAACTTCCATCGCTCGAGCGGACTGCAAGCTACAGTAAAAATACTGGATGCTCAAAATTCACACTCGACGGGCGCTCGACCCCCGCTCGAGCGTAAGACATAAGTCCTTGCTCGAGCGTGAACTATCTCGCTCGAGCGGACTGTAAACTCATGCAAAGTACTGGATACACACATTTCACGCTCGAGAGTCACTTTCCTCGCTCGAGCAGAAGGCATGATCTCAGATTGTACGCTTAAGCGTGGAGTTCCTCGCTCGAGCGTGGGTCCAAAATCTGGAAATTCCAGATTTGAACCTCAAGCTCAAAATCAACTTTCAAGCATAAATTTCGATCCTCTTAGGCTAGTTTTCTGGAAAACATTTCAAAACCCATAATATTACATTTTTCAAGGATCAATTTGAGAAATCAAAGCCCAAAGGTAGTTCAATTAAACACCGTTTTCAAATAAACTTCAAGAACACAAAGTGTACGAAACATGCATGTGTTCAAAGCTTTAATTACTTGCTCAAATGAGCTCAATTGCCTAAAAAACAAGATGAATTCATGGACTAAGCTCAATATGAACATGCATGTGGGATTTCATGAAGAACAACCTCAAAATGCAAGACCATGCACATGCATGCATGGATTAAGCTCCAATTCAACATTATTAGACTAAATCAAGACTCAATTCATCCATAAATCAAGAACCATGCAAGAACTAACTTGAATACATTAATGAGAGGTTGCATATCCTACATTGAGTTCTCAATTACAAGTCTAGAAGCTCAATTTGCCAATTATCTTCCAAAATCCCTAAGCCTCCAAGCAAATCAAGATGAAACCAAGTTTTTCTCCTAGCTCTCTCTCTCTAGTCGGTTTGGTGCAAGCAAATGGTTGAAGAAGTGTTGATTCTAAGTCTCAAAATATGATATGGAATGGGCCACTAAGTGGCAAGGTTGTAAATAAGGCCAACTCTTGTAATTTATCAATATTTAATCTAATTTAATCGTACAAAATCACATTTCAATTAAATATACCATAAAATCATATAAATCTTATTTAGCACAAAACATCAATCAATTTCAGATTCGGCCACCGATAAAGCCTTCAATTTGCAGTTTAAAGCATAAAACATGAACATATAATTTAACAGTCGACAGATAGAATTGCATTAAAACTAGTATAATCAATCAGTCAGTTTAGTAATTCAGTCAATCAGTCAATTAACATGCTTAATCATAGATTAGCACTAATCGGTAGTGTTATCAGTAAATAGTGGTGAGGGTTGTTACAGATATGTTTCCATTTCCACTCCGGTATCGGTAAGGGTTACAGTAAACCTGCGGGTCGTTGATGTTCAGCTTTAACTTGTTGGCAATGAAGACATTTTGACACAAAATCAGCAATCTCTCTCTTCATTCCCGGCCACTAGAAATTTAGTTTCAAGTCTTGGTACATTTTTGTATTTCCTGGATAGATAGAAAATTTTGAATTGTGGTCTTCTTGCAGAATTCTTTTTTTCAGTTCGGAATCACTCAGTACACATAATCTTCCCTGGAATTTCAACACATTATTCTCAAATTTGAAATCCGGCCTCGGTTTGGATTCTTGTTTTTCGATGATCTTCTTCAAGAAGTCATCATGTTGCTATTTCTCCTTAATCTCTTCAATCAGCGTTGGTTGAGCAGAAATAGCGGCTATTGTTCCACCTTGTTCACGCAAAACAATCTCAATTTCAAGTCTTTCAAGATCGCATAGCAATTCTTTCTGCCCGGTGAGTAAACAGGCTAAATTTCCGATCGATTTCCGACTCAGTGCATTGGCAACGGTGTTAGCTTTTCCTAGATGGTACAAAATTTGCAGGTCATAGTCTTTTATCAATTCTAACCATCTCCACTGCCTCATGTTCAGTTCTTTCTGTGTAAAGAAGTATTTCAAACTCTTATGGTCTGTATACACCTCACATGTTGCCCCATAAAGGTAGTGACGCCAAATTTTCAATGCAAACACTACTGTAGCAAGTTCCAGGTCATGGGTCGGGTAATTCTTTTCATGTGGTCTCAATTGTCGAGAAGCATACGCAATTACTTTACCATTCTGCATTAAAACACATCCCAAACCCTTATAAGAAGCGTCACTATATACCGTATAACCATTCGTACCTGAGGGTAATGTGAGAATCGGTGCAGTCACTAGTCGGGTTTTCAACTCTTGAAAAGCTGGTTCCCTCTAATCGGTCCAGTCAAATGATATCCCCTTCTGAGTCAATTGTGTCAGTGGTAGGGCAATTTTGGAGAAATTTTTGACAAACCTTTTGTAATACCCGGCTAAGCCTACAAAACTTCAAACTTCGGTAACATCTGTCGGTTTAGGCCAATTCACTACTGCTTCAATTTTCTGTGGGTCAACTGTAATACCGTCCTTACTGATCACATGTCCCAAAAACATCACACTGTCTAGCCAAAATTCATATTTAGTTAGCTTTGCATAAAGTTTCTGTTCTCTTAGGGTCTGTAGGGCAATGTTCAAATGACGTCCATGTTCTTTCGTGCTTTTGGAATAAATCAAAATGTCATCTATGAAAACAACTATAAATTCATCAAGGTATGGTTTGAAAACTCTGTTCATAAGGTCCATAAATGCAGCAGGTGCATTGGTAACTCCGAAAGGCATAACAAGAAATTCGTAATGTCCATATCTCGTTCGAAAAGCAGTCTTTTCGATGTCCCCTATATTGACTTTCAACTGGTGATATCCAGATCTAAGATCAATTTTGGAGAACACTTAGGCACCCTGTAACTGGTCAAATAAATCATCAATACGAGGCAATGGATATTTATTTTTCACTGTTACCTTGTTCAATTCACTGTAGTCAATGTAGAGTCTCAATGAGCCATCCTTTTTTTTCACAAATAAGACTAGTGCACCCCACGGTGAAGTACTGGGCCTGATGAATTTCTTATCTAGCAGTTCTTGCAGTTGAACTTTCAATTCCTTCAGTTCGGTAGGTGCCATTCTATATGGAGCTTTGGAAATTGGCTGTGTACCCGGAATCACATCAATGGTGAATTCAATCTCCCTATCAATCAAATCCCCTGGCAATTCATTTGAAAAAACACTTGGGAATTCTCTGACTATAGGAATACTGTTCATATCAGTTTTAGCATCAGTAGGTACAGTCAATACAGAACATAGATACCCCTTACACCCCTTTCTAATCAGTTTAAAAGCTTTCATGGATGAAATCAGATATGGGGGAGGTACTACTACAACTCCGTTAAACACAAATTCAGGTAAACCAGGTGGATGGAAAACAACTTGTTTTGTTACACAGTCTATGGTAGCATGATATTTCGTTAACCAATCCATCCCCAATATCACATCAAAATGATCAATATTCAATGGCAGTAAATCAATATACAAATGTGCATCTCCAATAATAATCTCACATGCAGGGTAAATATAAGCACAAGTCATGGATCCCCCAACAGGTGAAGATACAGCTAACAGATAGTTCATAGGTTCCAGTGGTCTATTTAATTTTCACGAAAAAATATGCGATACATATGAATATGTAGACCCCGAATCAATCAGAACATATGTATTTTGAGCACAAATTGATAGTATACCTGACACAATGGTTTCAGTATTCTGTACGTCTCCCCGTATGAGTGCGAACACTCGGCCTTGCCTCATATGCTCCTTTCCAGTGGCTTTAGGGTTGGGTTTTGGTGCAGCAGTTGATGCTGCGGCGCTGGCTGCAGCTTTACTATTGCCTAGAGGAGTGGAAGGGCAATCTTTGACCATGTGGCCCACCTTGCCACACCTGTAACAAGTACTTGAAATTTTATAGCAAACCCCTTTATGTTTCTTACCACATTCAAAACAGGGCAGTATGGAACTATTTCCCTAGCTAGAAGTGGTTGTTGACCTCGTATTTTGCTTTTTGTTCAACGGGCTGTTCCAGCCTTTCTTAAATTTAAAACCCCGTCTCTTACCACGCCATTCAGTTGCTGGTACTTCAGTCTGTTTCAGTGCCTCGATGTTTGACTCAGCCATTATTGCTCGGTCAAGGACATCTACATACTTCAGTAGTTTCAAAATGTTAATTCTATCAAGTATTTCCACATTAAGTCCGCCTTAAAACTTCCTGGCCTTTTTGTAATCAGTATCAACCATGTGCGGTGCATATCTGGCGAGTTCAATAAACTTGGACTCATACTCAGCTACGGACATGGTACCTTGTCTCAACTGTTCAAACTCAGTTACCTTACGGTCTCTGACACACTGTGGGAAGTATTTCTCAAAGAAGGCTTCCTTAAACTGAGCCCAATTCATAGCAGTATTGGTGTCGCGAACCAGCATCCACTATCTTCTAGCCTCTTCTTGTAAGGTGAAGGTAGCCAGTAGCACTTTGTGTGCTTCAGAATACAAAAACACTTCAAATAATTTTTCTGTTTCTAGCACCATGCTTCGGCCTTCAATGGTTCAAGGCCTCCCTGAAATGATGGCGGTTTCATCTTACTGAACTTCTGCGTTAGAGCAATTATATCCTCATTCATATTCGATTCCGGCTGTACCGGAGGAAGTGGGGGCTGTTGGTTCTGTTGTTGTTGTTGTCTTATGGCCTCAGTCAACATTTCAACTGTTCTTTCTAATCTCGCCATTCTGGCGTCAGATGATTCAGTTTCATCAGTAGTCCTTGCATTGTCCATTTCACTATATGCAATATAGTAATAATAAACATAGGAAGTTGCATACTTTAAACATATTAACACATTAGCACATATAGTAATGTCATGGACACACACACTTTTCAATGCTCATACAATGCCCTAATCACTTTTTAGAACATCCTATAGCTCATTTGGACACGTGTGTGCGGTATAACTCGTGGTTTAATATCGCTCTGATACCATTCTGTCACGACCCAAACCCGCCCCTATGGGTTTAGCACCGTAACCGGCCAGTAATCCGATATCACCGAAGGCCTGTTTAACAGTAAAACAGTAATACAGAGTACAGGGGTTGGCGGAAGCCAAAACAGTAATTAAAAGATGTCCAATGAGTTGTGACAGTCTGTATGCAAAGTGACTTTTTATAACATATTCACATAAACAAAACAGTACGTACGTACGTCATATACAGATATTCAGGTCAGGGACTACATCCCTAACATAACAGTACAGTGTAGGTATAGTCTATACAGTATTACAAAAACAGATACATAAAGGGAAAAATCTAAAACACCCCAAAAAGCCCTAGCTTGAAGGATTGGAACCTCTCAGTGAGGCACAGTGGTTGGCTTGGACAAAACGGGAGCTTAGCTTGACGCTTCTAGCAACGGTTCGGTGCCTGAACACCTACATATATATATGAGCAGTGAGCTAAAGCCCAGTAAATAACATATGCTTAAAGAGGTTAAGAATGAATGTCCTTTCAGTATTGAAAATAGTCCTTTATCAAAATAACAGTTATTTGATCATAGCAGTGATAAGTGGTACATCCAATAGCAAATAGTACAGTAGGTCTTAACAGACTGAACAGTCAGTTGATGGCCATCATATCGATGCTTGATAATGGTTCGAGACATAGGAATCAGCGAAGATCTCTGTAACGATGGCGATAGATTCGATATGATGAAATTGCTATGGATGCCACGAATACAGTTCACAAATAGGAAAAACATTCATTCAGTAAACAGTGTCGTTTCATAAAGCAGTACAGTCATTTGTTCAGAAAATAATCTCAATTGAACATATCTTTACAACATTGTTACTCACAGAGCACTGGGCTATAAGCAGCTAGAGCATCCTCGGATGCCAACCCTACACAGTTACAGAACGAACACACACTGAGCTACACAGTTGGGAAAATAATAACTTAATCCCTAATTTGCCTCGGTGTGGTTCTCCCTCAATATCCTCATTAAGATGCCTTAAACTAGGCCTAGTAATGCCTAGGATGAAATGAGGATGCAAAGATGCACTTTTAAATACTTTTCAAAATTTTGCTGAAACAGGGGTCCCGCTCGAGTGTGTCTTTCTCCGCTCGAGCGGACATGCAGACAAAAGGTCTCTGTTCAAGCGTGTATTCATCCACTCAAGCGGACTATAAACTACAGTAAAAGTACTGGATACACGAAATTCACGCTTGATGGGCACTCGATACCCGCTCGAGCGTGGGACACAAGTCCTCGCTCGAGCGTGTATTCCCCCGCTCAAGCAGACTGTAAACACATGCAAAGTATTGGATACACGCATTTCCCGTTTGAGCGTAACTTTACTCGCTCGAGCGGACTACATGAACTCAGTGTGTACGCTCGAGCGTGGAGTTCTCCGCTCAAGCGTGAGTCCAAAATCTGGAATTTCCAGATTTGAACCTCAAGCTCAAAACCAACTTTTAAGGCATCAAATTCAATCCTTTTGGGCCAATTTTCTGGAAAACACTTGTAAATTCATAGTATAATATGATTCAAAGCTCAATTTGTAAAATCAAGGCCCAAAGGTGAGTCAATTAAACACAATTTCAAACGAAACTTCAAGAACATGATTTAAATATAACATGCAAGTGTTTAATTGAAATCAAAGCTTCAACTACAAGCTTAAATGCAAGTTTAAGCTCAAAATCATGGTGAATTCATGGACTATAACCACAATGTGGACTTGCATGCAAAAATCTCATGAAAAACAACCTTAAACTTCATACTATGCACATGCATGCATGATTTCGTACTCAATTCAACATATTAAACTAATTCATGCCTTTAAACTCTAAATTACCAAGAACCATGCAAGATGCGACTTGAATTCACAATTAAGAAGAGGTTTCTCCTACCTTAGGTCCTCAATTACAAATATGGAAGCTCAATTATGCACTTATTCTTCAAATCTTCCAATTCTCTAAGCAATTCTCTAGATGAAGCCAAGTTTCTCTACCTTTCTCTGTCTCATTCGGTTATGCTCTCAACATGGTTGAAGAAGAGTGCTTGAAATAAACTCAATGTGTTTTATGAAGTGGGCCACTAAGTGGTATAATGGTGAATAAGGCCAACTATTGTAATTTAGTTTTATTTAATCTAATTTAATCGTTCCAAATTAAAGTTTAGTTAAATATACCAGAAAATCACATAAATTCTAACTAGCATAAATCATTAATCAATTTCAGATTCGGCCGCCGATAAGGCCTTCAATTTGCAATTTGAAAATAATACATAAACAGATAATTTAACATTCGAACGGATAGACATACATTTAAACTAATACACTCAATCAATCAGTTCAGAATTTCAGTCAATCAGTCATTTAACATACTTAATCATAGATTAGCACTTATCAGTGGCGTTATCAGTAAACAGTAGTGAGGGTTGTCACATATTTTGATATAAATTTTGGGATAAAGTGTGTATTAGTGAAAAATGTAGATGATTTTTTTTTCTTACCCTTATGTCGTAGTGACAATTTTATTACATGACAAGATTTTGTTAAAGATTTAAACAATTGAGTAACAGAAATGAGACATTGACACTTGTGTAGAGACTAAAGTGAGATTTTAATAAGGGGTTAACTATCACAATTTTATGTGCAAGAACCAAAATAAGATTTGAAAATGCAGGGGTACAAAGTGTACTTTAACCCGATTATTATTTGTGAAAGTGTTGCAGTGGATTGTGACCCGCGGTTGTTCCAAACCCTTCGAAACAAAATCTATTATTAATACAAAAAATCCAATTAAAAGAGCAATCCAAGGGCTATCAGTTAACTAATAAGATCACTTTGAATCATCACCACTCATTCAAAGTACATCAATTAAAAATATTTATTTTCTTTATATATTTTCATGATTTTTCTTGATTTGAATATCAAAAAATTTCTCACTCACTATTCATGAGAAAGTAATGGAGAAGACAAATATTAAACAGGTCACAATAGTGGAATTATTATAAATAAATAAAAAAAATCATATTATGATACTTGATGGTGTTGATATTTGAATGTTCACCGTTCATGAAAAGGTAGTAGAGGAGACAAAAATTAAATAGACCACAGTAGTAAAATTATTAAGAAAATAATCACATTATAATGTTTGAAAGTGTTTGATATTTAAAAGTAACTGAATTTTAGAAGGTGTTTGGTTATTCGGTAGATATAAGTTGATATTTGATATTTAATAAGTTTGGGAGGATATTTTTGAGATACATAAAAAATAGAAGAACACAACAATTTTTCATACTTTCATAATAGTAGTAGATGAGCGATTTGGTGGCAAATAGCAACATGGGAAAATCACTCTACACATGGTCTTACTTGGAGAAATGATTGTGCTCTTTGAGCTCAAAAAGGGTGGATGCTTGCCCCCCCTGCCTTCCCAATTCTCCCGAAGTCAATCTCTTGCTGGTTCTTCATTTTCTTTTTCGTGGAACAAATGAAAAGGCATGGTTCAGGTCCATATAATTATATATTTTGCTAAATAAAGTGAATCTACGAATCATGATTTAATATGAATTACGATTCACTATTTTAACAAAATTCACGATTCAATTTGTGATTTGACAATAATAATTCCAACCCCTTTTCTGTACAATTGAAATCACAATGACTTTCAATTTTGTTCAGAGTGGTGCCTATATTTGGTCTTGTTCCTCTATTAATTTTAATGTGATTCCTTGCATCAAAATCACGTTAGACAATACTCAAGTGCATTGTGGCTTCTTAATGATTCATGCACAATGTACTTATCAATTAATACCTCTTGAAGAAATATTCATCTCAATCACAAGTACTTTCTATTAGCAACTGTCTTTTATTCACATCATTTTAACATGGAAGGAAGCAGACAATTCCATCCAAGATACTTTGTTGAACATAGAAACGCTGGTTATAAAATAGAATTCGTATTTTCACTTTAATTTGTATGAAATTTTAAATAGAACGTGCACTGACTCCGGGATTATAGAGGAAAATTGTTCTTCCATCTAGTTGTTGAATTGGCCTTGCATTTGCCTCAAATCCCTGAAAAGGTGCAAACCAACATAAATGTCAAAATCTAAACAAGGAAATATGTTTTATTTATAAAAATGTCGTGTGCAACAATTTGTTCAATGTAGGAAGAAGTTGGACATGAAGTAAAATTTGAATAAAGAATTTTGCAAATTAATGCTTTATGTTCTAAGATTAATTCCTAGATAAACTGCCATTATCATTACTGTTAGAAGTTAAAAACTAACGGAAAATCATTTATCCAAAAAAAAAAAACTAACGGGAAATCAATCAGATACACAAATCACATCAATAAGAACACTCCGATCCACCATGACGCTTATGAGTTATGATTGGTCACTGCATATTGAAAATTAAGATAGCCGTACGATTAGATAAGATTTGTAGGATTATTTTTCCCATTGGATGGGTGAGCGAAGACAATCCGCAGGGGGGACTAATTGTCCTGGGGGATTGGTAGCAAGCCAACCAAACAAATGGTGGGGGATTGGTCTATGTGCCCCCACACGCCCCCTAAATGCTCCAAACAAACATTGTCTCAAAGTTTTTCTTGAGTTCTTAGATTCCGAGAGTGATCCAAATTCATAATAGAAGTTTAGCTAAAGCACTTATTTGTAAGTAGAGCTTCCAAGTAGACCTGGTTTGTGTGGATAAACTAATCAAAATACCTCAACTCGGAAAAATAACTTACGTCATGAACAGCATCCCTCAATGCTTGAACTTGATCCCTTGAAACTGTTCTCACCTGCATAACCGAAATGGTATATTAGGCTGTGAAGATCATGAATTTTTTTTTTTTATATACACAATGAAAGAAAAGGTTAAAAACTCGAACCTTCTTGACTATTGTCCAAATAACACCCTCCGTGCATGGAGGAACTGTAAGAGAACCAATATATCTGTAGTATGTTCTGCTCCCAAACTTTATATCACCCGGATTAACAATTCCCAAGTCTCTCTCTTTAGCAGTAGAGTTAATATGGTTTATCAACTGCTAGAAAAGAAAAATATTTGAAAAAAGGTCTTAAAAACAATTGTATCAGCTATAGTCTCAAACCGATTTACTGTTGATTCAAACAATTTTCTCCAAGGTAGCATTTGATAAAATTCCCTTTTCTTATTTAAATATGTGTTAGTCATTTTTTAAGAAAAAATAAAATGAATTCCTTGTATATTATGTAACATAATATGGCATGCATAAATGTGACCGTAAGGCTCTAGGGAAACAAGAAACAATGTCATTACCTTTGCAAGAAACGGATCGGGCCGACCATATCTGTATAGAATTCCGACAACAGCTATTGTTCTGCAGGAGCTGAGATGAACAATGTGAAGCTCCAAATGGTACCTGCAAAAGAATTAGGTTGAAGTAGGCATCAAGCTAGGAACAAAATTTCCTTTTGTTTCCATCAAAACATCTGAAACATTTCCATCTCCTAAGAGATTGGAACGAAATACTAATGGAATAACGAATTTCCAGTGTTCCCACCGAATGATAGAACATTGAGAAACACATCAAAACAAAACGAAACATAGCCAAACAATAAATTGTTGACATGAATTATTTAATAAAACTAGTTTATTTGACAATACTTAACAATTTTTAGTTCATAGCAACATTTACTTTTTGACTACACATTTGTTCCTTTATCCGAATCAATAATTCTAAATATCTTTAATTGATCAATTATTAGGATTACATTCATTTAGGTAAGTTTTAGTATTTGTTTCTACACTTTTTCATGTATTTTCAAATTATTTTGGTTTCTTTCGAAATGTTTTCAAAGTGCTTTCATTTATGTGCTAGCCAAAACAAACAACACACTCAAATGAAATTTTGATCCTTGGCAGTAAGTAATACGATTGAATGGGCAAAAGTTGGATTAGATGGGCGAGTTCTATGTCAAAATACAAAAACCAAACATATTGTAGAGAGGAAAGAAAAGAAAAGAGCAGAAAACAAAACAAAATAAAAAGAACAAATATGAAACCGTGTTCCATTGAAGGTGTGCTCAGAGGGAGAGTGCCAATGACACTGTAGCAGTTTGTAGCGAGTCTCATTTATGTTAATTTTTCCTGCATCTCCTTTCCATTCCACCTGAAACAACAGAACACTAATTCATCAGATAACTTGAAGACAAGAAGAGAATGAAATACACATTTTTATGGCCAACAAGGATTTTAATAGTGACCTAGTTGTTGCATTTCTGCTTTTGTTTGATGGGGCTATGAGTTTTCTCAATAACAACATCAAATGATTATGTACCATCATGACACACTACATGCATAAAAACCAAAGTATACCAAAGGGTCACTCACAATACAACTTAAGCACATGCATTGACTGGGTTGGAATATTAATTTGCATTGGTCTTTTTCAAGCATCATTCATATACATAAGAAACAAAAATAATAATAAAAATGAGAAAGATAGGTTACTGAAGAGCATGTGATAGCTTACAGCAATATCATGTCCCCTATTTTTAAGAGTGGCAGGAGCTGGCTTGTAATCCTTTTTCAATTTCCCCAAATTAGGAAAAACTTGCACTCTTTGGTCAACAACATCAATGGGAGATTGCAATTTTCCATTGCCACAACTTTTCCAATGTGGATTAACCTTGCCCCATTTTCTTGGTCCTTTTCCAGTTCCCTCCACATAGGTGAAAGGTGTTTCATCCTCTGTTCATCCATCACACAATAATTAAATACAAGTTTCAATAACAAAAAAACCATTAAATAATAAATAATACACAAAAAAATAAAAAATAACTCATCACTTTTAGGCTGGCATCCAAGAACAAACCAGATTCAAATATGAATGTTTAAAAAACTACTAATGTACATATAAGTCACAAAAGAACTCAGAGAATTTATTCTTTTCTTTCTTTTCAAGTGTAAAGTACAAATAAAACAAGTCAGCTGACCATGGATGAAAAAGTAGTTTAAAATAACCTAAGCGAAATGGAAAGAATAAAGTTAAGGATCTATATTAGCTGAATCACAGAAACAGTCTCACTAGAAATGGGGTTAAGGTTGAGCACATCTTGTCTTCCCCAAACCCTGCTTTAGGAGTCTCATGTACTAAGTTGCCATTTTTATTTATTTATTTATCTATATAGCTGAATCAAAGGTGTTAGAGTTCGAATCAAGTAACCTAGTTCAGATATGATTTAGTTCAGAAACCAAAAGATGGGAAAAAAAATTTGTATTAAAACTTAGAAAAAGATTGAAGCTCTTGCTTTATCTATGTTTATGCATAAAGAGAAAAACTCAGAAAGAGGGAAAGAATAAAACATACTTGAACTATTTATAGATTTGCTTTTTATGACACTTTTCCATAAATAAAGAAATCAATAAACTTTTTGTTGAATCAACTTTGAATATTGCAGGGTGACCAAAGGTTAAGATGCTAATGGAGTTCACTACATAAATCAATAAGAAACCATAGCTTAATTAGTGCGATAAGAAAGGCAATCCAGTGCATGAAGCTCCGGCTAAAGCGAGATTTGGGGAGCATCAATCAGTTAATTGTATACCAGTAAAGAACAAAACTAGAGTTTGGTAACATTCTTATGCATATAGCATTTAGGTTACTAATGGTTTTGTTTTGTTTTTTGTCTAATGGTTTAATAGACAGTAATAAGCATTTCCCAAAATGAGGTTAAATTTTACTAATGGTTTTGTTTTGTTTTTTGTCTAATGGCTTAATAAACAGTAATAAGCATTTCCCAAAGTG
Organism: Camellia lanceoleosa; assembly: GCA_025200525.1. NCBI lineage: Eukaryota > Viridiplantae > Streptophyta > Magnoliopsida > Ericales > Theaceae > Camellia > Camellia lanceoleosa. Next base: position 135,645,289 of record CM045770.1, on the reverse strand, counting down.
AGGTTAAATCAAAAAGACAATTTTCAGAAATGGAATTTTGGATCTCATGTACATATTTCCTTGTTCTTGGTTGGAAGATATGAATAATTTTAATGTTGTGTTTGGATTTTAGATTTGTCAAGTAAAAATAAAAGGAAAAGGGAAAGATAGGGAAATAAAATGAAGTGAAAGAAATATTTTTTCTTCTCTTTATTGGTTGGGTTGGGAAAATAAGAAGGGGAAGAAAAAAAAGAAAAAAGAAAAAAAAAAAGAAGAAGAAAAGATATTACCAAAATCTATTTTAAAGAAATTTTATTTTCCTGATCCAAACATGCCCTAATTCAGTAGAAGAAAAAAATCAAAAAAGAAAAGAGAAAGGTAGTAAAACTTCAGAATTCTATGACAATACTGCATTTATGATTGTGGTTTTGGCACATCCCATGCTGAAAACTGATATACATAAATAAATTTTATATATTATATTTTTTATGTGATTTTCTCTCACCACTAGTCACAAAGTATTAATAAATATTCATGTAACCTGCTTTAATAAAGAAATAATTATTATTTTATAAAAAAATCTGTTTATGTACAGCATTTTTAAATCGTATTTTTAAAATGTGATCATATTAAAATCGCATTTTTACAACAAAATTTCGACACAACCATAAGATGATATTTTGGAGATGTGATTTCAAAATAAGATTTCAACATGGCTGGCAGCCTTAAATGTCACCATAAAAGCGCATTTTGAATATGAGATTTCATCATGAAATTGCATTTTGAGAATGCGATTTTAAAAGTTGGGTTAGTTTGCTAAATAATTAGAAAAGTGTGTTATTTTCAAAAATAGTTTGTTTTTTTTGAAATATTTAGAGAGAGAATAAAAAATTAAAAAATTAAAAATAAAAAACTCCAGCACTTTTCACCTCAGATAAAAAAATTTAAAATGAGAGAAAAAACTGATAAGAGTAAAGTAAACAAGAGATCAATTTCAAGAACATAAAATAAAAGACATGAAATCAAAATTGGGTGGATAGAAAAGAACAAACACAATATATTGTTCAATGAAGAAAGAATGGTTCATCAAACTTATAAGACAAAATGTTAGTGCAGTATGAAATAATTGAGAAATGTTAGGGATCATGAAAAATTTTTATAAAAATGATCATGAAAAATTTGTGACCCTTAGATTACCTTGATTAGTGTGTGGTGCTTTATAAGTGTAATTCAAATGTCACAAATCTTTCATGACTATTTTCATGAAAGACTTTTCATGATACGTAGCATTGCTGATGAAATAATATACATCAACAACACTACAAACCCAGACAGAAATTACCCAAATAAAGTGGTTTAAATTCATTTTACTCATCACCTTCGTCAATTTAATATCCACCACACAAACACATTCAAATAAATTAAGGGTTGATAAAGGTGGTTCATAACATTTTTGTATATACATATACCCAGATAGATACATATATAATAGAGAGAGAGAGAGAGAGATTACCAACTTCAGATTCAAAAGCATTGCAGATGGAGAAGAGGGAATGGGATGATAGAATGAAAAAAATGAAGGAGAGAGAGAATATGAGACGTGGGCTGTTGTTGATGGTGGTGGTGGTGGTGGTGGTGGTGGTGAAGAAGCCCATTGTTGCTCTGTCTTTTGGTATTCACAACACAAGGTTAGGTACTACTTTAATAGCTGGCTGGAGTACTGGTTATTTATATATGACAATGGCGAATGTTTAGGAGCTACACAAGAATGTTTGTCTAGACCTACAACATTCATGCATAACTAGCATATTATCTATGCTACATATAATAAATAATTTAAATTTAAATAATAATATAATATTTATTTAAAAAATGTAGACAAAATAATTTGTAATCAATGAAATTTTATTTATTTTTATCAGACTTGCACATAAGAGAAGATTTTTAACCTGATATTATTAATTGTGTGTTTTAAATTCTTAATAAAAAATTTCATATCATAATTTAATTGGTAAAAATTAAAGAATAAATTAGAAAAATTATATTTACGATAAAATATAAATACATTTCATTTTATAAGTTTCGTAATTTTAATTTACCATATGATAATAATAAATTACATTTGTTAATATACTAATTTTTTCTTATTTTGTAAAACATAAAAATGTGTTTACTTAAAATTGTAAATTGTCATATGTCATATGTCATAACCCTTATGTGAAAATAAATTAGGTTTGACCTTTGGTGTTAGACTAAATATTAAAAGTGACTTAAAAACTACTCGACTCAATATTTATTCTAGTGTAACCTTTACTTATAATTAAAAATTGTCTTTTTCGGTTCGTAACCAGTATGAGTTAGTTTGGAGGTTTCAATATTAGATTAAATATTAAAAATTAGCATAAAAAATCTAATTTGAGTCGTTGTTCAACAATTCTTGGCTTAAGTTATACTATATCATATTTTAATAATCAATATCATAAAATAAAAATAAAATAAAATAATCTTAATGTTTATGGTACATTTTATCAATCAATAAATGTTTTTTTATAAATATTAAGAGAATTACATTTGAACAAATTCCAACTTAAAATTTTATTTTAAGACCTACTTATTTTCTTTAACTCTATAACTAATTTTTGAGATAGCAACTAAAATAAATTTTAAGCATTATTATATGGAAAGACACATGTGATAAGAGTTTGTAATACACAATTTTAAAATGTAATATTAATTCAAAATTTTCAGTATGGAAAATATGTACTAAACTTTATGTTATGTTTGATTTATGGATTTTGATATGGATTTTGAATGAGAAAAGAAAAAGATAGGTGAAATATAAATGAAATATAACTACATTTTAACTAATTTCATACACCATTTTCATTTTTCCTTCAAAGTTTCTATTTGAAACCATAAACCAAACACATCATTAATGTTTGAAAAGAGTTTTGGATCCTTTATTATATTGATATACACTATCTAAAAAAACCTATATGATATTTGGTAGGAGAAGCAAGTTCTTAAAATGGGTCATCAATCACATTATAAAGGAATAAAAGCTACCCAATATTTTTATTTAATTATTTAAAAAATTGAACATCAAGAGAAATAAATTATGAAAGATGTGAATTGATTTTTATATTTTAGTGGTACAAAAATCTAAATTTTAAAACTCATCCATTTCAAATTTCTAAATTTAAAATTTTGAATAGATTAATTAACTTTCCTTTTGAAATGTGTAAATCAAGGTATAATAATTTTTTTAAAATGATTCAATAAAAACTATAAGATTTTTTTAAAAATTTTAAAACTGATTAGTTAGCTTTCTTTTTTAAATTTCTAAATTTAATTTGTAAATGAATTAATTAACTTTTCTCTTGCAATGAGTAAATCAAAATATAATAATTTGTTTTTTAAATAATTCAATAAAAGTTTGAAGATTTTTAAATTTTAAAACTAATTAGTTCACTTTTCTTTTCAAATTTCTAAATTTAGATTTATAAATAGATCAATTAACTATTCTTTTGAAATGCGTAAATCAAGGCATAATAAGATTTTTCCTTTTAAATAATTCAATAAAAGTTAGAATTTTTTTTTAAAATTTTAAAACTGATTAATTAATTTTCTTTTTCAAATTTCTAAACTTAAATTTATAAATGGATTAATAAACTTTCCTTTTGAAATGTGTAAATCAAGACCTAATAAGAATTTTTTTTTTTAATAATTCAATAAAAGTTAGCCAATAGAATTTTTTTAATTATTTAAAAAATAAGAATTGTAGAAAAATAGTATGAGAGTTTTGAGTTTCATAATACTCTTTTCATAAGGAATTTCGTTTTCCTTAATATATAGTATAGATTCGAGGGATTCAGAGATATTCGAATGTAATAATTTGACATTTATTATTTTTTAAATGATTTACACACCAGTCTCATTTTATGGATTTATATACTCCATTAAGTCTTAACTTTAATTTTTTAGATCTTTTAAGTCTTATTAAATTTTGAGAAAATTGTTGAAAAGTCCAATTGAACGAGGGTATAAGGCAATAGGTCCTATAATTATTTTTCTTTAGTGATAAGTACACTCTTTGTGAAATATTGTATTGAAAAGTACATTTTGTTTTTAATTTTATCCCTTAATCTATTTGATGAATTTTTTTATTTGCGTAATTTTTTGACTATTTGTTCAAATATTTTTTTTCATCTTTTTAATTTTTTTTGACCATCTGTTTAAATTTTTTGACTATCTATTCAAATATTTTTTTATCTGTTGATTTTTTTTTAATCTATTGTTTCTTATCTGTTGAATTTTTAAACCTAGCTATTGAAATCTTTTCTTTTTTTTGTTTGTCTCTATTTTTTTTATCTGTTCAATTGCAATTTGTTCAGATTTGTTTTCCAAATGCACAAAACATATATTTGAACTTCCAAAGCATTACTTAGCCATGAAAGAACACAAGCAAAGTACCATTATTTTCCATGTGAGCTGACCTAGAAACAAAAGGTGCTGAAATTGAATGGTTCTGTGAGGGAATTTTCCTATAGGATTTTTAGAGGTTGTAAAATAATATAAAAACTAGTCAGAATTAATGGATAAATTGAGAGGGAAAACAAACAGAAAGAATTGAAAACCAAATTGAAAGCTAAAGAAGAGAGCAAATTAAAGAGAACTGAGAATATAAGAAGCAACACCCACCAAACAAAACCCTAAAAACCCAAGAATAAATACTAGCAAAGCATTACTTAGGCATGAACGAACACAAGAAAAGTACCATTCTTTTCTATGGGAGCAGAGACCTAGAAACCAATGACACAAAATTTGAGAAACTGAGTCACTTTCAATTCTACTGGCGTGACATTCTCAATAGCCATAATCCCACTACCATGCAAGTAGTTTCACCGCCGTTGAACACCTCCGCCAGTGATCAGAAGGAGCTATAGATCAAATCGAAGTGGCCTTTTTTGATATGCTAGGGGTTATGCTATAAATATGATCTCAGACTGCGATGGCGAAAACGATGTGGCGGCGGCGGCAAAGAAGAAGAATGGTGAGCATCAAAGCAAAAGAATAAGCAAACCATAGAGAAGAAAAAGAAGATCAGGACGACGACACCACCACCACAATAGGTAAGGAGGATGAGGCAGTGGTTCTGGTGGCGGATCTTGAAGTAGGTGAGGAGGAAGCGGTGGTTGTGGTGGCAGTGAATGGAGGAGAGGTGTCGCCGGAGTTGGTTTTAGAGAGAGAGGAAGGAAGATGAAAGAGAGAGAATAAATGGTTTAGAGAGAGAGAGAGGGTTTGAAGAAATGGTTTAGAGTAGACCTTTAAGTCTCATTTGTGAAGTTATGGACCGAGTGCCCTAAAAGTTATGAAATTTTAAGTTTTGAAACAACAAAATAAAAATAATGAGCTAGGAGAAGTTATCTAGTGCTCTTGGGGCATGCTTATGTGGTACCTAGAAGAGCTGTGGTTGGTGGAGATGGTTGAACCCACAATTTTGTGTTGGGATATGGGGCATAATTTTTGGTAATTTGTAGTTAACATTGTTATGTGGTGCACTTGGAACAAGCACTTAATGAATTAATGTTTTTTCAATTCATTCCGCCTTTTTATAAGGGTAAAATAGTCATATAAATAAAAATCTTTTGAAAATAAGACCTTGTTGGTCAAAAACAATGAAGCATGACCTACTAGAACACCAACTTTTGAGTAATTAATGATTTTTTTTTTTTATAATTTTTTTTATCACAATCATTAAGGCAATTAAAAAAAATAATAAAAAAAAGATTGACATCCTTAGAACACATATAGGAATGGTCACGAGTCGGGTTTGGGACAGGTTTATATCAATCTGCCTCCGTCTTATATCATATTGGGAGCGGTGCAAATTGGAGGGTGGTAGTAACGGTGGCGGTAGCAGGGTGGATGCGGAGTGTAACACTTGTGTTCTTTGAGCCTTTGAATATATTAACTAAATGTTGTTAATTGTGTTACTGGGGTCATTCAGGTTGACATATCTTTGTTTTAGGTTGTTAAAACTAGATACAAACTTGCTAGGACTATTCTTTCACACTTAGGGATGTTCGAAAGTGCCTTAGGAATCCAAAAATCTTGTTCTAGGTGTTGACATCAGCTCTCTTTCTTCTTCTTTTTTTCTTTTTTTTGTTACTACTTTTTGGGATTGACACTATCTCTTTTGGGTGTCGAGACTAGCTGACCCTTTTGTTCATGTTTGATATTGTTTTTCGGGGTTGACACCAGGGCTTTTGGGTGTTGACACCCTGTCTGGGAAAAATTACACTTTGCTTATTGCTTTTTGGGGTCAACACCCCTGCTCTAGGTGTTGACACTTGCCAATAAACCCAAAATTTATTTTCAACAGGTTAGGCCTTTTCTTTTTGGACTTTTTCTTGGTTGACTTTGGGACTTATATTCTACTTTTGACCTAAACTATAAATAAGACCTCACCTACTCTTTCTTTCTTCACTGTACTTTATTTTACCTCTATTTTTCTTTTCTAAACCATGAAACACGTCTCTCTCTCTCTCTCTTTCTCTCTCTCTCTACACTTTTGCTTTTTTCACTTCAAGCTCCAGATCTACCTACTTCAGGTCATCTTTTTGCCTTGCTCCATTAAGATAAAAGGTAGGGCTTGTCAAGGACTTCAATCTAATCTGAGCAAATCACTATTTCGTCGTCGTCAACTTTTGGGGTTTTTTTCTTCACCTTCCCTTTTGCTTTGACGTAGAGGTTTTCTCAATGACTTGTATGCTTTTTAACCTTCCTATGTGTTATTTTATTGCACAAAAGGGGTTAAGGAAGATTGGGTTTTGATATATTTACCTATCAGTGTATAAAGAGGAAATTTCTCATAGCTTTGTCTTTTGTTTAAATAAAGTTCTCATGATTATTTTGTGACTTGATTTGTGGAAGGAAATGGAGTTTTAGGAAGCCTTCCTTGTTGGATGGTCAGAGGAGTTTAATGTGCTCGCAGTATTAGTACTGTAATAAATATTGAAATATGTTAGACAGTTTGAGATAGTTGGATGTTTGATATTTTTGTGTAAAGTAGTTGAGTAGTGTGTTTACCAAGAATAGCATAATGCATCCATTTACATGCCTTGAGTTGTTGTTTGCACTTGTCGTTGAATTCATCAGTATGTCTTTTATTGCCTCAACCTAATTGTACTTCTTGATGTTGTTAAGATTTTCAACATAGTTGATGAAACTCAACTGAGAGTATGTCCTATAATAGGCATGAGGAGTTTCAGGCACAAGTAAAGGGTGAGGACCCTTGCAAGATCTTGACAGTCATTGGTTGTTTTTCATTCTTTTGTTTCTTGAAACATTTTGGTTAATGATTTGGTATCCAATCTCTTGACTGATTTGCATATTCTTTTGTAAAATTCGAGCTCAAAATCCTTTGGCCTTGCATAGTGTACGGGGAGCAAATATTCTGCGGAGCCCGTACTTTCTACCAAGCTCCTTGTCTGTCCAATCGACCTGCGAACACAACGGCGGTGAGCTACCCGGCGGTGTGTGGCTGGAAAACCCCTCCAACGGTCAAGTTAGCACACACTCAGAGATAGAGAGAGAGAGATAGAGAGGAGGAGAGTTGAGTGTTAAGGTTTTTTTCTCACCAAATGATGTTCCATCCTCCGTATGGGGGACGCAGTCGTGCTTGTATACTTTCTGCGCTCAAATTTGCTCCCATTAGCCTCTTAACACGTGGAGTTGCTGTCCCATCTGTCAACACAAATCTAGCAATCACCACCTAACCAAACTGGCAGACTACATTAGTGGAAGCTTGGCAGCCGGCAGCATCACCTCGGTCTCACACAACCGTACTGCATAACGAGTCCGAGTGCTCCACTGGTCGAGCTCCATAACGACCGTGCTCGATTGCATTTCGGCATAACCGAGTTCAAGACAGGTCGAGCTGATAAACCAAAGCCCTTCCTGCCGAGCTAAATGCGCGAACCGTGGAATCCTGAATGGCAGGGATCATCTTGGCCGAGTAGCTCAAGTAGCTCGGTCCCCACATGGTCAAGCCCAAGTAGCTCGGTCTCAACATGGCCCTGGGCCTCAACTGAGCAGAACCATCTCCGGAAAGGCCCAAGTTATCACGGCCCAAACGCGCTCGGCCTTCAATTTGCCTGGCCTTTACCATGGCCCATTCCAGCTCATAAATCTCCTCTCAATTGCCCCTTAATTCCGTCCGCGCAAAAGCGTGACTGGGATTACGTGACCTAACCGGGGTATATTCCCCGCCGGTCTTTCCTCCACAAGTTGTAAACCGTGCTAATCGACATGCTCGGTTTCTATACTTGCCCGGTCGACGCCTCAACTCACCTGCCTGTCTCTTCAATATCGACGCCGCCGTCAATAGGGACACACGTCGATCATTTATTGGCCTCGAGCAGCCAACCCCGACGTCTTTTCATATTCGAATTTTGGCGGCCTTTTTCGCTTATAAGTACGCCACTTCACCCTTTCATTCTCTTCTTACTGCCTTTCTTTCGTTCCAAGCGATCTAGCACCATCGTTGCCCTCGACTCCCAAGATCCATTCTTACCTCCTACTGCGTTTGTGCTCAAGATTCGACATCTGCCTCATTCTGGTAAGTTCTCCCCATTTCTTAATTGCTTTTTCCTTTGGTATTTCGCATTCCTGGGCACAAAAACCATAGGTTTTAGGATATAACCCCCCCAAAAACCTCTTCTGCCCCTACTCTCTTTGCTGTTCTTCAACTCCAGTGATGAACATATGAAGATCTGGGGTGGACCGGGCTCCAAGTCTTCTTTTGATCCCAAAAAACATCTAAACCGAGCAAATTACGAGTTTACAAAAAACTACTGTAGGAACCAAGGTAGGCAGAGGGCTTGACCGCTCGACCGGGCTAACATCTGGTCCACTTGAGCGACCGAGCTTCTGAATTTACCTTTGTGACCGAGGTGGTCCGGCACTCCATCTGACCCACCTAAAGTCAAGCTCGTTTTGTGCGACCGGGCTCCCACTTACACACCCTTCTTTTCCTGCAGAGTCCAAGGGGACCATACACCAACACTGAGGCTCTCAACGACCGAGCAGACATCAAACAAGAGTCTGTGATAAACCAACACAACCACGCTAAAACCAGCTGGCTACACATGGGGCGCTACCGCTTTTTGGTTGACACGCCGGTTGCTCTAGTCGCATTCCGGGAAGAATACGATATCCTGGACGACGTTCATCTAGAGCTCGGTGACGAGGACACAACCCCCTGGGGCAAATTAGACCAGTGCCCTTTCACCGTGCTTTCCATTATAGAAAGAGGCCTCTACTTCCCGGTTAACCCCTTAATGTGCGAATTCTTATACAAGACCAAGCTAGCACCAACCCAAGTCTCAACCAACACTTACCGCATAATAAACGGAATCGCCGAGCTGAACAACCAGCTAGGAACCAACTTAGGTCTAGTCGAGATACTTTGCCAGTATACTATAGGGCATACAAGCGATGGCCTTGCCTATTATTTAAATATCAGACCGGGCAAGGAGAAGATAGTGACAAGATTCTGCATAAAGACTTGCACGACGCATTTACGACTTTTTCTCGGTGTCCAAGATTATGAAACAATTGACGTCGGCTGGTATATCAGCAAAAATTTCGGTGAAACATATAAGCCGTGCTAACTGCTCTGTCAAATTTCTTTCCTTCATCATTTTGTACTAATGCGCTTTGTTCATTTTCTCTTTGCAGCAATCGAAGCTTTGCAAGCCAACTACCATTATCCCAACGAAGCAGCCATCAGAACCATGCTTTGCTACCGTAACCGGGATTGCCACAAACGCCTTGGTTACATACCAACCTATAGATATTCCGCCCCACGCCGGAGTAAAGTGACAGACTTCCTTAGAGCGCCATTGCCACCTCCTGACCCCACATTACCGGACGTACCACTAATCCTACGACCGAAAGGTAAGAGATGGCCAAACGGTCATCAAAATCATCACTGCCACATCCACCGAGCTACCTAGCATCCCCTCCCGCACAGCCGCTGCCGGTCAATCGAGCGGCACCGTGGTTGCATTGGCGTCACCCGCCGCCGGGCAGGCAAGCAGAGAAAGCCGCCGGGTTGGAAAAAGGCCTCGCACCTGTAGACACCCCATTTTTGACCGACCTTAAGACTCAGACGTCACCGATTGAGCGCTCGGTGTTGTTGCATATTGTGCTCATTCAGAAATCTCAGGGCCGCGGCCGTGCGCCCTGCCTCCGGACTCCCGAACTCTCTTTTGTGCTTTGCCTCGGTTTGCGAACCAGACTTGGTTTTCTCTGTTTTCTTTCCTGAGGGGAGGGAGAGGTCCGTGAGACCATCTCTCGGTCATGGGCTACATTTCGTGGGTCAGAGGCCATTTGCCCATTTCGAGTCTTGCCTCGGTTTTCGAAGCCATCAGGTCGTGTGCCTCGGTTCGGGACCACCCAACCATCTCCGATTCCTCCGGTTTTTGGCATGCATCTCATTTACTCCCTTTCAAGGGACACTGGGGTCTTAGATACCCACTTCATGGCCAAACACCACTTCTGGTGCTTAACGGCCAATTTTCGAGATCCCGAACTGCGTGTTTTGGCCCCCAAGCGTTCGTTTTGCATCGGTTTTTGTTCATTTTTGGCAGATACCTCTGTTTTATCATAAGGAAGGTCACTGGAGGGTGGGATCCCAGCAATTGTCTCAGCAACCAGCTTTCTGCTTGGTCAAAAGTGGTTCAGCATGAATTCGGGAAGGAGAAAAGTCTGCGCGGCTTCACCAAAACGGGTGTAACTCTTTGCACAAGAGGAATTAAAATATGAGGCCACCACCATTGGAAATCTTACTTCCGGGGCTTCATTTTGCACTCAAGAATCTCCTAAGTCCGGATCCGGGGGGAGGAGATATGGTTGGTTGAAGTCTGGTTAGACCGAATCTGCGCGGCTTTACGGAAACTGACATAACTTTTTCTACAGGAGGAATTTTGATGCAAGGTTTGCGGCATTGGAAAGATAACTTCAAGGGCTACATGACCGACCAGTCCTATGTCTTGGACCTTTTGACCCTAGCCGGCCGGCCACCATTTCCAGCCAGCCAGCCACCTGCAACTACAGCACCTTTTGCCCACCTTTTCTCCAATTTTCTTGCCTATATAGCTGGCCTCCCAGCTCTTTTAGAGGGGTTGGAAAATATCTCTCAAGGATATACATTGATATCTATCTCTATCTCTCCATTTTTCTCTCAAATCTTCAAGTTTAGGCTCTACTTCTTCATCATCTTCAAGCTCTACTACCACCACTCCATTCCAGCTGCAAGGAAGGGTTTTTCAGAGGCTTAGGAGCAGCAAACTTGAGCCAAGAAGCAACAAGAGTGTGATCTTCAAGGGTAAGTATCAATCACCCTCTTTTGGCACTTTTTTTTGCACCATTCCTCTACCCTACTTGCTCACTGTTTTAGACTCCGGCCCCAACTGAAAGGGGCCTTTTTTTGAGCTATTCTACATGTTTGTTTGAGGGCTCAACCCTTTTTGAGCCCTCTATGATGAACTTTCTTCAATATCATCTTGTATGTCAATATCTTGCATGCTTTTTTTAGTTCATGTGTGATCTATTTCTGAGCCTGATGTAAACTGTGAGTGGGACTATTTTGAGCCCCTATTCAACATTGAAGAAGGGCTCAACCCTGTTTGGCCTCTCTATCATGCACTTGTTTCATAATCTCTCATATTTACCGTAAATTTGCATGATTTATTTAGCCTCTGTGAGATCTGTTTTGGAGCATTTCATGAACTGTGAGTAGGCTTATTTTATGTCCCTCTACAACATTGTAGAAGGTATCAACTTCATTGGGGGTCTCCATGTTATACTTGTCATTATACCCCTCTTTGGCCCTCATTTTGCATGCTTTGTTAGGCCTATTTTGCTTCTGTTTTCGGCCATGATCAGGTCTGTAAAGAGTCACATTTTGGCCTTCTTGTTATCTTTTGTTAAGGGTCCAAGGCTATTTGATGAATGTTTGGCATACCTCATGTTCTAGCCTTTGTTGGCTTCATTCTTGCATGACATTTTTAGCAAGTTTGCACACTGATTTGAGGGATGTCATAAACTTCAAATGTTCATATTTTTGGTCACTCTTCAATGTTGTAGAACTGTATTTTTCAGTTTGAGCATTGCGTATACCACCTGTTTCATTGTTCCCCTCTTTTCCCCCATTTTTGCCATACTTGTGATTGTTGTTTGGCCTTGATTTGCACTGGAAAAATGCTAGTTTAGGGGCTGCCTAGCATCCGTCTTTACACTTCATGTCCAAATTGTGCATGTTTGGCATAGTTGCAAGTCATTTCGGGTACTTAGCATAGCATTTCGGGCATCGGGTGTAATTTTGCTATAAGTCGGGGGCTGTTTTTGCATCATTTTGGCTGCTGAAATTTGCATTTTCCATATACCATATGCCACGTCTCATTTGCATGTCATTTCATGCCTTAGGGCCATTGCCTCGGTTTGCGTGCCCACGGGCACGCATTTTGAGGCACTTCATTTTCATCTCTTGGCCTCCTATGTGAGTGTGGCTGAGGCTCACTTATGTTGGTGTAAGCCCATATTGCATCACATATCTCATTTTAGCCCTGTTGCATTTCGTATGCCATTTTCTCAGTTTTCGTGCCCGTGGGTACGCATTTTGAGACATTTCATTTTAGTCTCATTGAATATCATATTTCATGTCATTTCATGCCCTTATGCCATCGCCTCAGTTTGCGTGCCAGTGTGCATGCATTTCGAGGCACTTCACTTTTATCCATCGGCCTCTTATGTGAGTGTGGCTGAGGCTCTCTCGTGTTAGTGTAAGTCCAATTTGCATTGCGTATGCCATTTCATGCCTTAGAATCATCGCCTCGATTTGCGTGCCCGCGTGCACGCATTTCGAGGCATCTCATTTTCATAGCATTGTGCATGCTAGGATTGCATATTAGCTGCATTTCATGCATGTCATGCATATTGCGTCGTGTTCGGGATAGAAGTTAGCCCGAGCACGGGAAACGAGGCGCGTTTCGTACTCCGAGTGACGGAACGGGTCTCAATTCCCAAGTCACCAACACTCCGGATTATCCTATATTGAGTTGTGCAATCCGATTTCTCGGTCATCATGCATCGATATGCGTGATTGGTGGCACGAGGATCGAGGCATACATATATTTGTGAAATACATTGCTATGCCCCTTTCCTGCTCTCTGTTACAGTAAAAATGAGGAATCAGCAACTTTTCAGAGTCTGGCACGCATTTCGAGAAACATTGCAAACGGAGGCTAATTGGGACATCCCAGTGGATTTCCGCCAAAAATGTTCAAAGATACATCTTTCATCAATAGCAAGGCCTACGGCTTGTATGCGATTCTGACTTTCTTAGTTAATTTATTAATTAATTAGGAATTTGTATATTTATCATTCCGGACTGTATTATTCTTTTATTTCGGACTGTATTATTCTTTTATTTCGGACTGTATTATTTATTCGGACCCTCTGCACAAGGGCATAATTGTAATAAGTGTGCGTGGGTGCGATGTATGTCTTCCAACCCTACGTCTTTCTTCCCTTTTATTTACCCGCTTACGATGGTTAGATATAGGGCATATTTCAATTAGCATACAGTATGACAGCATGTTTGCATCATTCATCTGTCTTGCACGCACCGGGTTCGGCGCATCATACAAACTGCATTTTTATTTCAATTCCAAGTTGAGTACTTGATAGCTGTTGCATCTCATATGCCATGTTTAGAATAGCCGAGCCTGCTATAGTTTGCATTTTTGCTTGTGTTGCATCAGGCAATTCTGTATATTTTAGGATCATGCATAGATTTCTAACAAGCTTCTATTTTGGCTTGGAGTACTCGGTGAGTTTTATGCTTTAGCATCCTTGCATGCGTGTGAGTGACTGCCATGAATAGCATGCTTACCATGAGGCTACGTGCTTACGTGATATAACTGCCTTGAATGCCTGTGGGTGGAGGTTGAGTTATTTGGATTGGGACAATTCATCAAATGTTTGTTTTAAGCCCACTAGATAGTGGTAAAATCATATTTTCTAAGCCCACCCGAGGGTGGCAAATCCACATCTTAGCCTACTTGCGGGTAGCACCATCAAACCATTTTCAAACAAACAAACATGAAATGTTTTGTTCCAATTTAGGCGATTCAGTCTATACTTATATGCTGTGCGCATCACATAGTAACCTAGGCTAATAACCGGAATAAGAACTTACAATGTTTTCAAAATCAGATATCATGGTTAGTAGAGGCCGGTCTTGATCGGGCGGCGAAGGGGTGCTCACGGCGACCTTCCCCAATCGTACCCAAGTTCCCGAGCCGAGGCAACTTTGGTGATGACGGACACGTGGCCTTGGCACCGAGTCGGGGTTTCTAAATTTCCCATTTTAAAATATTTAGGTGGCGACTCAGATTCCGCAAAGCACTCCATGTTTGGCACTTCTTTCAAAAAATCTGCTTTCAAAACGATTTGCGGATTTGGACTTTTGGTTCAGGATTAAGAAGTGACATTTGAGTCCTTCGAATGTAGTGACCCAATATCGAACGAACGGGGGACTCGATCCCCTTCCTCGAGATGCGTTCGGGACGCTCTGAGCTTCTGGCGACTCATTGGGATTTAGAGAACTTGACTCGAACTCTCGATATCTGGTTTTGACTACACTTGTGTGTTTCTTTGCATTGCATTTGCGTTGGTGCGCCTAGGACACCGTGTTTGCCATCTGCTATTCCTGAGCGGTTTGCCGGAGGCTTGTCTTGTCAAGGCATGTCCATAAGGCTGACCGGTTACGGCTCTCGCCAAGATGGGAACACAAACCCCGGTTTATCGATCATGGCCGGATCGACAAAACTTCCCTCATGTGTTTTGCCTTTTTGATCATTCCTCGGAGCTTGCATACACGCGCCGGCTCCACTATGCCGTGGATCACATTAACCACTCTTTGAGGGGGCGCCTCCAAGTCATCCAGTCCATGCGGATCAATCGAGGCGAGATGTGCGGCCTTAACACCCCCATCGATGTAAAGATCTAAGTGTCCGGTTATGACTAACTCCTCCAAGTGTTGCTTCAGAGGCAGACAGTCCTCTGTCGGTGTCCTCGCTCCCGGTGATATGTTCAACGGTATCGCGGATTGAAGCCCTTTTGTGCGTTGCCTAACTTAGCAGGAAACCGGACGTAATCCTCGTCACGGATTTCACTAAGTATGCGATAGATTGGAATTTTGAAAATCGTGGTGATGCCCGTCCGAGCTTTCAACCTTCTGTTAGCATTAGCTACGTCATCGCGAGGGTATTCAGCTCTGTCATTCCGACGGCCCCTTCCCCGATTTCGATGTCTTGACCCACAGTCAGATTTCTCGGCGCGATCATTTGGACGGTTAGACTCATGTTCGACCGCGTGTACCTTGCTAGCCAACCTCTTGTCTGTTACCACCGGAGTTGTCTTCGCGGTGGATGCCGCCGCATCATCCTCTACCCGGATGTGCTCATTGATGCGCTGCATTAGCTGGCCCATGGATGTCGGCTGGTTCATAGTAAGCGAGTCCCGCAGCCTATGTCCGACCGGGAGACCGAGCTTATATTGGGTGATTGCCAGGTTGATTGGGCAATCTAAAATCTCGTTGAAGGTTTCCCAGTATCGTGAGTTGTATGCCTTGAGTGTGTCGCTCGACTCCATTTTGACACTGAGAAGGTGGTCCACCTCCTTTGGTGTTTTGGTGTTGGTCTTGAAACGAGTCACAAATGCTTTCGCCAACTATTGCCACCTTTTGATGCTTCCCTTCGGCAGCCTCTCAAACCATTTCAAGCCCAGCTCACCCAAACTCGACGGGAAGATAAGGCACATAAGAGCGTCATAGCGCCTATGTCTGGCCATGACCTACCGGAAGTGGCTTACATGCATGTATGGATCGGTCTTTCCGTCGTAGAGAGTAAACTTGGGCTGGTGGAAGCCCGTGGGAAGCGGAGTGGTTTCTATCTCAAGGGAGAAGGGAGTGGCGTTCAGCCACGCCAAATCTGTGTCTAGATGGAGAGGCACGGTTGGGCGGGGTGGCAACATTATGACCACTTCACTGGCATGACCACCGTAAGATAGCCGCTGGAGCGCCGGCACCCTTTGAGTCTCTCGCCGACGAGCCCGCTCCTTCAAAACTACCCGTAAGTCCTCTGAATGAGCGGAATAGGAATATCTCGACGTCGTCACCGAACGTGAGGGTTGATAGGTTACGCTAGACTTCTTTACAGGCGCGTCGGAATCTCCAACCCTATAACTTCTGGTGATAGAAAGGGATGGAGTGTGCCACTAGCTCTGACTTCCTGAACGGCGTGGTTGGGTGCGTTCACTGTGGTCTCCCATTCCAACTACACCCTTCCCTTTGACATACCGTTTGAGATCTTCTATTTCCGCCGCCATTCTTTGGATGACGGCGTCTTGGTCCCTTAAATTGTGCTCCAGACGTCTAGCGTGCGATTCTCTTCGCCGCTGGTGTCCGTCTGGGCTCCGCAAGTAACCATAACTTCTAGCGCGCTTATCTCGCGCATCTCTTGAATGTCCACCTGGGGAAGTCTCCAAGTCCGCCATGTTGAGAACGGCGGGGAGTTCATCTCTCTGTTTGGCCGACTTCGGGGTAACACCGTCGATGGCAGACAACGATATCTCGTCGTTGTTCACCATGGAAGGCGATCAGATGAGCTTGGAAGACAAGGTTTTGTCTATCAAACTTCCCACAGACGGCGCCAATTTTACGGGAAGCAAATATTTCGCGAAGCCCATACTCCTTTCTACCAAGCTCCTTGTCTGTCCGATTGACCTGCGAACACAACGACAGTGAACTACCTGGCGGTGTGTGGCCAGAAAACCCCTCCGATGGTCAAGTTAGCACACACTCAGAGATAGAGAGAGATAGAGGAGAGTTGAGTGTTGAAGTTTTTTTTCTCACCAAATGATGTTCCATCCTCTGCATGAGGGGTGCAGTCGTGCTTATATACTTTCTGTGCTCAAATCTGCTCCCATTAGCCTCTTGACACATGGAGCTGCTCTCCTATCTGTCAACACAAATCCAGCAATCACCATCTAACCAATCCGGCAGACTACATTAGTGGGAGCTTGGTAGCCCGGCGGCATCACCTCAACCTCCCACCACCGTGCTGCATAACGAGTCGGAGTGCTCCACTCGTCGAGCTCCATAACGACCGTGCTCGATTGCATTCCGGCATAATCGAGCTCAAGATAGGTCGAGCTGATAAACTGAAGCCCTTCCTGCCGAGCTAAATGCACGAACCGTGGAATACCAAATGGCAGGGATCATTTCGGCCGAGTAACTCAAGTAGCTCGGTCCCCATATGGTCAAGCCCAAGTAGCTCGGTCCCAACATGGCCCTAGGCCTCAACCGAGTAAAACCATCTTCGGACAGGCCCAAGCTATCACAGCCCAAATGCGCTCGGCCCTCAATTTGCCCGACCTTTACCATGGCCCATTCCAGCTCATAAATCTCCCTCTCACATAGAATTTAGTGTTGGTGTTGTCTTCTCCACTGTCGATGCCAAATATAAGCCTCGTATCACTATTTCTGACTTTCATTTCCTTTTTGGCAAGTATAAATGCTTTCTTTTTCTTTTTTTTCTTTTTTTTTTTTTGTTCTCTTTTTATTTTTTGGTTGTAGAGTGTTGTTGTTTTTGCCACAATGGAATTGTAGCATTTGCACCAAGAGGCCTTCAGTTTTTATGTTAAGAAGAGAGCATTTATGACAACCCAAAAAGGGGTTTTTTTACAGCTCAGTCTTTTGTGCTTTTGTGAATTTGTCCTCTTTGAACAATTTAATTACTGTTTCGATGTTGGAACAATAATTAAACTGTTGGACTCTCTTTGTAAGGACTATTTGTTTCTATTCTTTGGCTGCCTTGGTTCGTTATGCTTCTGATTTTTTTTTCTTTGGCTACCTTTATTTGGGAGAATGCTCCTTTTTTTGCTTTGGGTGCCTTGGTTTGTGTTTTGGGAGTTGATGTGCTTTATTGGAACTTGCTTTCTTTACTTTTTTTGTTGGAGGAGCTTATTTATTTTTTTGGTAGTTGGGGGACTGCTTGGTGTTTGTTGTGTGAGTGTGGTCTATGGTGTAGTTCTTGGACTTTTTCTTGTAGGTGGTGTAGTTATTTTGTGGGTTCTTTTGGTTGTTTTAGGTGGTGCTGGTTAGATTTTTTGTGAAAAAGGAGATGTTAGTGGCTTTTCAGCAGATATGGGTGAAGAAGTGTCAAAAGGGGAGATACTTAAATCCCTTATTGGATTTTTGAGCATACGGGTTTGCTAATTCTTCTTTCAATATCTTCCAACAACTATTTCTAAAAAAAAAAAACAAAAACAAAAACAAAAGCAAGAGCAAGAGCAAGATTTGAGTAATATAGTTACAAAACTGTATAATTTGGTAGTTTGATTTGCACATGCATAATAAGTTTACCTATTTGTTGTGAATAGTGATGAAACTGTATAATTTTGCAATTTGAATAAATTTAAATATTTAATTTTAGAGTGATGAAATTATATAATTTTTCAGTTTTATGAACAGTAGCTGAGAATCAACGGACAACAAGAATAACTAGAAGAACAATACTTAGAACAAAACTGTATAATTTGTATTTTTTAATCAAAGAAAAAACAAGAACAACAACTACAATAAGAAGAAGAAGAAGAATAAGAAAGAAAGAAAGATTAGCAACAACAACAACAACAACACGAAGTATTCAATAAAATTGTAACAATAATAACAAAAATATTTAACAACAAGAACAAGCAGCAACAACAACAAGAATAAGAAGTTGAATGTGTAAAAATAAGAATTATATGTAAAAAAAAACATGGTACTATGTGTAAAAATAGTGAATTATATAACTAGAACGTGTAAAAATAGGGGATTGTGTAAAAAATTTTGTAACATTTGGTGAAACCATATAATTTAAGCAAGAATAAAATGAAAAACAGATCTAGAATCGTAGGTAAAATGTGTAAAAATATGGTTTATATATTGGAAGTACGTACAATGTGTTTAAACAGTAGTTTATTTATGAAAATGTTGTTGAAACAGTATGATATATACAAAATATCGAAGAATAATTTACAAATTCGACTGAACAATAAAATGTTCTTGAAACATTATGATATATACAGAATATAAAAGAATAATTTACAAATTTGACTGAAAATAAAATCTAGGGTTTTCGAAGTGAGATCTTACTTTTTTTTTTCTTTCCTATTTTTGTGAATCGCAAGTGAGAAACTATGAAACTTCTTCAGAGTCATGATGGTGCTTGAAAGTGATGGTGCTTTATGTTGTTGAGAGTTGTCAATTAGAGAACATGAACGGCTTCATGTTGTGGTTAAGGTTTCAGAGGTGGTGGAGTCAAACGGTGCAAAGATGGAGGACTGGGAATGCAAAATCGAGCGATGGAGGTGTGACAGTGGAAAGGTCAGAGTGGTGTGACATGATTGTGGATAGAGGTTGTGTGCGTGTAAATTGGGTGATATGTGAGGGTATTTTGGTCTAATTACTAATTTGAGGACTTGATGGAATATTAAATTTGTTTTGGGTTTAAATGGGGCGTGATATGTTGGGCTTGGACCTTTGGGTCAATTTCCAAAAAAAATTTATACATAAGTGTTGGGAGGATTCTATTTGCATCTAAAAAATCATTAAACAAGCCAAATTTCTCAATACACTATTAAATTATTTAGAATTATAATTTACTCTCAATACACCCAATATTTTTTTCCAAATTACCTTTCAAGGTACATTCAAATAATAAACCCAAATTGCACCACTTTACCCTTCAAGGTAACATTCAAATAATAGAAAAATCAAAAACTCAAATTACACTACTTTAGAGCATCTCCAATGGTAGTAGACATTTTACCTATCTAAATATTACTATAAAGTATATATTTTATTTTGCCTATCAACTGTTTTATGTTTTTACTCCAATCATGTTCTTTATTTTAGCTATTTATCTAAATACTATTAATTTTATAGAATGCCACGTCAACAACAAAGATGGAGGGAAATGATCCTAATAATTGAATATATTTTGCCTAGCGTTGAAGGCTAGCTACATGTAGCTAGTGAATATGAATTGAGCCAAAATACCTAATCATATGCCTAGTGCATTGGAATTGAAAAAAAGTGAATCACACTAGCCATTTTAACTAATAAATATTATATGCCTAGTGCATTGGAGATGCTCTTAAAAAATACTTTCAAAACTTCTTAAACAAATTTCTCATTATAGTTACTCATTTTGTTCAACAAATATACAACAACATTCAAGAACTAATTGTGATTTTTTAAAAATCACAAAACTAAATTTTTAATCATATAAGTGTAATCAGAATTATTGAATTTCAAAAGGCACACCAAATCTTTAAATTTCTGGTATATTTTGGGGCAAATCTTTAAAATCTTTTTATCACTTCAATTGTTATATCTAATGATATATATGGGGGTTGTTTCGAGGAAACAAAAAGGAGCAATAACATTCAATCATAATCGATCAATACATTATGTGCCAACCTATGAGCAGGTTCAATTACATCGCGCAAGCCTTCCTGATGCTAAGGAAATCAAAAAAATGTAAATAAGCATCTACTATCATTTATTTATTATATAGTACTTATATTCCAGTCAGATTATAAACTACCATTACAAACATTTATCAAAACTTGACGGTCAGTTTGGATGGTGATTCGTTTAAGCTTAGCTGCCTTTGTGATGGGCCGCAGATCAAGGCGGCCTTGAAATCGTGATCATGTCTGTTGGATTAGAAATTATTCTAAAGGATCTTGTAGAAGTATGGTAAGATGACTTTGATATTAATGATAATAGTTAGTTTTGGTGAGGTGGATTGAAATTTTGGAATGAGTAAGAAGACCAAGAGAAAATAATTGTAACTTGAGAAAGAAGTTGAAGATAGTTGAATATGAAGATTTGGGTGTACCATAAAAAGAAAAATTATTTTAGGATTTAATGTATGTTGTCCTTATTAGTAAATTTACGTTAAGGTATAATATAAACTAAAATTTCAAAATTTTAGTTAGACATAATGAATTATTATTTGAGTGCAAATAAAATCACCCATAAGTATTGTTAGACTCAATTAAAAATTTATATAATCTGTCCAAACAAATTAAATATTTATACATATAACAAGTCCAAATAATCTCATGTCAGCAACCCACCAAACTACCAAAACAAACCTAGGTGTGCATGTAATGTGAGCATCATCATTCATCAGCATAAACTACTTCTTCTTCTTCTTCTCTCTCTCTCTCTCACTCTCTCTCTATCTCTCTATATATATATATCAGATTTTAATGAAATAAATTTTTTTTGTCCTAATTTGTTTTTCCCTTTCTCTTTATCATAATGTAATTGAAAAATTTTGCCCTATGGCGAAAGAGTTGGGAAAGAAGAAAAGATTTCTTCACTATATTCATCTCATAAGAAGGAAGCCTATACATCAATTACAAGCTAAAATAGAAAATAGAAAATAAGGACACAATATCCCACTGATTATGCTCAATCACACTAATTATGTTCAATCACAGCTATACAATATATACTAAAATATATACTATATCAACACTTCCCCTTAAGCTGGAGAGTAAATGTCAGTCATTCCCAGCTTGTCACATATAGAGTCAATGGCACCTTTGGAAAGTGCTCTGGTAAAGATATCTGCAAGTTGACACTTTGAAGGAACAAAAGGAGTGGAGATTTCTTTGGACTATATTTTGGTTCACACGAAGTGACAATCAACTTCAATGTGTTTAGTTCTCTCGTGAAAGACAGGATTGTTAGCAACATGAATGGCAGCTTGATTTTCACAACAGAGAGGAGTTGGGGCTTCTATAGGAAAACCAAACTCTCGTAAAAGAGTCCTCAACCATGTGATTTCACAAGTAGTATGGGCCATTGCCCGATATTCGGCTTCAGCACTAGACCGAGAAACTACAAACTGTTTCTTACTTCTCCAAGTCACAAGGTTACCTCCAATGAAGGTACAGAAACAAGTAGTAGATTTTCAGTTGGATGGTAACCCTGCCCAATCTGCATCAGTATATCCTTCAATACGAAGATGTCCAGAAAGTCAATAAAGAAATCCACGCCCTGGAGCATTTTTGAGATATTTCAAGATACGAATGACAGCATCTAAATGAGGAATCGAAGGAGTAGTCATGAATTGGCTCACAATACTAACAGTATACGAGATATCAGAACGAGTAATAGTTAGGTAAATAAGTTTACCTACAAGCCTTCTATACATCTCTGGATCATCAATAAGATCACCAATGTCGGGTAATAATTTCAAGTTCACATCTATGGGAGTAGAAACCAATTTGGAGCCAAGATAACCTATTTCTTTCAAAATATTAAGAGCATATTTCCTTTGAGATAAACTAATACCCACTTTTGACCTAGTTACCTCAATACTAAGGAAATAATGAAGCTGACCCAAATCCTTGGTAAGAAAACTTGAGCCAAGATAATGA
This sequence comes from Camellia lanceoleosa, assembly GCA_025200525.1. NCBI lineage: Eukaryota > Viridiplantae > Streptophyta > Magnoliopsida > Ericales > Theaceae > Camellia > Camellia lanceoleosa. The sequence continues at coordinate 135,622,729 of CM045770.1, read as the reverse complement.
ATAAAAGTCTGGATACCTTCCTTATCACTCTCTGTGATGGCAATATCATCAACATAGACAACTAATATAATAATGCCAGTGCTTGTCCTTTTAAAGAAGACTGAATGATCTGCTTGGCTGTGGGTCATGCCATATGTGACGACCGCCTTACTGAATTTGTCAAATCACGCCCGTGGAGACTGTTTGAGGCCATAAATAGATTTTCTAAGATGACAAACACACTACCCCTGGGACTCAAACCCGGGTGGTTGGTCCATGTAAACAATCGCGATAAGATCGCCATGAAAAAAAGGCATTTTTGACATCCAGTTGATGAAGGGGCCAACTAAGAGAGGTTGCTAGAGAGATAATAATATGAACATAATTCAACTTGGCAACCGGAGAGAAAGTTTCGGTGTAATCAATGCCATAGGTGTGGGTGAATCCTCTAGTAACCAAACGGGCTTTCAAACGATCAACAATACCATCAGGATTTTGCTTGACAGTAAACACCCAACGACAACCAACCATCTGTGCATCAATAGGTGTAGGAATAAGATCCCAAGTATGATTCAACTTCAGAGCTCACATTTTTTCCTCCATTGTTGTTTTCCAACCAGGATGAGAAAGAGCCTCCCTATAAAACTTAGGAATAGTAGTAGATGATATAGATAGAGAAAAAACATTAAAAGAAGGAGACAAATGATCAAAAGAGGCAAAGTTTGATATAGGATGTTCAGTGCATGAGCGCTTACCTTTGCGAAGAGCAACATGAAGATCAATATTAGAGTCAAGATAAGGAAGAGGTAGATTTGTAGACGTTGAGGGCGATGTGGGAAGGAATGGAATAGACTCCACATTCTCAAGGACAGGATCAACAGAGACACTCCACGGGCGACATCGAGAGACACTTCGTGGCCGATGATGAACATAGACTTGAGAGATAAGAGGAAGAGCAGGAACAACAGTAGGGATAACGGGTTCAATAGAAAAAAGTTCCTCTAACTGACCATTCGCAAAAGAATAGTATGGACTTTCTTCAAAGACGGTGACATCAGCACTAATGAATTGTTTGTGTAAAGTAGAACTATAGCACCTATACCCTTTTTTAGTACGAGAATAACCAAGAAAAATGTATTTGTGTGCACGAGGATCAAGTTTGTCCCGATTGGGACTAAAATTGCGAACAAAACAAATGCAGCCAAACACTTTTTGAGGTAGTGAAAAAATATTTTTATCGGTAAACATTAGCTGAAAAGGTGATTTTCCTTGTAGAATACGAGAGGGCATTCTATTTAAAAGATATGCTGCAGTCAAAATGGCATCACCTCAAAAGTGTTTAGGTACATTCATTTGAATCCTAAGAGCTCGAGTAATTGCAAGAACAGACCCATTTTTCCTTTCAGCAATTCCATTTTGTTGAGGAGTATCAACACAAGATGTTTGATGAATAATACCTCTCGACTTAACGAATTGTTGAAAGGTGCCGACACGATATTCGAGAGCATTATCAATCTGAAGGGCAAGAAGTTTAGCATTAAATGATTGGTTATTTCAACATAGAAGGATTAAAAAATAGTGAATAATTGAGATCGTTCTTTAAGCACATATAACAAAGTTCCAACGAGAACGATCATCAATAAACGTGACAAAATAATGTGCACTAAATAAGCCTGTAGTTCTAGAAGGTCCCAAAACATTTGAATGAACAAGTTGAAAAGGACGTAAATAAGGTGCATCCGGTCGAAGCTTAAAAGAAGCACGATGATGTTTACTAAGTTCATAAGTATCACAATTAAACTTAGAGACAGAAGGTAAAGAATGAATTAAATGCTGTAAATTGAGTGAGGATGGATGCCCAAGACCACAATGCCACTTGTACGGGCAAGTAGTAGATTGGAGAGCTGCATGAGTCGAGTTTAAAGATGGCTAAAAATAGAAGAGTCCATCCTTCTCAAATCCCCCATCAATTGTCTTGTTCGTCTTTAGACTCTGAAAAACACAATGAGTAGGATAAAAAGTTACTGAATAGGTAAGCTTGTGCACAGATAATAAATTGAAAGGAAAGTGAGACATATATAACACAAAGGAAAAAGTAAGAGTAGAAGTCTAAATAGTACCAATTCCGGTAATCGGCGTTTTAGTACCATTAGCAATAGTAAAAGAGGAGAGAGAGATAACATGACAGAAATTGGAAAGAAGTGACAAATTACTTGCCATATGATCAGAGGCCCCTAAATCGATGACCCAAGGAACAATAGATGATGAAAGAAGACAGGTATTACCTGAGGCAACTAGATGGGCTACGGACGAAGGGGCATGGACACTTTAAAGCAAAAAATTGTACTCGGATTTAGTCATAACAGCTTGATCATCAAAAGTGGCAGTAAGGTGTACATCATCAACAGAAGCCTAATTAGCCTAAGTGGGCTTACAATGAAGTTTCCAGCAGAACTCAATAGTGTGGTTATGTCGACCACAATGAGTACAAGTCTTGGTGCCACGCCCATCGTGGTCACCACCACGACCATTGTTGGCACTGCAACCACCCCAGCTAGCATTATAACCATAGAGAGGGCCAATAGGAGTGTCACAGCACCTAACAGGAGCAGGCAGAGTAGAATGATCATCCTTCGTAGAGCTAAAAGGATTAATAGAAGCACATCAAACCCGAGCAAATGTCTCGTTGGGATATCTTTCCTAGAAAGAATTTGAGAACTAGTGGCAGAAAGTTCTGGATTAAGTCCAGAGAGAAATTTAGTAAACCCAGAATTCCTTCCGGTGTTACTACTGAGTCTTCAAATCAATGGTCAAGAGCTGATAGATATTGAGTTCGTCCTACATACCCTTAAGGATAGAAAAATACTCTTCAACTGAACGATCACCTTACTGAAGAGAAAAAATGTCCTAATAGAGTTAGTAGATACGAGAAAGATTTTGCTCAGAGGAATATAACTCTTTAAGAGTATCCCAAATATCTTTAGATAAACATTAGTTAAAACCTCTGATGCCAAACTATTCAACAACCAAGTCATGATTTATGCATCTTTTTGCTCCCAGAAAGCAACTTTGGTTGCATCAGAGGGTTTGGTGGCCGTAAGATAAGAGGCTTTGCCACGTGCCTTTAAAAAAAATAGCGACAGCATGAGACCATTGAAGGTAATTAGAACCCTTCAAGGTGATATTAGTCATGGATCCGAAAAAGAGAGTCTTTGAAGGAATCTTTGTTGACTGTAGAGTCACCCATAATAGTGGAAAGTCACAGAGGAAAAATAAATGAAAAACAATGAGGTTGTGGAGATAAGGCTATGAAGAAAAATTTAGTCCCAAATTTTCTGCTCTGATACCATGTCGAGAATGTTGGAAAGGAAAAGAAGATTTCTTCACTATATTCATCTCATAAGCAGGAAGCCTATTTATACATCAATTACAAGCTGAAATAGGAAATAGAAAATAAGGACACAATATCCCACTGATTATGCTCTATCACACTAATTATGTTCTATCACAGCTATACAATATATACTATATCAACACCCTAATCTCCTTCTCCTAATTTTGTTTCAATAATTTGTGTTTTGCTGTCAAATAGTCAGTGGATTTTAATTTGTGGATTGTGATTGGATTGTCAGATATCATATTACAACAACATAATCTTTTCGTTATAAGAGATCGATGGATTATATTATTTGTATGGATTATTGATAAATTATAAAATAATAAGACTATATTTTATCTTTTTTGAGACTTTGTAATGATTTTTTTGTATGTTAATATCTAAAAGTAAATTTTAATTTATAATTTGAATGATTATATATGTAAGGAAACTTTTTGTGGCTACTAACAAATAAAAAATATATGTGGGAGGGGCATATTTTTGAAATCTGCCTAAGGGCCAGTAAATCTCAGAGTTGGCCCTGGTGGTCTGTAGGGGAGAGTGAAAAGATTTTGCGATGGTGCCTAATATGGGGTATGAAGGACTTGATTTGGGGATGGCTCAAAGATGAGAGTCAGTGCTACTCCTTCTAAATTTTCTCCATTTTGTTCTTTGATTTGTTTTTTATTTTAACAAATTTTGATTAAGTTTCAATATCATTTGAAAAACTCTAACATAAAATAACTATAAATGTAATTTTTGTAATGCACAATTTTACTATCCTCCGCCCCCCTTATCCTATAATAGTAAGGTGTCATTTGCCAATATTTATAGTTTATTGTTTTTTTATTTACAAAAATAAAAACATGTTTGGTAACAAGTATTTTAAATTTTTTTTTTTTAAAATAAGTGAAAATGAGAGGGGGGTTACGAGAAATAGTTGTCAACATACGGTTGGAGATGCTCGCCGGTTGGTCACACAAAGTGGTAGTTGAAGGTGATTTTCAAGAAAAGGTGGTGGCCGAAGGTGGTTATAGATGGTAAGAGATGGTTGGTAGCGATGACAAATGGTTAGCAATTGAAGGAGGTGGTTGGCGGAGGAGGTCATTAGCGATGGTAGCCGATAGCAATGGGTAGGGATTGCAACGAGGCAAGTTTGGAACGCGTTTGTCATCCTCCACCTTCACCTTCGCGCCCCATATGATATCGGGTGCGGAGCGTGAGTGGGGCAGGGGCGAGTTAATTTTGTAACTTTAAAAGTAAAGAAAAATAATAATAAAATTATGGATAATAATTTATAATTATTGAGAATTAAAAGATATAATATTATTTAAATGAGTGAAAATGGATATAACATTTTAATATTGAAAAAATAGATTATTTATATAAAAATCAAGGCGGGGGCAAGGCAAATTGGGTGGGGGAGTAATGGGTGGTAGTTAGAAAGAGTGGGGAAAAAAATTTAAAAATAAAAAAAAAATTAAACAAAAAGTGAGAATAACTTTTTTGTGTTTACAAAATTTATAATTTTTTAAAAATGAAAACAAAAACTAAATAAATTTTTGTTTACAGTTTTAAAAAAATTCTATAAATATTAACCAAAAAAAAAACTATAAATATAATGGTTATCAAACAAGCCCAAAAAGTCATATTCCCCATCCTAGCAACAAGTTAGACAAAGACAACAATAAGGCTTGTTTGTTTCTAAAGTTAAAGGTTATGGTATTGGACTACTAGTGATGTGGAATCTAAAAATCATGTTTGTTTTGGAGTGTGGCCATAGGATTAAAAGTCCCATAAGACTATGAAATCTCTCCAAAGAATGGACTAGCAAATCTCATAGGGAGGTGGTATTCATATTTAATCCCATGAGATTGGAGTTAGAAATATTTTGCCCCTCATTTTATAAAATAATAAAGGCATCTTTTATATAACAAGGAGTTTTACGTACTTTTATAGATTTAATCTCACCTAACTATATAATAAAGTAGGATGGTTTTTGAAAATGTATGAAAATGTATAAGAGATACATATCGTTTCAACGGTTGAGATGAATCCTAAATTTATATTAATGTTTAGATTAATGATGGTTCCTGCCCAATCATTTCTCTTCCTAAGCATCACACCTGTAAAGAGTCCCACTACCCACGTCTGCCCCCCTCCCACATTCCCTCTTTATCTCTGTCTCACTCTCTGTTCTTCTTCTTGAATAGAACGAAAAAAACCCACCCTCTCTATCGTAACTGTTTTTCTTCTCACCCACCCTCCCTTACATCCCTTACAACCCTTTAGATTTCAATTTACAACTCACAAAGGGTAAGATTTCAATTTACTCATTCGATCGTTGTTGTACCAATGTTGCTTCTTTCGAACTCGCACTTGCAATGTAATTTCAGTATTTTTTCCTTCAGCCGCTGTTGTATTCGTTGATTATGTTGATTACTCTCTGTTGTAATTTTTTTTTTTTCAGATACATTGTGTTCTCTCCTATTTTATTTACCCACCCTCCCTTACATCCCTTACAACCCTTCGGATTTCAATTTACAACTCGCAAGGGGTAAGATTTCAATTTACTCCTTTGGTCACTATTGTACCGACGCTGCTCCCTTTAAACTCGCACTTGCAAGGTAATTTCAATATTTTTTCCTTCGATCGCTGTTGCATTTGTTGATTATGTTGTTGATTACTCTCTATTGTATTTTTTTTTCCAGATACGTTGTGTTCTCTCCTCTGTTATTTATGTTGTACCGACGTTGCTCCCTTCAAACTCGTACTCGCAAGGTAATTTCAGTATTTTTTCCTACGGTCGCTGTTGTATCCGTTGATTATGTTGTTAATTACTCTCTGTTGTATTTTTTTTTCAAGATACATTGTGTTCTCTCCTTTGTTTTTTATGTTGATTGCGTTCTCTTCTTTATTATTCCACAGATACATTGTGTAGAGTTGAGATCCTCTCCTTGAGCTCTCTCATTGTCTCCCTACTTGCAACAGTGGAGATACATCATGAGTTGATCCAACGGTCTAGATTTATCTATTTAAAAATTAAAAAATAAATAAATAAAACAAATTCAAATTTGCTTTTCCTGCCTAAATCTGAACCATTGGATCAACTCACAATGCATCTCTACCATTGCAAGTAGGAAGACAAAGAAACAACTCAAGGAGAGGATCTCAACTCCATTGTGTACTCGCACTCGCTGTTGTATTCGTTGATATGTTTATTTATTCCTTTATTTATTGTGTTTGTGTGCTCTAATTTTTGTTCCATTATGTTTTCTCTTATTATTTGATTGGTTTCTGTGTTGATTTTTCTACTTTAGGGGACATGATAGGGCAAACAAATATTTTGTAAACCCATATTTTCTTTGGGTTTGGTCCCAAAATTGTTTTATGTGCGGGAAAGGAAAGAATCTTTCTTGGTCCTTTTTTACATTTTGATAGTAGGAACAATATTCCCTTTAAGATTGCCTTGCCTTTATTTCCATAAATAAAGGAAACTGGTTGCTCATGATGATAGGTGGTGGTTTTGTAATTGATGGATTTCAATCTAAACAGATGAGAAGCAAGGCGTGATTCATTGGACACTTCATGACGTGTGTTTGACACTCGGCTGTTCATTACAATAGGTTATTGGCCGATGGTTGTTTTTGTTTTTGACTGGGTTTGTTTTTGGCTCATGGTTGTGTCTGTTTTTGTTTTTGGTTATGTTGAGTTAGTATTTTTATTTCCCTTGCTGCAATTCAAACAACGCTGTTCCTCCTTCCCTTACAACCCTTCGAACTCGGCTCCCTTCGGCTTTCAGAAGCTGTCTCCCATTTGGTTTTAATATTTTTGCCTTCCATGCCACCCACCCATTCACCCACCTACTCTCCCACCCACTCTCTCTCTCTCTCTCTCTCTCTCTGTTCTTCAAGCCCAACGCCCAAGTACTCCTCCCTCTAAACGAAGCTTAACCCCAGGCTAAAATAGCCAAAAAGTCAAAAAGCCAACCCACATCTCAAACGAAAGCTAAAAAATATTTGTGGGATTTTTTTTTTAGTATACAAAGTTGAATTCAAAATTTAAATAAAAAAAAAATCTCTCTTTTTGTTCTTCAAGCCCAACGCCCAAGTACTTCTCTCTCCTAAACAAGACTTTAGCCCAGGCTAAAATGGCCAAAAAGTCAAAAAGCCAACCCACATTCGAAACGAAAGCTAAAAAATGTTTGTGGGATTTTTTTTTTTTTTTTAGTTTACAAAGTTGAAGTCAAAATTTAAATAAATAAAAAATTGAAGTCGCTTCGTTATTAAGAGACGAAATATTATTAGAAATATTTTTATGTTTAATGATGAAATCAAAATATAATTGGAAGATTTTTTTTTTTTTCTTTTGTGAACAAATTTGAATTCAAAATTTAAATTGGGTTTAAATTGGGTTCTGTTAACAAAAACAAGTGGTTTAGTTTTACTATTAAAATGTAATCGTTTCTCAAGGAGAGATAAGAGAGATAATGGAGATGGAGTGATTTGTTTAAGGGTTTTTTACTAGTGTCCCAATCTATTACCCATTAGGTCCTAAGTTTCTATCTCATACACCAGGAAGTCCTGTTATATTTTTTTATCCCAATTTTGCCCCTGCTATTATACTGTCAGAGCCATTGCTTGCGCCACTATAATGTTGTGGAGAGACGAAGGGGTCACGGCGGTGAGGAAGTTTGCGCCGAAGACTCAACAATCGAACAATTGTTCATTGGTGTTGGTGAACATGGAAACTGCCTATGTGGCCCTTGGATTTGAGAGAGATGATGTTATATCTGAGAGAGATTAAGAAAATCGATATGAATGGAGATAGATGTGTCGACATTGACGAGTTTAGAGTTCTGTACCAATTAATAATGGACGAGCAAGACGAAAAAGAAGACATGAGAGAGGCGTTCAGGGTGTTAGATCATAATGGTGATAGGTTTATCTAGGTATTTTCAATGCCGATCGGAACTCCTATCTTGTTTAAATCAGTGATAAATTTATCAATAAATTTGTTAAAACCAGTGATAAATTTGTTTAAACCAGTGATAAATTTATTTAAACCAGTGATAAATTTATCGCTGTTGAATTTGTTAAAAAATTTACAAATAGCAAACTTGCTTTGAGAGAGAGAGAGGCGCATCACAACAAATTTACCATTGAATTAAGTAACAAATTAAATAACAAATTTATCACTGAATTAAGTAACAAATTTATTAGATCAATTACACATCTGTAGAAGATCAACAACACCTTTTAATGCACTGATTGGATACTTTGCATCCTAAACCGGTGATGGAGGAAAATGGTGGCAATGACGATATCGAAGATGGTAGATCGGTGATGAAGGAAGATGGTGGCAACGACGATGTCGAAGATGGTAGATCGATGATGGAGGATTGCAATGTTGAAGCTAGCAGATGAATGATGGGAGAGGAGCAACGGTGATGGCAACGAGGGAAAAGGAGATAGTGGTTGAGCCAAGCGACATATATGGTGATGGAGAAGGAGGAGGAGGAGATGGTGTGCCAGTGACAAAAATAGGAAAAATAGAGAAATAGATATAGGGATGTGTTTAGGTTTAGGGTAAAACCACTCAACTGAATGTAAGGGGTAAAAATGAAAGTGGACTGAATTATTTTGGGTTAGGACTTCCTAGGAATTAAGTCCGATCCAAAGGACTAGCCCGTAACTCCCCCTTTGTTTAAAGACTGCAAAAGCCCACCTCAGTGAAAAAGATAACATATTTTTATTTTCAGATAACTAATCAGACTTGTATTTATATTTTCACCTCAAATTTTTAGCAATAAATTTGATAAATTACATTTTAACTTAATAATTTTATACTCAATTATATTTTGATCTCATTATTAATTACACCGTGTCTTTAGGCACACACATATACTAGTCATTCTATATTGCACAAATAAATATAATTTATCTAACCTCTCTAATCTAATATTACCATATTAATAATCTTTTCACTCAATCCATTTAATCACACTGTATTAATAATCTTCTCTCTAAGGGGCAAACATATGCAGAAACTACGTAACTTCTACCCCACAAACATGTTGACTTTTAATTTAACTTATGTTATTAATCTTCTTTGTTCTATGCACACCATTTTCTAAGTCTTTGCTGGAAAATATCAATATTGTTAGGGAAAATATGTGATTCCCCACAAGTAAATCAATCAATAGGAATAAAAACTAATGCGAAAAAATTAAATCAAAAGTAACACAAAAATTTTACGTGGTTCCCTCAATATGAGGTACGTCCACGAGATCGAAATCCGATTCCACTATCAACCAAAGAGTTTCCAAACGATTACAAACGAGACACGAATGGTCTCACAAAACTACTCTTAGGTGAATTCCAAATAATCACAAATAAACAAAGAAGAAAGACCTCACCAAATAGACAAACAAAAGTTTTCAAAAAACAGAGTTGAAGAAGACCCAAAATAATAACCCAAATCAACTTCAAATCAGGAGCAATAACATCGACAAACCAAGCATAATCAACTCACTGAATTGATCATCACGATTGCTTCTCCACCAAGCAAAAAATGGCTTCCTTTTTCTTGGGAAAAACAATACCAATAATATATTGTAAATCTAGAGTTTTTTTATCAAAAACCTTAGTTGTTTCCAAATTGAATTGGGTCTCTATAAAATTAGATATAATATATAAAAATATATTATAACTAATACCAAATCAAATTAAACTCTTTCAACAAAACCAATTGGGTCCCACACTCCAATAAGGAGGTATACCCAACAATTCTCTCCCTACCGACTTAGGTGGAGACATCAACCATACCTGCCAAAGTTCGACACTTTAAATGTTTGTCCCTCGATAAAGTCTTAGTCAACATATCCGAAATATTATCATCTGTGTGAATCTTTTCGAGTTGCAACAATTTTGAATCTAACACATCACGAATCCAATGGTATCTCACATCAATGTGTTTCGATCTCGAATGAAAAGTAGAATTTTTACTCAAGTGAATAGCACTTTGACTATCACAATAAAGCACATACTTTTCTTGCTTTAAACCCAACTCTTGCAAAAATTTCTTCAACCATAACTCTTCTTTGCAAGCTTCCGTAATGGCAATAAATTTAGCTTCGATAGTTGAGAGAGCAACACATTTTTGTAATTTAGATTGCCATGCCACAGCTCCCCCTACAAAAGTCATCAAATACTCCGAAGTAGATTTCCTAGAATCAATATCGCTGGCCATGTTAGAATCTGTGAACCCATCAAGCATCGGCTTACCATCCCCAAAACACAAACACACCTTTGAAGTCCCTCGAAGATATCTTAGAATCCATTTTACCGCTGCCCAATGTTCTTTACCCGGATTAGAGAGAAAACGACTCACCACACCAACAGCGTGAGCAATATCCGACCTTATACAAACCATAGCGTACATCAAAGAACCAACTGCTGAAGCATAAGGAACTTTCAACACCTCTTCTTTGTCTTTCTCACTTGTAGGATATTGATTCGAACTAAGCTTGAAGTGACCCGCAAGTGGACAACCAACCGGCTTTGCTTTATCCATGTTGAACCTCTCAAGAACTTTCTCAATGTAGCTTTCTTGAGACAACCAAATCAGCCCCTTTTTGCGATCACGAACAATTTTCATACTAAGAATTTGCTTTGCTAGTCCCAAATCTTTCATAGCAAAAAACTTGTTCAACTCTAATTTCAAACTGTTAGTCATAGTAAAATCTTGACCCACAATTAACATGTCATCAACATAAAGCAAAAGAATAATAAATTTACCATCCGGGAAATTTTTCACAAACACACAATGGTCCGAAGTGGTTTTAGAAAAACCATTATTCATCATGAAAGAGTCAAATTTTTGTACCATTGTCGCGGGGCTTGCTTGAGGCCATACAAGCTTTTTTTTCAATTTGCAAAAAAATTTCTTTTTCCCTTTTTCTACAAAACCTTCTGGTTGCTCCATGTAAATTTCTTCTTCAAGATCACCGTGAAGAAATGCGGTCTTCACATCAAGTTGTTCAACTTCAAGGTTCATAGTTGCAGCCATGCCAAGTACAATCCAAATAGAAGACATCTTCACAACCGGTGATAAAATCTCATCAAAGTCAATACATTTCTTTTGCCCAAAACCTTTCACAACATGACGTGCTTTCTACCTCAAATTCTTGCCATCATTCTTCAATTTGAAAACCCACTTATTTTGTAGAATTTTCCTCCCTTTAGGCAACTTCACTAAATCATAAGTCTGGTTTTCCAGCAAGGAATTCATCTCCTCGTCTATGGCCTTTTTCTAATCACCTTTCTTTGCATGCTCAATTGTTTCTTCGTAGCTCTCAGGCTCTCCTTGATCGGAAATCAACACAAATTCATTAGGAGAATACTTTCTTGAAGGTTGTCGGTCCCTTGTAGATTTCCTCAACTCAAGTTGTAATGGTAGTTCTTGAGTTGGATGCTCTTCCTCAATTTTTGGCTCAACTATATTAGGATTAGCATCATTCTCTACATCTTCAATAGGTGGCTGCATATCTCCCCCATTTTCATCATCAACTGAAGATGAAGGAGATGGATCCACATCAATGAGATCACTAGTTTTTGGCTCTGGTTGATCACCTTTGCCAAAGTCTTCAATTGTTTGGTCTTCAAGAAACACAACATCACGACTTCGAATAACTTTCTTGTCGACCGGATCCCACAATCCATAACCAAGAAAAATGCATTGTCTTGACTTGCTATCAAGCTTGGACCTCTCATCCTTTGGAATGTGAACAAAAGCTCGGCAACCAAACACTCTCAAGTGCTCATAAAATACATCTTTGCCAGTCCAAACTCTTTCAGGAACATCACCATTCAACGGATAGGAATAAGACAAATCGATCACGTCAACCGCTGTCTTCATTGCTCACCCCAAAAGGATTTTGGCAATTTAGCTTGTGAAAGTAAACACCTTATTCTTTCCACAATGGTGCGGTTCATCCTCTCGGCAACGCCATTTTGTTGAGGAGTCTTCTTAACTGTCTTTTGGTGCCGAATACCTTGGCTATGACAATACTCATCAAATGGCCCAATGTATTCACCACCATTGTCTGATCGGATGCACTTCAATTTCTGTCATGTTTCTCTTTCAACCATGGCCTAAAAATGCTTAAATACTTCTAGAACTTGATCTTTAGTTTTTAGTAGAAAAGCCCAAACTTTCCTTGAATAATCATCAATGAAAGTAACAAAATAAAGTGTACCACTAGGTGTTCTAACTTTCAAAGGATCACAAACATCTGAATGAATCAACTCCAAAACATTTTGTTTTCTAGAAGCAACATTTTTCTGAAAAGAAACTCTATGTTGTTTACCCACCAAATAATGAACACAAGTTTTAAAATGCATACCTTTCAAACCGGGTAGAAGCTCTTTCTTGAACAAAACTTGCAGTCCATTTTCACTCATATGGCCAAGCCGCTTGTGCCACAATTCGGTAGAAGTATCATCTTCAAGTGCATTGACAACACATTTACAAATTTTTCCTTGCATCGAATAAAGTGTAGGAGTCTTCTTACACTTAGCCATCACTAAAGAACCCTTTGTGAGCTTCCGTATTCCATCACCAAATTTGTTGTTGTAGCCTTCATCATCTAACTTCCCAGTAAAGATCAAATTGAAGCGAATGTCGGGAACATGCTTCACATCTTTAAGCAACAACTTGCAGCCCAAATTTGTTTCCAAGCAAACATTATGCATACCAATAATCTTGGACAAACATTTATTACCCATTCGAACAGAACCATAATCTCCTTTGGTGTAGGTAGTGAAGAAATCAACTCGAAAAGTCACATGAAAAGAAGCACCAGAATCAATTACCCAATTGCTCTCTTGGCCCACAAAATTGATACATTCATCTTCGCAAACAACCATGAGATCATCAGTAGTAACTGCCGTTGTGTCTTCTTACTTCTTATCCACACTTTTGTCTCGCATTTTCTCCTTGTTCTTGAGCTTTCGACATTCTCGCTTCATGTGCCATTTCTCATGGCAATAATAGCACTCAATGTCTTTCTTTGAAAAAGAACCATCTCTTGATTTGTCACGGCTATGATCACGACCATGAGGAGTTTTACTCCTCTCCCTTGTTTTGCTTCGACCTCTTACAACAAATGATTCTAAACGAGAGGAACCCGCTGATTTTCTCCTAGTTTCTTCATTCAACAGGCTACTAGTAACTTGGCCTATTGTGACAACTCCATCGAGCGCCGAATTACTAACAGTCACAACCAAAGTCTCCTAACTTTTGGGCAAAAAGCTAAGTAGCATCAAAGCCTGCAACTCATCATCAAAAAAAAATTTCATAGAAGCAAGTTGGTTAACAATACTCTTTATTTCATTCAAATGTTCTAGAATGGGGCTGCCATCTTTATATTTTAAATTAACCAACTTACGGAACAAAAAGGCTTTACTTGTTGTTGATTTCCTATCATAAAGGCCTTTTAATTTTTTTCATAAATCACGTGTTGAAGTTTCAGTAGCAACATGATAAAACACACTGTCATCAATCCATTGACGGATAACACCAACGGCTTTTCGATTAAGCTTCTTCCATTCATTATCTTTCATACCTTCGGTTTTGCCACTATTACCCTCAATAGGCCCATACAAATCTTTACAAAATAATAGGTCCTCCATTTTAGTTTTTCAAGTTACCCAATTGCTTCCATTGAAGCTAGACATATGACCCACATTCCTCCTCCATTGATTTACACAAATAAATAAACCCAAACAAACCGTAAGCTCTGATACCAGTTGTTAGGGAAAATATGTAATTCCCCATAAGTAAATCAATCAATGGGAATAAAAACTAATGTGAAAAAATTAAATCAAAAGCAACACAAGAATTTTACGTGGCTCCCTCAATGTGAGGTACGTCTACAGGATCGAAATTCGATTCCACTATCAACCAAAGAGTTTCCAAATGATTATAAACGAGACACGAATGGTCTCACAAAACTACCCTTAGGAGAATTCCAAATAATCACAAATAAACAAAGAGGAAAAATTTCACCAAATAGACGAACAAAAGTCTTCAAAAAACAGAATTAAAGAAGACTCAAAATAATAACCCAAATCAACTTCAAATCAGAAGTAATAACATCACAAACCAAGCATAATCAACTCACTGAATTGATGATCACAGTTGCTCCTCCACCAAGCAAAAAACGGCTGCCTTTTTTTTGGGAAAAATAATACGAATAATATATTGTAAATTTAGGGTGTTTTTATCAAAATTTTAGTTGTCTTCAAATTAAATTGGGTCTCTATAAAATTAGATATAATATAAAAAATATATTATAACTAATATCAAACCAAATTAAACTCTTTTAATAAACTAATCAGGTCTCACACTCTAATAAGAAAGTATACTCAACAAATATGCGCCCAAAGCTTTACAAATCTAACACCATACAACAATTCATGGCACATTAGGAATAAAATTACGCGGCTCCAAACAGCGCCTAAAAAAAATGGGGATCAAATTTTTTTCAATTTATACCATGGATTATTGCGCCGGTCTTATCTAAATTTATAGACTTGTTATTAATCTCATTTTGATAATATAGTATCTTCAGCTTTTAGGTTTGTGTATAGATATTTATAAAAAAATTCAGATTAATCAAAATTTTCATATTCACATGATTTCAATCAACTTATTCTAAAAAAATTTATAGTATGCTTTCAAAATCATACTTTTTTATTTGTTAGAGATATAATAAATTATGTGGCTATGATTATTGAAAATGGTCTACATACAAAAACTCATAAATTGAATACTCACACACCTGAATTATACCAATTTAGTCTAAATTTGGACGGGAGACAAACAAATTCCTAAAAAAATGTTATGAAAATTAAGTGTAGGGTATAGATTCAAATTTAATGTAGCGGGAGTTACGGCTATGTGCTTCATCAGCATCATCTTGAGAAACATGCTTAATTTTGTTAAGTTATTGTTTGTACCTCAAATGACCGGTCAATAGGAGTGTGCCACGTGTGCGTAAAGTAATGAAAGTTGGGTAACTTTAACAAAATTGTTTGGTGGCAAATTGGGGCTGCAATCATGATTTTGATAGTGATGAGATGAAATCCCTAAAAAGGGATGTGATCACGTGAGCTCTTTTCTCTCTCTCCTAATGAATATATGTGGATATTGATAAATTCAATAGGTGGGACAGGGTGGCCAAAATTTAATGGCCACCATACCCATTATTCAAAGCATTCAACAACTACAATTTAAATTTCTTAATAGCAACTATGCAGCCACTTAGACCAATATGGAATTTAAGGCTTGATCTTTTCATCTAACGGCTCAGATCAAGAGACAGTTATATCCATAACCAAGTCTTGAGGAATATGCAACCAACACCCTAAAGAGAATAAACGAAGTGGGACATGTGTCACTTCAAGAGAAGGTTCAACACCTCACTAATTGAAGTGGTTGTAGATTTTCAAGAGGTGGTTACAGATTTTCAGGAAGTTTTAGCATTTATAAATACTAGTATATCACTCGTACTATGCACGGTTTGTGTTTCACTACTTCGTCTTCTTTTTTTTCAAAATGTCTTCTTTTTTTTTTATATTATATTAAAGTTTAATATTTTGATAATAATCATATGTATTGGATTTTTTAAGGAATTGATATGTGTTGGACTTTTCAAAAAAAAAAATTATACTTGTTCTTAATGCATTAAAGTGATTATGATTTAGTAATATAATTATATATTTTTTTTATGTATATCTATCAAAATTTTAAATCACTTAATGGGATAAATTAATCAATTTTCTAAAATTATTGATTTTTTAATTTAAAAATAGATTAAAAAAACTATTGACTGATTTATTTATTTAATAAAAAAAATATCTCATAATCTCTCCCTCCTAATCCCTCTCACCAATTTCCAAAAAAAAAAAATATGAAAACTTGCATTCATTTTCTCTTCTCCAAAAAATCAGATAATATTAAAGTTGTAGATATCTATCTATATCTTATATATTATATTATAACATAACAAAAAAAAAAAAAAAAACTAAAAAACTAAAAAAAAATCTTTAAAGTTTATCTAAATAAACTTTAAATCAATAAAACTCATATATCTAACTCACATCATAGTTTACCTAAATAATAATAATTAAAAATAAATAGAAACCACAGATAAATTAAATTTAAAAAAAATAGATACCCATAACTCCATCTTAAATAAATTGAAAAAAAAAATAACCGAATAGAAACCACAAAAAAATAAAAAATAAAATAAAAAAAGATAAGAATTTAGATATGAATCTAAAAAAAATATTAAAACATGCATTCCTTTTCTTTTCTCCAAAAAATCAAATAATATTTTTTTATCAAAATTGCAGATATCTATCTATATTTTATATATTATATTATAACCTAACCAAAAAAAAAAAACTAAAAATCAGATATACAAACAAATAAAATTAATAAATTTGATTTTTATTTATTTAGTTAAAATCTTTCTTTGCATCTCAATATCCAATTTTTAATTTTGAAATTCTTGAAAGTTTATCTAAACAAATATAATTTGAAAATATCTCCCACCATTATACTTTTAATCAATAAAACTCACATGTGTATCACATATCTAACTCAAATCATAACTTACCTAAACAATAATAATTAAAAACAAATAGAAACCACAGATAAATTAAATTAAAAAAAAAAAATAGATACCCACAACTCCATCTTAAATAAATTGAAAAGAAAAAAAAAAAAAAAGACCCCAAATAGAAACCACACAAAAATAAAAAAGATAAGAATTTAAATATGGATCTAAAAAAATATGATAATATCTACATTTGAATTATGATTTAGTAATATAATTATCTATTTTTTCTGATGTATATATATCAAAATTTTAAATCAGTTAACAAATCAATAATTTTAGAAAATTGATTAATTTGTCTCAATAAGTGATTTAAAATTTTGATAGATAAACATAAAAAAAAAATACATAATTATATTACTAAATTATAATTCAAATTTCGATGTTTTATATTTTTGAGATCCATAGTTAAATTCTTAACTTCTTTATTTTTTTGTGTAACCATAGTTTATAGGAGAAATTGAAAAGAGTGCTGCAGTAATTATGAGAGAGGTCAAAAGGATTTGTGGGTTGGTAGAAGTCAATAAATGCTTAGGTTAGATTGGGAGAAGTCAATAAATGCTGAGGTTAAATTTTTTTTTTTTAAAAAAAAGCAAAAAATTAGAAAATTAGGATTGACATATTGAAGCTCTCATAGGCCTTGGGGTTAAAAACCCTCTTTTGCTTAATATATAGTATAGATACATGGGGTTTGACCGAAGAGTTTGAAAGAATTTAATAAGTGTTTATTTATTTATTTAAGAGGCATTTACACAATAATTACATGGGTCTCTTGGGGATGCAAAAAGTAAAAAAATTAGGATTTCATTTATTGCGTTATTCATTTAATAAGTGTAATTATTATAAATTAAGTGTTTATTGTAATCAATAGTGTAATTATTACAATCTTTGAATTTATTATAATCAATAGTGTAATTATGACAATCTTTGAACCAATCACCAATCACCAAGTCAATTTTTTTTAAAAAAAATATTAAAAAATCAAGAAATTAGGATTGGCATGTTGGAGGTTCCACAAGCCTTGGGTTTTAAAAGACCCTTTTCCTTAATATATAGATCTGATGTATATATATCAAAATTTTAAATCAGTTAACAAATCAATAATTTTAGAAAATTGATTAATTTGTCTCAATAAGTGATTTAAAATTTTGATAGATAAACATAAAAAAAAAAATACATAATTATATTACTAAATTATAATTCAAATTTCGATGTTTTATATTTTTGAGATCCATAGTTAAATTCTTAACTTCTTTATTTTTTTGTGTAACCATAGTTTATAGGAGAAATTGAAAAGAGTGCTGCAGTAATTATGAGAGAGGTCAAAAGGATTTGTGGGTTGGTAGAAGTCAATAAATGCTTAGGTTAGATTGGGAGAAGTCAATAAATGCTGAGGTTAAATTTTTTTTTTTAAAAAAAAAAGCAAAAAATTAGAAAATTAGGATTGGCATATTGAAGCTCTCATAGGCCTTGGGGTTAAAAACCCTCTTTTGCTTAATATATAGTATAGATACAACAAATGAAGATGAAACAAAGCCCACCGAATCAATAAGCCATTTAACACAACTTAGTATATAGCCCAATGTTATTTATCCTTAATTTAACCCTAGTTCAACTTAGGAATAGACTTGAAAGGCATTTTTGCCATAAATTTTAGCCTTAGATTATAACATCTATGTCAAATTAGTTATTTTTGGCCTTCATTAAAATTATTTTGAGACTTAAATTGTGTTTACATCTCCTTTTGTAACTCAATTTCTTGTTTTCAAACTTACTCTTTTGTATTTTTATGTTCATTTCCTTTTATTTATCTCTCTTTTTGACATTAAAAACTCTATAGAGATTCAAAGTCCTCTTAATTGAGGCAAAATAAGATGCAATAAGTCTTTTATTTTTTTAAGCCTCACACAACCTCCTATTTTTAAAAGTAAGATTTTTTCAAAAGTATTTCCACAACTTAAGTATTGTTACCTTGGTACGCACGCAAATCACCCAAAAGCTCCTAATTTTAGCCAAAACCTATGTTTTAGGCCAAGTTTGAGTACTCCCAAATAATCCAAAAAGTCAAAAAGTTACTCAAAAAGTTAAAAAGTTAACATTATTCACCAAAAGTCAACAATTACGGCTGCACAACTCCCAATTCAAATTTTCCTCTAAAACCAATTTTCACAATTTTTTATTACACATTTTCCCATAAAAAGTCAAAAAATTAACCCAAACATCCATATTTTCAACCTCAATTTTTTTGTCCAAAAAGACAAAAAGTGCACTTATTTAGTCTTCCCAAACAAGGCCTTAGTTAAAAAGGTTTTTTTTTTTTTTTTCCCCCTCTTTTTTAGGTTGTTTTTACACACAACAATTATAACTAACACTAGTTTGTGACTTTGGTTACGATTGAACTGGTCATTCATTAGAACTCAAATTGATGTTAGTTACAACTTAACAAAACTATAAAGTGTGGAAAAAGTACTTACATGTCATTGACCCCATATATACATGATATTTGTTACATAAAAACACCAAAAATAAATATGATGATAAATATTTTTTTCTTTTTTACTTGACACTTTGTTTGGAAAAGAAAAGAGGCATTAACCCATAAATCTTAAAATCAAAATTTATAGACCAACTAGTCCCACAATTATTTTAATGAACACATAAGTCATTTTTATGTAAATTTGCACATTTATTAATATTTTTATGATATGGTCATGATTCCCTCAATTTTAGTTGTTTATGTCACATTTTAAAAAAATACACTAAAAGATTTTTATGATCATATTGCTGGTTTAGACAAATCACATTTCACATTCAATCTACTCAAAATGTACCATGTCGATTATGGAAATCAAAACTTATGCCACATTTCAAAAACAACATTTCACATTCAATTCACTCAATTTGAAGAATTCCTCTTTAATTTTAATTATTTGTCACATTTCAAAAAATATATATTAAACAATTTTTGTAGTCACATTACTAATTTAGACAAACCGCATTCTCCATTTTAAAATTTACATTTCATATTCAATCCATCCAAAATATAATATAGCCCATTATAGAAATCAACCCTTATATCAAATTTCAAAAATCACAAAATTTCTGCCCATATTTGTTCCTTCCAAAATGAGCACACAGCAACAACACGTAATCAAAGGAATTCAAAATCCCGAAAAAACGATCCACAACATCTGTAAAGAATACGAAGTGGTGGAGATTTCAGCTTTGCTGTAAAGAATACTAGGTTATTATGAAGTCTGTTAAAGGTTTGTCTTGGGTCTCTTTTGATAATTTAAATAATTTATATTATACAATTCGTCAAGTAAATCATTCAAATAAAAAAATTAAGTAAATTGTACATTTATAACCCTACAATAGTAGCATATTTGTTTTTAAAAAAATAAACGATTAACATGATTTTAATAATTTTTTAAAAAGAATTAGTTTTTGATCATAAGGTTACCGATATTCAATTAATTTAATTTTTTATATAGATGATGTACTCGACAAACTTTACAATATGAACGATTTGAATTACCAAAATAAATTTGAGAAATACTCTTACAAAGATACAACAGCCAACCTCTCTCCCCATAAAAATGTCACTAAATCCAATTTACACTCATTAAGCCTCCGTTTGGGAAGTGGGTTGGCTTTTTGACTTTTTGGCTTTTATGGCTTTTTTAGCCTAGGCTTAAAAGTTTGGTTTGGGAAGGGCTTTTTGGCTTTTTGACTTTTTTGACTTTTTTTGTGAGAAATGAGTGTAATGATTATGGGTTGGATGTGATGTTTTGTTTTTTGTGGCTAAAAAAGCCTATTTTATCTTTTGTGGCTAAAATAGCCAAAAAAGCCCAAAAAAGTTCTTACCAAACGGAGGCTAAATGACACTGACATCTCTTGAAATTTTAAATGAATGACATTGACATCTCTTGAAATTTTAAATTTTAAATTTTAAATCCAATGTCACTTAGCTGTGTATTAAAAAAAAAAAAAAATTACACTACCATCTCTTGAAATTTCTGTTTAATATAAATGCATCTTCATATTTAAAAAATTACATTTTATTTGCTGAGATTTATAATCTCATTATAAATTGCCTTCTAGATTGATGATGTCATGCCTTAAAAAATTTTAAATGATCATCTTGCCCTTTTTCCTACCATTTGTTCTTCCTATCATCATAATTATATTTTACAACTTTCCATCATCAAATTCTACCTGTACATATTTTTATTAAGTGATAATATACAAACATAAATTTTAAAATAATGCCAGAAACTCTAAAAGTTTTACTAAATATCTCACATGAATGTGGGACCCACATCATGTAGGTCTCATGTAGGCTTTACATTCATGTGAGATATTTGATCAAAATTTCAATAGAGCTTTTGTGATCTCTAGCATTTTTGTAAATTTTATATAGATATTTCAAACACAATAATATAGTTTAATGGTGACCTTTCTTTTTTTTTTAGATTCATAAAATGGATATGCAGATAGGCTACTCCAACATATCCGCCAGGGAGTATTGCCCCTTAGCACCTACAGCATATCTGCAGGGAACCCCACCGCACCTACGTCGGGGCCGAAGCTTAGGTGCCCCGCGTGCTCCAGGCGCTAAGGAGTATGTTTAACCCCAACAAGGGGCTATGGAGACTCGAACCCAAGCCTTGAGCGAGGGATTCGAAGGTCTTACCACTGAACCAACCCCCTGTTGGTTAATGGTGACCTTTCACTTTAAAACAAAACACTTATAAACATGATTTATATTTACAACAATATTACTATCACAACATTTTTATGATATTTTTTGTATAAATTTTTATATATGAATATAATTTTTTATTTTTATTTCCACCATCATTTTTATTTCTCGTCTATTCACTCACATTTATTATAGTATTATCAAACACCATGGGATTGTTTGGGATGTTCTAAATGAGTGTACTTTTTGACTTTTTATGAAATATGGATTGTGTTTGAAGTGATGTGATAGAGAAGTGATGTAATTTAAATAAGATGATGTAACTTAAGTAGGATAGTGACTTTTTGACTTTTTAATTTTTATTAAAAAAGCCAAACCGCAATCAAATTTAGAAGCACAAAAATACAATGCATATATATACGTTTATACAAAAATAAAATCAAACACAAATATATTCCACACCCTCTTGGAGTTTTTACAAATAATTTTTAAAAATTTTAATTTATATTTTTAATAATTTTTAAAATATTTTAATCAATTTGTTTTTAATTTTTAGATCAATTTAATCTAGATATATTAAAATATATATAAAATTTGTACAAAAAAACTTTAAAAAAAATCCATTGAATATAATAAAATATGATAATGTACTGAATTTTTATATTTTTATATTTTTTTGTATTTGGTGAATATAAAAAAAATCCAAAATATTATACTTCTTAAGTATATCTTGATTAAGTGTATCTAAAAAATTAAAAAATTGTTTAAAATATTAAAAAAAATCAGTAAAAATAAAAAAAAAAAACACAAAAAATAAAAAAACTCAATTTTTTGTGTGAGTTAAATCAAAAAATATGATTGTTATTTCTCTTGAAATGACATGAACAAAATATTTGTATTATTTTATTATTTGATATACATAAAGGCTAAGGGGCAAACATGTTATTTTAATTAAACAAGGGGTTAAGTGTAATTTTTCAAATGTGATAGGGAAATTTGTATTAAATAAAAACCTCAAGGAGTGTTAGTGTAATTTACCCTAAAAAAAAAACCGGAAGACTCGTGTAATTTCTCACCTAAATGAGGAAAGAAATTATTGTAATTTCTCATCATCTTATTTGGATAAATAATAAATAAAAGAAAACATGTGTTTATTTATTGGGACAATTAAAAAAATAAAAAAAAGAAACTTA
The DNA here is from genome assembly GCA_025200525.1 of Camellia lanceoleosa. Classification (NCBI taxonomy): domain Eukaryota; kingdom Viridiplantae; phylum Streptophyta; class Magnoliopsida; order Ericales; family Theaceae; genus Camellia; species Camellia lanceoleosa. Next base: position 135,599,789 of record CM045770.1, on the reverse strand, counting down.
GAGTTTGACCCTTATAACAAAATAAATTTTTAATTTTTAATTTTGTCAATTTATATGCTAAACTTTTAATTTGTTTTCAATCTAAACCATTTTTCTATTTTCATTAAGGAAAATGATGAAATAATAAATATTTTAATCATTAAACGCAGGGAAAATTATATTTTAGACATTTTATATATACCTATATTGAGTTTAATGTTTAAAATATTTGTTTCCCATCGGTTTTATTTAACAAAAATAAACAAATAGTTTAAATTGAAATCAAACAAAAAAAAATTGAGATTTAAATTAATAAAATTAAAAACTCATAATTTACTTTGTCATAAGGGGGAATTGACCAGTAAATCCCATTTTGTCATCTTGTAAATGATGTGGTCCTAATTGTTTTCTTTTAATCCGTTTAGTCTTTAGGATTGTTTGTTTACTATTTTGCCATTGAGGTGTTAATTTGAGTTTGTAGGCGCATATGTATTTATGGAAAGGGGTGTGTGTGTGATTCACGTCCCCAAAAAAAAGGTAATAGTACTCTTTTTGGATGGTATGGGTTATGGGTGCATGATGTGGGACGTGAAATAGATGGAGTGAGTGGGATTGTGTCACGTTGGAGGGTAGGTGTTGTCACGTGACTCAACCCAGAAATCCAACTTGCTTTTTGCATTCATATTTACAAATTGGCAATCATTCCCAATTTGAAAAGATGAATCGATGGTGAAGGGCGACGCGAACCCTACCTTTTGTTACGATTATCCTCTTTTTTGTTTTGAATTTCAAATATTTGTGATTCCAAAACTCACGTTATAGATGGAGGGAATATTTCACATAGTGTTTGTGTGGATCAAACTCTCTGTGTCGTTCCATTTCGTTAAGTTTGTGGTCATGAAGAACCGTAATACCTTTTTGGAACGGTGGATTTTGCTCTATGAACCCCGTCGATCAAATTCGAGGTGCATTGTTGTTGGCGGCAAAGTTCTAGAAAGGTGGATTTTGCTCTATGAACCCCGCCGATCAGATTCTAGGTGCATTGTCGTTGGCGACAAAGTCTTAATCAATGTCTAGGAACATAAGTTGTTCATTGTTGGGTTCACGTTGTGCTTTCATCCAAATATTGTAATGTTCACGTTACAATGGATTGAATCATTGTTGGACTGTTGGTTCACGTTATGTTTTTATTCGAATATTGTAATGTTCACGTGAATATTGTGGTGTTCACGTTAACTGCAGTATTGTTGGATTGCTACACAGAAAAATGGTCTCAAAATGAAATCCCTACTTGGAAAACTTTATAAACGAATTTTCACCACTCCCACCCCACAAAACGTGGGATTACACATATCCAAAAATAAAGTAGAACGTCTCCATAAATTATGTGAGGGCATATTCGTCTAGCACACAACCATCTACATTCAAAAAAGAACTTATCAGTAAGCAATCCCGCCTCACATGGACTTGTCAATCAAACAAAAACTCAATGGGATCAAACGGAACACAATTTAACCATATAGGACTTTTCGATAAATTTCCCTTTAGGCTCAAATCTTAGAGGGTTTTTTTTTTTTAATTGTCCCTTACTTATTAACAAAAATAAACAAATAGTTTAAATTGAAATCAAACCAAAAAAATTAAGATTTAAATTAATAAAATTAAAAACTCATAGTTTACTTTGTTATAAAGCTCAAATCATAGGGTTTTTTTTAAAAAAATAAAAAAATAAAAAAATTGTCCCTTATTTATTAACAAAAATAAACAAATAGTTTAAATTGAAATCAAACAAAAAAAATTAATATTTAAATTAATAAAATTAAAAACTCATAATTTACTTTTTTATAAGGCTCAAATCTTAGAGGTTTTTTTTTTTTTTTTAAATATTTTAATTGTCCCTTATTTATTTTATTTGCTAAGTTTTGCTAAGTATTCAAATGGACAATTAACCACAGGATGGTTGGCTTAGTGGGTGAAGACTGGGGCCTAAAGGTTTGCTTTCTCTCAAGTCTCAAGTTCGAATCCCCTAGCTAGCAAATGTATACGTTGGGGCCACGGACCACAGGGTATAAGTCCTGTTTCGGAAGACTTGTTCGAACTGTTGAAATTTAGTCTGGTGTAAGTAAGCTAGCCCGAGATATCCTACATAACAAAAATAAAAAAAAAAACAAATAAATAATATAAAAGTCCTATTTCGGAAGGATTGTTCAGGCTATAAGGACTTAACCTGATGCACATAAGCTGACCCAAGATATCCTACATAACAAATGATAAAATAAAAAAAAATTAAAAAAGCAAGATACCCTATATAACAAAAAAATAAATAAATAAAAATAAAAGTTCTGTTTCGAAAAACTTGTTCGGGCTATAGAGATTTAGTCTGATGCATGTAAACTGACCCAAGATACCCTACATAACATAAAATAAAATAAATGGACAATTTAGGTATTTGTCTTTTTATAATACACGTTTTCAAAAAATGATATACTAACTGATATTTTATGTTATTGATATCATCATGTGTCCTAATCAAATCTTTTTCGGTTATAATTAAAGAATCACAAAGGAAATATAACCAAACAACACTTGACGGAACTAAAAACCTCTTTGATCACAATCAAAATAACAATCGAAATAAGTTATAATTAAATCATAATCAATATAATCAAATTATAACTAATATCACAAAGAATCATAATCAAAGAGAACGAGAGATTATAATTTGTACCTCTAAGTACATAGTAATGTTTGAATAATAATTTAACCCTAGATAACTAATTTATAGCATTCACAAGTACCGTATTACAATTTCATATCAACAAAACTTTCCTTTACCATCTATATTTACAAATGCACATTTTTTTTTTCTTTTTTTCTTTCCTATGGGGATTGGCAGAGAAATTGTAGTATCTTATGAAACTTTTTCTTATTAAGTACCAATCTTTTCTTAATTTTCCAGGTTTTTCCTTTTTCTTTGTTTTTTAATCTTTTTCACTTAGAAACAAAAATCTAGGAATTGAGAGCTTCAAAAACTTGGACTTCAGTTCCAGTGCTAGAAAAATATATATATATACTAATAATCAAACTGAAGCTCTGCCTCCATTGCTGTTCTCCTGGGCATTCCTCCGTTCCTCCTTGAGATCATACGCCTCACGCTGCAAACCAAAAAAAATTATATTAATATAACTCATTAGTAATTCAAACAGAACAAAAATAAATCAAGAAGAAAATTCCACAATAATCGTTCAGATGAGACTCAAACTCGATCCTGGATTATTAACCAGGTTTAAAAAAACACATATTTAGGCCTAACAGAAATATTTTGGGGCTTTCAACCAGAGTTTTAAAAGGCTTTCTTGAGGCTCGCCTCGATGCTCGCCTCGCCTTGAGGCTAAGGTAAAACGCATCAAGGCTTTGATTTTTAGGCATTACTCCCCAAAGGCTTGCGCATCATAGTTTGAGACATGCGCCTTAAGTGCGCTTTTTACGCTTTTTGCGCATAAGCATGTGAGGAGTATGCACATGCAGAAGTTGCCTTGGGCATTTGTTAAACTTAGTCTATTAGATTGTTTAAACATAAAAAATTAAAAAGAATCCATTTTTACAACTATATTCTACCAGAAAAATTAAGTAAATGATCAATCAAGAAAAACACAGTTAATGGTTAAGTGAGAAGCTCAATCACTGAAGTTAAGAATATCGACTTCTCTTTCAATGAAGGAAAACTTCCTTCTATGCAGTAAAATGTTCAACTCATTAAAGCGAAAAGTATTTACATATTTATATTTAATTTTGCTTTTTATTTTTTTAACTATTTAGAAATATTTAATTTATTTAGTAAATATTAAAATTTGAAATTTGAAATGCTTACGCCTCAATGCCCCGAGGCTTACGCCTCGCCTCATGATAGGTAAAACGCCTTAAAGTACGCATTCACCTTTAAAAACTTTGCTTTCAACTAATCAATTCCAGAGACCTGCATAGGCCTTCTATTGAGGACAATAGCGACCACAAGTCGGGTCACATACAAAATAATAAGTTGTCAAACATGATGTCTCGTATTTGATCCTTCTGTTTTGAAGAATTCTTTGATATTTCTGACCCAGGACGCTCTTATATACATGTATAAAGAAGTAGGTGATAACAAAGGTTTGAGAGATCGGATCTAAGTTTATAGGCTTATAGCTCAGTATCTCCCATTTAAGAGATCCATGAGATTGGAAGGACACAAGAATAGAGAAGAGCTAAAAAAGCCAAAACAGTGAACTTTTCCACAAAGAAATAAAGCAATTTTTTAGCAATTACCAAACACAGCAGCTTTTTTAGATTCTACAAAAGCGAAAAAGCTACTAATAAAAAAGAAAATTCCAAACCCACCCAATCAAGGTTTAACTATCTAGTGAACTTTTACTCTTAATGCAACTTGAAAAAATTAAGACTGATAAAAGCCTAAAACATGTAATGTAAAGACTAGCAATGTCATAGATGATGTTGAAAGGATAAAGTAAGAACATAAATGTTAAACATATGTGATGCTCACAAAGACCACAAGAAGTTGCAATGATCATGCAGTTAACAGACCTTGGTGCGCTCTGAAAGTACGTCAAATGCCTCTGCAATCATCCTATAAAGTCTGTCAGCATTCTTGAAGATTTCATCAGCAATTTCATTCCAGAGTTGCCTATTTCCTCCAGTCTCTGCCAGGAACTTAGTAGCTACCTATGTCAACATACACTTATTATAAAGACGACCAAATATATATATATATTAGTGTGGTAGGTAAATGTGAGTGTGTTAGGTGAGTGTTAGTGTGGTAGGTAAATGTGTTAGTATATTTCTCTTCCTCTCCTATATATAGGAGAGTCATTGTAGTCATTTATATCAATCAATAATATCTATACATTAATTTCCTACATGGTATCAGAGCTATAGGTTAAGCTCTTAGTGTTCTTCGCCTTACCGGCGGGCGGCAACCTTGCCTTGGCCGTCCGCCGGACCTCAACCTATTCCACTGTAATCTCTATCAATACACATCAATTTGGATCATCCCCTTCTGTGTTTAGTTCTAGTTTTTCATTCTCTACAAACCCATCTGGGACAACATCTTCCCAACCTATTTTTGGAACAACCTCAGCCCCTCTATTTGGAGCTAGTATCTCTCCATCGCTTTTCTTTTGACACTATTGCATCAGTGTTCAGTACCTTTGGAGAAGTGAATGGAGTCTATGCAGCTGATGAGAGTGGCACTCGTGTTATTGTTTCTTACATTGAAGAGAGTTCTGCTCAAACAGCTTTAAAGGCTTTAAACAGACATCCGTGTCCTGATCTTGGAGGCTGTTTCTTGCACATACAGTACTCAATAATGCAACTTCCTAAACAGGTTAGTACAAATGACTCAATTTCAGTATCTTTGGTAGCTTCAGAGTTGAATATTCCAGGCCTTCACTTGTGGCATGACTTTGTCACTGCCACAGAAGAGGAGGAATTGCTTGCAGCAGTTGATGATAGGCCTTGGAAAAGTCACGCCATGGCCTCAGACTCACCAACAACAAACCCAGCAACAACAAAGTGAATAGAGGGAATGTGTTGGCTGTGACTGGCAGAGACATATATCTGTACTTTATCTTGTCTGTAGGAAGTGATAGTGGTGGTTTAGTCTGTAATTGTGTTTTCAGAACCAATTGCAGTAATGTCACCAACCTTATTTTATTCATGCCGGGGATCAAACCCAATCACCATTTTACACAAAAAAAAAAAAAAAACCACCAACAACAAAACAACCACAAACCACCACAACAAATACCAGCCTTATTTTTTCGCCTCTTCTGCCGATCTCTTCCTCTTGCCTTTGTCTTGGGCGTCCCTTGCCGGTGCTGCCTCCGTGTTTCCCACGCCGCCGAGCACGTTCGAAGGCCCGTCTCCAGTACTCCCTCCAAGAACGACCACAGTATTTCCGCCACCAGAGTCTGCTCCTCTCCGGCCATCAAAGGTGAGGTACGTCGGTGCCCCAAATCTCGCCATGGAGGTGGTTTGCCTTTTCAGCTCCTTGTTTTCAGCCTTCAAGGCACAAATCTCTGCCCGTGCATCTCTGTACATGCACTGGAGTAGGGAGAGTTGGGCGTTGACCTGGTATACCTCACAAGCCTTGTTTTGCAGACGATGAGACAGGTTCGTGACCGCTGCCACTGTCTCCATGCAGGCCCTCAAAGTGTAGTGGTTGGCCTCGATATCATTTTGGGTAGCCATCACTTGCTCAACTGATAGTGTGGGCAGACTAGGTTGAGTCAGAGCAGGAGTACTTGGCCCAGAGGCGCTCGATGGACCATTAAGATCCGGAAACAGAGAGAGAGGGCGGGAAGAAGAGGCCATTTTCTGGGCAACAGAGTGTTTCAGCAATACAACTCTCAAGAAAACGAAGAGTTTTTCAGCAAGTTTTTTGGTCACAACCTCAGCCTCCGTCTTGGTTAAATAGGCAAGGCAGACCCGCGCCTCACGCGCCTCTCGGCGCTAGACGACAAATCGGCGCGCCTTTTGATGGCTCGCCTTTTGATGGCTGTCGGGCACACCTTTTGATGGCATGCCTTTTGATGGCACGTCTTTTGATGGCTGTCGGGCACGTCTTTTGATGGCACGCCTTTTGATGGCTCGACTTTTGATGGCTGTCGGGCACGCTTTTTGATGAGATTGGGCACGCCTTTTGAGGGTGCAACTTTTATGGGTCCGACAAGACTCTGTAAACTGTCCCGACTTTGATTCCGGTTAGCTCTTATAAGGGTCCGACAAGACTCTGTAAATTGTTCCGACATTGATTCCGGTTAGCTCCTATATGGGTCCGACAAGACTCTGTAAACTGTCCCGACATTGATTCCGGTTAGCTCTTATATGGGTCCGACAAGACTCTGTAAACTGTCCCGACTTTGATTCCGGTTAGCTCCTATATGGGTCCGACAAGACTCGGTAAACTGTCCCGACATTGATTTCGGTTATCTGCTACAACGGTCCGACAAGACTCGTGAATCGCCACTCACCTACATGGGTCCAAAGAAGACTCAAAATCGTATTCTACATCGGTTCCGCCATAACCATACGGTCTTCACAACGGTTCGACACGACCATACAAAGGTCTCCTATCCATTTTTATTTTATTTGTCAGATTATTTTCCTGTTTTGTTACTTTCTCTCCAAACTCAAGTTGGTTAGTACCTACCCTCCTTGAGTTTGAGGGGGGCTATTAGTGTGGTAGGTAAATGTGAGTGTGTTAGGTGAGTGTTAGTGTGGTAGGTAAATGTGAGTGTGGTAGGTGAGTGTTAGTGTGGTAGGTAAATGTTTTAGTATATTTCTCTTCCTCTCCTATATATAGGAGAGTCATTGTAGTCATTTATATCAATCAATAATATCAATACATTAATTTCCTACAATATATATATTTAATAATAAATATCTAGACAGCATATATTAAAACTAAAAACCTTGTCTGGATGATGTTTAAGTGCTGCTTCCCGGTATGCCTGTTTGATTTCTGATGCAGTATCAGATGCCTTGACTCCCCTGCAATTGGAATTTTGAAATAATTGAGGTCTTTAGAAACCTAACAAACAATTGGAATAATTGGAATCACATGAAATAATTTGGAAACCTAACTATAGAAAGAAGTATCTAGTTAGATTAGTTCATGATTTCCCTATCTTAAAAGTATTGCAAAGAAAAATGGTCAATATGCGACACAAAACTGAACTTCATATTTTGTTTGCAATTTTTTTTTACATCAAACACCAAACAGCATTTGCAATTAACACACATCAAAACGTAATAATAACATATGGGAAAGGGATACAATTGCAGTCCAAAAATGAGAGTTTAATAATCAATATTCCGACAAAATCATCCCAAAATGAATTGCTCCTAAGGCAGAAACTTCTCTATTGTACATGCTTTTAATCATATAGATGAATTTTCTAGGAGTTACATACTTTGTACAACAAGAGCTGCCTACCATCGGTAACAGTGCTTGTTGGAGAGTGTTTACGCACACTCTTCATTCATCAGGCCATTACTGTTGAGTGCAAAATACAAGACATAATCAACATCCACAAATTTATTAGTAATTATTTAACACTATTGATATCAATCATACAAAATCATACATCACAATATAATAGTTGTATTCATTTCATAACACAATGGAAAGAAAACCTAGTAGAATGTGGCAGAATGAGGACTTTCACATGCTTGATTTCCAAAATGCTAAAATTTACTAAACATCCATGAAAATCAACTACAAATATACACAATTTGTAGAAACAAAGAGAAAGAATAAAAGGATAAGATAATGTCATGATAAAATTAGTATTTAAATTAGAAATTAAGTTTATTCAATACCAAATGGACATCAAACAGAACTAGGTGATATGCAGAAAACTTACAGAATGAGGTAAAGATCCAAGAAGGTTTCTTGTTCAGCCTTTTCTTCCACTAATGTAAGGTGCCTGCTAGCTCTTCTTAATGCTGCCATTTTGCTGCCAGTTATTCCATCGGGTGTGCCAGACTGCCTGGCCCTTTCATCCACATTGCTGCCAGTTGGTCCATCTGGTGTGACCGACACTTGAACCTTTTCTTGTAATTGCTCTTCAAGAATGGATAAGAATCTCTTCAGGTCACTAGTTGCTTGTTGATAGTCTCTAACTGTCTCATGTAAGGTGGCTCTTTGATACATTGCCTGCAAAAAGGACAGCGTCAATCTGGTACACAAACTAGTAGCCATGGTACATAAGATTCACAAAAAGGACTTTGAAAGGACATACATATCCAAGTGAAAAAGAAAAAAAACAATCAAAACTCATTAGTAAAAACTACAGGAATATATAACGGCTACAATTTATTGAAAAAGGCTCAACTGTATTAACTCGAGGATTTATCACAATGTTACTAGAAAACATTAATAATCTTGCGATTTACGTATTAATATGCATGTTCCAAAATATGGTAGACACGTTCCAAAACAATGAATTTAGCGATCCAAAATGATTCCCAAATTTTCCTCCTTTTTTTCCCCCAAAATGGTTTCCTTAGAAAAAAAAAAAAAAAATCAAATATAATAAAATAAACTAAAATATAGAGAAAGTGGAGTTTTGGAACGATAAAATGTAAAAAGTGCGCCATAATGCTCTTAGAAATGTGCTTTTGCATGATTAGTAGAAATAAAATAGATTATATTTTATTAAATGTCTAATTGTTTAAAAAATTAGTCTGGAAATACCTTAAATTCCAATAATGTAACTGACAAAAGTCTACCCCTATTGGACCAGATTTTGGTGTATGTAGGGTACTACATTCCTGTTTCGGTTCCATTTTCCGGAACGATCCATGTTCCAAGTAACATGGGTTTATCAGCAGTAAGCAGGGGATAAAAGATCATGACATGGACTAGAAGTTATGAGCAGAAGTAAAGCCATTAGCCAGTAGGATGTTGGGGATTAGACACAAGACATGCTAATAGCTACCACCGGTAGTATTTGTACAAGGTGGTTGCGCTCAAATAGGACCGTCGTTCTTACACACAACAACCGAACTTTTAACCACTATACCAAGCAATAGTAGCAAGAATAGGAGCTCTAAGTCCCTTTGAAAACTGCTCAGACAACAAGGTTAAGAACTGTCAAAATCACCAATAGGAACAACGCCCAGGACCTTTTATGGCTTGGTCCAGATGGATCAACAAGATTAATCGAGCAATGCCTAATCCAGTTTGGCCAAGCATAGGCCCTTTTTGGCCCATTTCTCCCTATAAAATCAAGGGGCCAGATCATTTCTATGATCCTCAAGTGTGTTGACAGGTGGTCAACCCACTTCCCCGAGGGATACTCTGGGAGTAGTCAATAGTGATTTGGAAGGCATGAAAATATCCAAAAGGCTAAGTAGCACAAACACGGGCTGTGAAGCACAGACACCTCTCTGGAGGTCACATATAGGTGTCCGACACGTGTCGGATACGGACACCCGCCAGACATGCTCCGAACATGTGTCGAACATGCTGGAAAGAGTTGAATAGGCTGGGACACTTGAGACACACTGCGGATAGGTTAGGGACATGTTGGGGCACGCTGAAGATACATTAGGGATACGCTAAGGACACTCTGGGGACACGTTGAGGACTATTTTTTTCCAAAAAAATTAAAATTTTTAATTTTTTTACTAAAATAGCCTACCTAAGATTGATAAATTTGTTAAAATTAAATATTTGACTTAAAATAAATATTAAATATTTAAAAATATGACATAACAAATATATAAAATTATATATTTTGCACATGTCTCCAATATATCGTGTCCTACATTTTTTGAAAATTTGTGTGTCCATGTCATGTCACATGTCCACGCTTCTTAGAACATGGGCATGTGACACATTAAAGAATTATCTTTTTTAAAAATTTATCATATGTCAACTGTGTGAATAGTTTATTCAAAGGTAATTAAAAAAAATAACACTAGTTAAAACTTTTAAAACTTGGTATTCCATAACTTAAACATCAAGATATCCTTTACATATCAATTACATTCTAAAACAATGTAAAAAAATTAATTGTAGAACATTGAAATACACATGATGCATTCATCTCATAAATGTTTCAAAGCATATTTAGACTGCACAAGTTGCATTTCAAAGAATGTAAAAACATTGTTATAACGAAAAGATTCATCACACAAGTCATGTTGGAAAGATTTAGGAAGTGTCAATAAAGTGTTTGATATTATGAATTTAAAAATTTTAACAAAGACACATTGAAGAAATGTCAAACATGTTTTTAGGAGTGTCTAAGGAGTGTCGAAGCCCGACACTAGTGTCCAACACGACACACCTCCTCTATAAAAGTGTCTGTGCTTCTTAACCAAAGGGTCTAAGTTAGTGTCCTCTAGCAAGGAGGCCAATGGACAATGAGCTAGTGTCCTAGCTACCTCGACCTCTGAGTATTGACATAAGACAGGTCTCATACTGGTTGGCAGCTTCTCATTGGTTGAAGTTCCTTTAGTCAATATCAGCCCCTTTTCAGCTCTGCACACCTGCAAATTACTACTTTTGGATAGACCCTCTTTTCCATTCTTGACAGTGATCTATGTAGACACAAATTTTGAAATGTGAAATGTTTTAACACATTTCGAAATTCACGTCACAAACATAGTTTCCTATTTCCAAACTGGATTCCAAATCGTTAATTACTCACTTGAACAAATGGAACCTCTGATTAATGAAGAACCAAAAAGAAATAATTGACAAAAGAAAATTTAAACAAAAGAATGATTTCATTGAAGTTTTGGGGATTCAAAGTCTCGAAAATACAGAGTTTTAAATAAAATAAACAACGCCCAAATGGTACACATTAATGTGTGTTTGGGAGGGAAAAGATTGGATACACACCTAACCTTTGGTTATTAGGCCAAGGTTTTACCATTGAACCACTGGTCACCACTTACATATAAATAACAAGCCATCACACTATGTGTGTTGAGTGTTGACTGTTGTGTTGTTGCTCTTCATGAATCTCTGGGTTCAAACTTTCTCTGTAGCACTCAATTTTTCAGCTTTCAAATTCTCTCAATTCTCCTCTCCTAGATTTTTGGTTCTCCCCTTCATGTGTGTGATAGTCCTCATATTTATAGGAGGCCATGCAAATGATAAGAGACTCGTATCCTCAATTTGAATTTTGAATTTTATGAAAACATAATTTAAATTTAAATTATCTTGTATTTCAAATATGGTTGACCATATTGATCTTCTAGATATCCCCTGTAGCTTTCCTACCCTATGCTCTGTACGTGCTATCCTTTAATTGAACGCATCATCCTTTGAATTTCGTAGACTCCGCATGTTACTTGATTTGTGTAAGCTTGGAGATCTTTTTTTCTATAAATTTTGTAAGCTTGAAGATCTTGAGTAACATCATTGTTTGAAAGCGATGTTATTGTATCTTATCATGTATCTCAAAGGATCATATCGATCTTTTTAGAGTTGGTTTCCAACAGCTTCTCTGTCGTAGGGTCTGCATGTGCCATCGTCTGATTGAATGTATCGTCTTTTAAACGTGTCACTTACTTGTATAGGTTCAAAAACTTTTGAATTTTAGGGTCTCCTCATCCCATTGAACCTGGAACCTTTTCCTAAATTCAGTTGAAATTTATGCACCAACAATCTATACAGCCTTCCAGATCATATTGTAACCATTAAATGCTACTAAACAGGTGTCTAGTTCTCTTAAAGGGGACAGTTTTCCCCTCTGTACGCATCATCTTGAGCATCATAAACACCATCAATGAGCTCTAAGAAAAAGTCTTCCATTATTTAGTTAGAAGCTTCTATAATGAACTCCCCCTGCAATCTGAATATTCCAGCTTTTATTCCATCATTAACTAGCCACCAAAAAGCCCATTTTTGCTGGAGAAACCTGGCTCAAACTCTTCGAACTAACAGTTTGCTCAGCCATGCACCAGTGGTCTCCGAAAGTGACCCAAAACTCTTCTGAGTTTCCAGCTCACTGTGCACTTACTATATGGTAACATCTTGACTATTTTGCCTCTAAGAAGAACATCACAACTCAGCAATCAGCCAAATGTGAGACTACTTTGCATTTTCTCTCTCCCTCACCATCTTAATAAGGTTAGCAATATAATTCTAACACTGTTCTAAGCACTTTGCAGGTCTAAGAAGGAGTTCCACCCCAACCCAGCCCAAAACACACAAGAGGTGTCCTCGATCCAGCACGACATTTTGAGGCCATTGTCATGTTGGGCCTAGATCCACACACACACACAAAATAAATAAATAAATAAATTCACAGTGGTGTGAAGCGAAGTCCACATCGCTTGAGTATGAAAGTAATGTGCAATATATAAGCATGAGAACATACTTACCTCAATAGCTAACGTAGTATCAGAATCGGATTATCCAGGGGTCACTAGGGTGCGTGTAATTGGCTTGCACACATCAAGTGCTGCTGAGTGAGCACGCTATGTGTGAGAGAGGGTGTGAAACGAAGTCCCACATCACCATGGTATGAAAGTAATGTGAAGTATATAAGCATAAGCACACCCTTACAGCAACAACTAGCTTTTGGGGTTGAGTTCGACCCAAGACCTATGGAGAACGCTCAAAGCCCACTTTCCAAGCCCAAAACTAGCACCCCCACATTAGTGACAAAATACAAAAACTTCTCGAGTTACTATATTACATGGATTTGGGTACTAGTGTCGGGTGTGGGAAAGTGTTGTGAATATTGGATTCATCTAATTCTCATGTCCAAGGACAAAAGGACATGCCTAGATTTCCTGTTTTCTAAATCATTCTTTTACTTAATCTGGTGAAACGATGCTTACAAGCTAACAAAAAACATTCTATGCATAAAATGGGATGCAGTCTAACACAGATATATGGTAGACTTGACCACTTAGTCATACCTGTTGGGTGCATATACAACTAACACATCCAATACCCTCATCCAAGTGTAAAAGTGTCCAGCATGGATACTTCACAAATTTAGAAGAGTCCATGTAACACATCTAAGTCATCAATCAAGCAGTAAGATATTCTTGACAAAAACACTATCTCGGCTCACTAAAAAAGAAAGGAAAGAAAAGAAAAAGAAATAGAAGATGAAGTAAGATAGAAAAATAACACGAGAAAATAATTTATCAATGTCTTTCCAAATTCTAACAAAGAAAACATCTAGGCCAGCACACTACATAAGAGAGGTACACAGAATTTTGGGCAAACCTTCAGGTAATTTCCATCAAGAGCTATCGCTTGATTGCAATCTGCAATGGCATCAGAAATTTGGCCCAAAGCTTGGCGGGCAGCAGCACGCTTGCGGAAACAGATAGCCGTAAAGAGACGTGATTCAGTACTGCTTGATATAGCGGCAGTATAATGCTCTATTGCTTCCGTATGCCTTCCAGCATGAAGTGCTTCATTCCCAGCTTTCTGGAATTGAGACAATCGAAAAACACAATGTTTGTTCAATACATAGAACACCAACCTTGTCATAAAGCATCAAGGGTTGCAATTACATGAGTGACTAAAAATGCAAAACAAGTCAACCATGAATCCAAAGAAATAGATAAATATGAACAGCATAAAATTTTAACCTTGCCAGAAAAGGAAGATTATTTTTTTGGCTAAGTGCTAGAAAAGGATGCCGCAAAATTCCACCTTTTTGAAGAATAGATTCTACCAAGAAGAAACACATTTTGATGTATGTATAGCATGCCACAACCCCTACACAACTGAGTTCTTTGAAAGCATGTCACACATGTTATGTACTGTATGTATTTTTAAGTTCAAAAGCAACTTTATTACCAAAAGTTCAAAAAGGATCAACCGATTCTTTACAATAAATGACATTAAAAAATAAATAATGACCACATAAATTTAAATGGGCATATAATCTAATTACACAAAACTTAAATCTTCTTCCAAAAATGACCACTTCTTGTTATTTTCATGAACTGCACTTCAAATCACTGAAACAGGTCTTATAGACCTTAGTTCTCTTCAGACAACCAAATTTTACTTTTTTCCAACCACATCCAATCCATTTTGCAACAAATCCTTGTTGTACTGTCAAAATGCCCTTTACCAACTTGATACCTGAGATTAATATCAGACTTTCATGCAATGTTGAATTATTTGGCCACATATCAATAACATAGAGCTTCCATCAAAATTAGAGGTCTTCCTAAAAGATTGTGAGAGTACAAAGAAAGATTTTCCTTCAATGATTGGTTCTATGGAGGCTATTTTTAAATCCATCAAGTGTCAATAGAAAATAGATGCAGGCACTAAAAAAGATAAAGCTTCTACCCATCACAGTTCCAAATGGGAGGCTGAAATTGTTACTCACTGTTGAAAACTGAATTTTCATATTCATTTAAAATTAAAGGGGGTCTATTATTCCATTAAATTATTATTTGACTTTAGGCTACAAGGTGGTCTTAAAGACAGTTTCAAAAGGCTTTACTGAGAATCTCAATGCCAGCTTTGAGGCAAGGCCAAGGCAAAATGCATCAAAGCTTCAAATCTAACCACCACCACCAAAGCTACGGTCTTGTCCCTAGACTCCCTACTGAAATGGCTTGCAGGACCACCAACATATAGCTCCCAAACTAGGAAGTCCCTAAGTGAACTACAAGTAATGCACAACCTAGTGCCTCTAAAAACATAATTGTCCTAAATGATAAGATTAACACATTCACAACATTTACTATCTCGAACCTCTTTAAAACAAAGGCCAAAACCAGGACCCTTCAACTTCTTGAATACTATCACATGGACACTTTTGGATTGTAAGACAACATTAGCTTGACTAAGAGCATTCACAAGCTTGTTCTCAACACTAATGTGGCACTTAAGAACAATAGTGTACTCGTAGAAGAATTCTACCTATCCAACATATCAAGCACCAAGCATAATCTGAGAGTGAATATGCCTATGTGCATGATGGTCAAAAAATAACACAAACTACTAGGGTAGAATATAACACCTCTAATGGTGCAAGACCGTACAACTACATAAAATTCATTATCATAGGTAGAAAATCTCTGCTTAGCTTCATTCAGTGTAAAACACGATTCACCACAGACAAACTACTCATATAGAGACATCCTAAGAAGTTCTTCACAAGAAACTTAGTTTAAGTACTAGGAAGTTGTGAATTGGTGGTGGTTGTTGGTTTTGGGATGAGCCAAGAAAACCCTATTGTTTGTTTTGTGATTTGTGAGTATAAAGGGTGAAGGTGATCATAGACAAAATTTAAGTGGAGTTGTAAAGATTTTGAGTTAAACATTGGGAAAACCTATTGTTGATTAATGGGAGATTAGAATATGCCGGAAAGGTAGGCTGAGAGTAGACATAGGCACAAGGGGTATGTTGAACCACTATAAATCCTTGTGTTCATTCTCTTTACATTACTTGCATTTATTTTGTGTGATCATGTTGTGAATGTATGAGATTAATGCAAAACTGTTGAATGTATCCCTTGAAATAATTTGAAGTATAATCCTTTTCACTATGTCAATTCATTTAACAACTAATCTTCTTGAAAGAAGCAAGACAACTACATCAATTAAAGAGAAGGCAATTTGGGCAAAAGTTAAGAAGAATTAAAAAGCCCTATTCAAGCCCCCACACCTCCAACACCTTTTTCATGCCTTACACAATTATGGTTCCAAATCCAAGTCACAAATAAAAAATTGGCAGCATACCTCATAGTGTAAAAGTTTGCGTATAGTAGCAGCAAATAGCATGGATGAACCCAAAACATTGCTTTGATACCTGAGCATAAAATTAGATTAGTTTCTTAAAAAATGTTTAAAGAAGGTAATGCCCAATTTTAACTGGAGACCAGAAAATGTGGTGTATGATAAAAATTACGTATTACTTCTCTTCAGTGCATCTCAATTGCTCGTGCTTCTTAATTAAATCGAGAGCCACCTCCAGCCTCCCCAATTGAAAGTGGGACCTGGACATGAGGTGCCACCTCCACAGCCTTACAGACGGGTGCTTATTGTATTGAGAACCATTCCCTTTAGGTAAATTGTTACCAGCACCTACCATGGGGAAATTCTTTTCAGCACAACCAAGAGTCCGCTCACACAACTGAATCACCTCTTCATACTTCTGCAGCTGCTAGATGCCACCAGAAATAAAGCCAATGCTGAGACCGAAATTTCAGACATACAAATCAAAGTTTTAAGGAATGGGAGTTTATTGAATTTCACGGCCTTAATAAATCAAGTAAAAATAGTTGTGTGAGATGCATAGACAAACCATAAGAAGAGCTTTCCCTTTCATTTCAAGTAAGTTCTCTGAGTACAAACTTATTGATAAGACATCATCAATTATTGCTAACGCATTAGTTGCTGCATCGGAAGTTCTCTGTTTCAAGAGTTCAGCACATTGATGTATACAATTGGCCACTTTCTGCAATCACCATATTAGACATTGGATTATCTAGTTATTCATAGAGAAGCCTGCAACACACACACACACAGAGAAGGAAACTGTAGAATAACTAAAGGTATAAAAAGTTAATTTAGTAATTTCAAGAAGGACGCATAACAGCAATGTGATCAATTATATACTGCACAAAGTTTGAAAAATTGAAGATTAATGAAGATGGTTTGGTCATATACAATGGAGACCAACAGAGACAGTAGTGAAGAGATGCGACATAGTAACGGTAGATGGAAGTGTGAGGGGAAGGGACAGACCTAGATTAACGTGAGCTAATATAGTAAATAGAGATATGAATCTCCTTAATTTGAATAATGATATGGCCTTGGATGGAGTCAAATGGAGAAGAAGGATTCATGTCGCCGACTCCATTTGATGGGACTTAAGACTTGGTTTGGGTTGGTTTGGTTAATGAAGGAATCCAAAGAGATCACACAAATCATAACAATGCCATACCCATCCAGCAAATCATACAGCATGAGTTTTGGAGTAAGATCAGCTAGAGCTCATACCCAATATTCTTCAAATCATATCACATCAATTCAAGAGCAATTCTAGCTTCTTTCCTTATATATATCTATGTGTGTTCCCTTTAGGTCCTTCTAGATTTTCAGCTATGCATATTGTGCAAGGTACAGATATGTAATTTTATGTAAGTCTAATTATATAATTTTCACAAGTGGTTGGACTTGTCAAGGGCAAAACACAATACTTGCCTTAGAACAAATTCTCTAAATGCTTTACAGTATCAGAGCCATACAATCCATAACAGTAACTTCTCTCAAGATAACTTATCCTACTTTTCCCAGATTCCATGCCTTCTTCTTCCTCTTCTTTTTCTCTTCCCATCAGCAATATTGCTAGTTATGTTTAAGTGAAAATCAAAGGTCCCAAAGGAGCAAGGACTTAATCTATACTTGTTTGGCTTTGTACCTACATTTGGCAAGATCAACTCAACTCTATTCTTATCTGTAATGATCTCTTTGGCTTCGTTGATGGCTACATTACTCTTCTTAAAAAATGTTCTCACAGCCAATTCTTCTTCATCTTCCACTAATCCAGAATATCTCAACTGGCAAAAACTTTATCAATTTGTAAGGAGAAGCATTAAAGCAACACTTTCTGAGGGCCTAGCCAAAAAAAAAAAAAAAAATAGGACTTGAGTTGATCTTATGAACGCTTAGTTAATGTTGTGAGAATATATTGTGAATCTTACAAATTATATTAGAGTCCTATTAGAGACATGATTATATTAGAGACCTTAGATTATATAGCCCTAACTCCCAATTATTCCGTCCTACGTGTCTTTGGGTCTGCTTGTTTTGTCCTCCATCCTCGTAAAAATAGGACCAAACTCAGCGCCCGGTCTGTCTTGTGTATCTTTTTGGGTTACAATCTTAATCAGAAAGGCTACCGTTGTTACGATCCTGTCTCTCGTCACCTTTATGTCTCCCGTCATGTTGCTTTTCTTGAACATCTGCCTTACTTTCAGCTTCCCTCTCTCACTGCTCCAGTATCCAAAGAGGATTTGGTTCACATTGACCCATTTCCTTCTGAGGTCTCGTCTGATGAATACATCTCCATTGTTCCTCTTGAGCTTGTTCCATCTTCTCCTCCTACTTCACCTTTGGCTACTTCTCCTCCTTCAGCTTCTTCTCCTCCTCCGTTATTAGTTTATTCTCGTCGCAAGGCTCCTCCTCCATTGGTTGTCTCTGCCCCTACTACTGTTCCTCCTGCTTCTAACGACTTTGATCCTATTGAACATCGATATCTTACTCGAGCGCGTTATCCTCCAAACAGGATCCTCATTGGGTTCACACTATGGAGGATAAGTTGTCTGCTCTACAAAAAACTAGTACTTAAGAGCTGGTTCCTTTGTCTGCTAGTAAGAACTTGGTTGGTTGCAAATAGGTCTACAAAGTCAAGAGTCATTCTGATGGGTCTCTTGAGCTCTACAAAGCTCGTTTGGTTACCAAAGGTTTCTCTCAGGAATATGGTATTGATTATGAGGAGACATTTGCTCCTGTTGCCAAGATGACTACTGTCCGTACTTTGATCTCTGTCGCTGCTATTCGTTCTTGGCCTCTTTATCAGATGGATGTTAAGAATACTTTTCTTAATGGCCATCTCACTGAGAAAGTTTACATGCGTCCTCCTCCTAACCTTCCCTATTCCTCTGGCCAAGTTTGTCATCTTTGGTGTGCTCTGTATGGTCTAAAGCAATCTCCTCATGCTTGATATGATCGCTTTCAGACTGCTGTTACCGAGCTTGGGTTTCATCCTTCTACTTCCGACTTTGTTTTATTTCTGAGACATACATCGGCTGGTTTTGTTGCTCTCTTACTCTATGTAGATGATATGATCATCACTGGCTCTGACTCTTCTGTTATCTCTGAGGTCAAACAGCATCTCTTCTGCACCTTCGAAATGAAAGATCTGGGTCCATTACAGCATTTTCTTGGTATTGAGGTTGTTTCTTCTCCAAGAGGCTTTTTTCTGTCTCAGACTAAGTATGCTAATGAAGTCATTCACCGTGATGGTCTTACCAATATTAAGGCTTCTGATACACCTATTAAGCTTAATGTGAAACTTAACTCTACTGATGGTGTCTCTCTGGATGATCCCACTTTATGTCACAAGCTTGTGAGTTGTTTAGTTTATCTGACTGTCACTCGCCCTGATCTTGCTTATGTTGTTCATGTGGTTAGTCAGTTCGTTTCTGCTCCTCGCTCTACTCATTGGGCTGCTTTGGTTCGCATTCTTCTCTATCTCAGAGATACCATCTTTCTGGGCTTACTATTGTCCTCTACTTCCTCTTTGGACTTGATGGCCTATCCGACTCGATTGAATTTGGTGATGTTACTGATCGCAAGTCTACGTCTAGTTTCTATATGTTTCTTGGTGATTCCTTGATCTCTTGGAAAAGCAAGAAACAATCAGTCATTGCTCACTCTACTGCCGAAACTGAGAATCATGCTATGGCTCATGCCACTGCTAAGATTGTTTGGCTTCATTGTCTTTTGTCTGATTTCGGTGTCTCTCAGTCTTCTCCGACCTCTCTCTATTGTGACAACCACAGTACTGTTCAGATTGCCCACAATACTGTCTTCCATAAGCAAACAAAACACATTGAGATTGATTGTCACTTTGTTCGCCAACATCTACAGTCGGCCTCTATCTCGCTTCCTTTCATCCCTTCGGCTTTGCAACTTACGGACTTCTTCACCAAGACTCACACTACTGCTCAATTTCAGTTTATTCTTAGCAAACTCTCAGTGTTTTCTTAGCAAACTCTCAGTATTTTCTGCTAAAATACCTTGACTTTGAGCGGGGGTGTGAGAGTATATTGTGAAATATATTGTGAATCTTACAAATTATATTAGAGTCCTATTAGAGGCATGATTGTATTAGAGTCTTATGCATTGTATTTCCTTTTTGGTTTAGGAGTTAGGGCTATACAATCTAAGGTCTGATTATAATCAAACATACAGTTGAATATACAGAAATACAGAAAACTTACAAATGTCCCATCTGTCATCTGGCTTGAAAAGTGTCTACTAAATTTGAAGAAAGCTTTTGTAATGTGAAACAAGTTAGGCATAAATGTATTGTTCATAACAATGTCCCAACTTGGCTTGAAAAAGAGAAACTCAAATCTGGGTCAAGAAATAACATTTTTCAAAATACTTATAAAGGATCTCCTAGTCATTTCACTAGAACTACATTTATGAATCATGACATGCACATGCACAGGCAGACAAACATAATTACTCATACATCTTTAAATAGATAAGAATTATGTGTATATCTACGTTCCCATTGCCCTTTCTTCTATAATTTCTTTTTTGAATTCTACAAATAGCAAGTGGACAAAAATCTACATGAAAATGGATCAACTGATGAAAGGAGTAGTGAAATGGTTTGTAAAAGAGAATTATCAAAGATGATGACATTGATACCACCAAAATCCAAAACTACAACAATGATACCTTAGCCTTGTGTAGCCCATCGGCAGCTTCTAAAACAACTTTTCGATCCAAAAATACATAACCCCCAGATTCCCTGAACTTGCTGAAATATTGCACCGCATCTTCAACTTCTCCCAGCATAAGATGACAACTAGAAAAACAAAAATCAGAATAAAAATGTTGCTAACAAAAAACAATAAGAAAATATAAATAAACAAAAAAGACTTATAAACAATGTCTGTCAGCAACATGTAAAGCGACCTATGCATGATCACTACAATAGAAAAAGGTTCTCACCATGAAATGATTTGTCACAAGTCAAAATTTCATCATAAAAAGGTTATTGTGACAAATCATTGCTCCTTCATCACAATGAGCTCATCCCAATAAGTTTATCGTGACCAAAACACCAACCACCACAACAAGCTTACACGAAGAGCAATGAAAAGGAGTTTTGTCACAATGGAAAATTAGCAACTTTTGTCACACTGTTTTCATTGCAAAAAGTACATTCCTCTTGTAAAAAACAAAAACAACAAAAAACAAAAAACAATAACGAAAAAGGGAACCTTTTATGATGAAGTGAGTCCGCCATATATGCCACATACATTCATTGAGGGACCATGGGGTTGCACAAATGGAATTATTCCATTTAGAATAACTAGAATAGCTTTTAGCTCTCCCAAATATAGATTAGGTAATTCAACATAAGCTGATTTTAAATTTTCACAAAGGAAGTAGAATTAATAGATTCTTGAGCTTTATGTTTACCACCAAATTCATCTAACCATCTAATTGGTTAATGGGTTAATTTTGAAATGGTCCAATTCACATTTTTTTGGGACAACCAAATTAGCCCAAAAAGTATACGCACAAAATATGTGTGTGGGAGCACAAAGGAAGGCCATACTTTGCAGCCCGGAGTCGAACTTTGAGAAAGTTAGGATCTAGAGTAGCAGCCACCAGACAATCTCCTAAAGCATCTCTAAACCTTTTGCAAGTCATGTGTACGGCAGCACGGTTACTATAACACAGCATAAGAGGCTCAAGGCATAAGGATCCTGATATGTCATTACAAGGAACAGACTTCACACCCTTTGTGTAACATTCCTCAGCTCTGGACAGATTACCTTGTTTGTAAGCTTCATTTCCCCTGATACAAAAATCATATTGTTCTATCAAACAGTAGAGTAAACAACTTGATGGGTTTCACTGTTCAGCCCAACAAAAACAGCAACAATTACAATGTCCAACAACAAAAACAGTAAAGCTTGTTTGGTCCTGATTTTTCGAAAACAGTTTTCAAAAAATTTTATCTTTTTATTTTTTATATTTTAATGTTCTTAATGATTTTTTTTAATATTTTAAATTATTTTTTTTTTAATCTTTAGACATATTTAACATAAATACAGTTAAAATAATATAATAGTTGTAAAAAAAATTTAAAAAAAATATATTAAATACCAAAAAATACAAAAAAAAATATGAAAATTTAATATATTTTTTCATATTTTTATATATTTATTAATTTTTTAAAATATTCTTTGACAAATATTTTACTATTTAAATATATCGTCCAATTACTTAAAATTTTAAAAATATTTACTAAAAAAAAAAAAATCAAACCAAACACAGAATGATTTTGTGTTTTTCAGAAACAAAAATACAAAACTTTTTTCAAAAATTCAAAAGCTAAGTTTAATGTAAAACTGTTCAATTTGAAACCTTACTAACAAATAAAATTTGAGTTTTTGAAAAATATAATTAACCATTTTTTTCTAAAAATAAGGTAGCTTTCATATAATTAGTTTAAAGATACAGTTCACTAAACTAGTTTAGAAAGTTTCCTGAAAAAGGAAAACCAAAAACCGAAAAAACAGAGAATCAAAGAGAGCTGAGAAATAATTAAACAATATATATATATATATTTCTTCGAAGAGTGAAAGTGTTGAGAATCACCTGAGTCTCCACCTGTCACAGGCTTCAAGAGCTGCGGAATTTGACATGATGTGTTCTCAATTTTATTACAGTGCCTGCTTTGAATGCGAAGACCAACTCTCAACTCTCACCACTATGATCGTCACCATCATCATCTCTCTCTCTCTTTCTGCGTTGACGCCTAATTGATGGGAAGTCGTATCGTGAGGAAGAAGAAAAAGAAGAAATGAGTGAGCCAATTTTGACACGACTCTCTCCGCAACGTTACACTGCAACCTCTCAAATACAACTGTTAGCAAAAAAAAAAAAAATTGGTTTAGGCGACCGATCAACTTAAATAAGGCCTCGTTTGAGAACATGCTAATTTAGTAATTTTTTGACTATTTAGCTAAAAAGGTAAGTAAAAAAAATTTGTATGTTTGGGATGACTTCTTGGCTAATTACGAAAAGATGTACAAAAAGTAGAGAGAAAAGAGAATACTTTTTAGTATGGATTGTTGGCTTTTTGGCTAATTTAGTAACTTTTTAACTTTTTGACTAAAATAGCCTCTTGCCAAACGAGGCCTAAATTTTAAACAGCGGCAGCATGTATAATAAAGTATAATAAAATAATAATGAAAGTTTTGTAATTTTTATATTACACTTATAATAAAGTATTACACACTAATTAAGATAATTCAAGAGTCATAAACCTTTTATAATCATTTTCATGAAAAAAATTTCACGAAGCGTAACTTTTCTCAATTTTAAATAAATATAACAAAATCAGATTTTATTATTTAGTTTAGATTAAGAATTTTTCTTGAGACAATTAAATGGAGAAGAAATGAAACTGAACATAATAGAATATATATTTGTTTAATTAAATTGTCACTTGTTATTATAAGAATTTAATTAAGAATAAATAAATGAAAAAATACAACACTTGACAGAGAGAAGGCAATCGGGGATTAGAAAATTATTTAATCTACTCCTAAAATAGCTAATTTAAAACCACTCCTAAATAATTTTTTACGATGG
The DNA here is from genome assembly GCA_025200525.1 of Camellia lanceoleosa. Lineage (NCBI taxonomy): Eukaryota > Viridiplantae > Streptophyta > Magnoliopsida > Ericales > Theaceae > Camellia > Camellia lanceoleosa. The sequence continues at coordinate 135,575,885 of CM045770.1, read as the reverse complement.
TGATTGTTGGGGTGTTGCCCATTTTCTCTTCACCCAGCTCTCTTTTATACTTGGCTTCTAGCTTTTGGTTCTGATCTTTCTTAATTTTCTGCCTCTCTGCATATCTATCACAACATTTTAGAAACTATTTCATTGAGTTTTTTATTTCTTCCTTTATTTTCTACCGCCATCTTCCTTATTCTTCTATCTTCAACACATCCTTATGTCAGCCATATTAACCAGGTTTGCCACGTCATCCTTAGATCATGTCAATTGCATTAACCAGTATTGCAATGTCAGCAATCTGTCTGTCGATGAAAATTTTTTAAATTTTAGCACCAACAATGCATCCCTTCATTCGAGGTAAAAAAACCTTTTGTTGTGAATGATTTTATTCTAGGCTTACTAACAGCCACAATTCCCTATTGTCCAATTCTAGGCCCAAAACTTTTTAACCTCTTTGGGCTTCCTGATAATTCACAGGCCCCCTTCAATTTATCCAATTTGTTATTTTTATTTGGGCCCCACACAAAGCTACTTAAAGCTTTTTCAAACTCTCTCTTCACCACTTCTTTCTTCCAGCAAACTCTTCATCTCCTTCTGATACTAAGAAACTGTAGCACTCCGTGCTTCTTGGTATAATGGAATTATATTTGACTCTTCAATTATCATAGTTTCGAGTCTTCTTAGTCGATATTTGAGTCTTGGTTGAGGTGTTACCATAGTGGTTGGTCGAGATTGGATCAAAAACTCCGAATTCGAATAGATATTGTTGAGTAGTCTTCACTTTTTTATCATTTTCTCTCTCCACACTTTGACTCTTGGTGTGAGGCTAGAACCATTAGAAATCTTACTTCTGGGGCTTCAATTTGGACACAAGAACTACCCTAAACGGAGTCCAGACGAGAGAGTTATGTATGTTTGAAGTTTGTGAATCTGTATTGTGTGCATAGTTCGCTCGAGCACAACTTTTACTGCTCGAGCAATCCATAGACTCTTGCAACTTTATTTTTCAAAATTTTATGAGATACTAGAAGCCTTGATTCACTGCTCGAGCGCACTTTTGACCACTCAAGTGGTCTGTTCAGAATCATATCTTTAAAAGTCACTTTTTGGGTCAAATCTCTTTACTTTTCACTCAATTTTCTCTCTCTTTCCGTCATTTTTGAGTTTTCAAGCTTTTTAATCTTGATTTCATCTATTTCTAAACATCCTTGACCCCTAGGTCCATATACCAAAACGTAGAGCTCGGTGAGAGCTTTCATTTAATCTGAGCGGATTATCGTTTCGTCGTTGGTGATTTTTGGGTTATCTCCTCGTCGCTTCAAGAGATAGGGATTCTTTTGCTCCTTTTTAGGAATGGCAACAGGGTGGGACGGGGCCGGGGATCACACTCTCCGTCCCCAATCCCTGAAACTACAAAATTTCCCGTTCCCGGCTCCGATCCCTGGTGGGGAACCCATCACCCCCCCCACCCCGCCCCCTAACGGGGATCGGGTTTCCCCGACCCTGCAAAATCCCCGTAACCCATCATCAACAACAACTTCATTTAGCAACGTCATCAAAAAAAAAAAAAAAAAAATCATCAACAACAACATCATCAAAAAAAAATAAAAATAAATAAATAGAGACACAAATTTGGCAGAGGAGAGACGAAATCGATGATGGCGGTGGTGGGATCTTTTCAAATCTACCGTGGCAGAGGGAGGAGGAGGCAAGAGGCGACAGAGTATGAAGGTTTGGTGGTGGCTTGGAGGAGGAGGAGTCGATGGAAGAGGATGAGGAGGCCACGAGAGGCGATGGAGGAGAAGGAGGCAGCGGTGGCCTGGAAGAGGAGGAGTCGACTGCGGAGAGAAGAAAAAGAGTGAGAGAGACAAATCAGAGAGTGATTATGAGAGTGATAAAAGAGACAGATCAAATCAGATTGTATAGAGGGGGATTATATATATAGATGGACATAGAGGTATTATGGTAATTTTATTTCGGGGAAAAACGAGGCCGGGGATGGGCCGAATCCGGGGCTGTGAAAGTGATCCCCATTCACGGCCCGAAACTGATCGGGGATTTAATTTCAAATACCATCCCCGGCCCGTGAAGGGTATTTTTCAGGAAAAAACTGCTCTTATCGGGGACGGGGGGGTCAGGTCCCCGTCGGGCCGGGTTCAAATTGTTATCCCTACTCCTTTTTAATACCTCTTTATAGATAGATATGTGGTAATTTTTATTGCATTTAAAACAATATTTTTTAAGAGATTTTTCAAAAGCATGAAAGAGGATTTGGGGGTTTGAGCTTTAGCAGTTGGAAATGTATGATTGATGATTGATTTGACATGTTAGGAGGTAGTTAATCATGGCTATATTGATTGTGGAAAAATTCTCTAATTTATTATTAAGAATTAATAAATAAAAAAAAGGTAAAGTTGTGTAATAAGTGAGTTATGAGTTATGAGATTGAACAAATGCTCTAGGGGATTGAACTAATACTTGGTTACAAAAAAACAAACAAAAAGGGATTTTTGTTAAACAAAGTGAGGTTTAGCTATGGTTTGGAAATGATAAGGGTTTAGAATAACTGGTTTGGTGTTTGAACATAAAACGATGATTCTAACTCTTTTATGAAATGAAATAAGAAATGGTTGATTTGAAAAGGTGGAATTAGTTATGGATTTATATTGCATGAGCCGTATATCTATTTATCTATTTAGAGGTTTTGTCCTTGGTCATCGGTGGAGGATGGCATTGTTGTTGTTGAGTAGATGATGTGTATGTACTACACTTGTACGGTATTATGTAGTTTAGCAAGTTGTGTTATTATTATGTTTTGTTTGGAGGTCTGTTTTCCTCCGGGTGAGGCCAATAAAGCGTGGCACCTTGATAGAGGCTCCTTGTCCCTTTTGGTTTGTGCCCGATAAAGTGTGAAAGGAGGTCTGTTTCTCTCCATATTGAGCTTGTAAAGCATGACACCTTGTGATAGGTTTCTCTTCCTTCTAGTTTGCGCTCAATAAAGTGTAACCTTGGGGTCGTTCCCCTCTGGATGAGGCTGGTAAAGCGTTATGTGTTATGTGGGTTGCATCACTTGCCATTCGTGCAGTAGGCCAGTGGAAATGGAAGTATGTATTACATTTAATTAATTATATTTAGAAATATATGTTTCTCGGTATTTCTATTATGGGTGTTCATTGCCCTTGGGCCTATGGCCAGGAAAGATAGTAGATGTGTTGTTGCATAAGTATGTGTGGTAGGTGAGTTGTAAGATTGGGTTATGACTTATATCTATGAACGTGCTTTCAAAACAAATGTGGAGACGAAATTCTTTTATATTAACGCGGAGATTTAGTTAACCAAGGTCGTATTGTGAAGAAATGTTTTTGGAATTAAACTGAATAATTTGAAAGAAAACAAATGATTTTACACCTTGTAGTGTTCAAATGGATGTTTTTGGAGAAAATATACTTATATAAGTATATTTTGAATATTAAACTGTCACACTATTTATATTGTACGTCATGATGCATTCATGATCATAGATATTTGTATATTGTTATTATTTAGGATCATGTTGGGATTTTTACCGGATTTTATGTTGCTAATCATTTTTCCAGTGTAAGTTGCGATATGATTCAAGATTGGTGATCTTCCTTAATTGTTGGCCACGAGACCTATACTTGTTGATGAAATGCCATTGTTTTAAAAGGGTTAAACCCTTACTTTTAATGTAAAGATGTAATCCTATGGGCATTTTGTTTAAATGTAATTTCTGTTGCATTCGATATATATATAATAGAGAGGACTTTCATTTGTTTATGGAGGTGTTGTATGTATAGTTCTGCTTGTTCTTAATGGAAATGGATTTATGTTAATGGACATGGTAATATTATTTGGGTAATAAAAAGTGGGGCGTAACAGAAACCCTAAGCTCCCCAACTATGTCTTCCGACTCAAACTCAGACGTAGTTCGTCAATTCTCTCATAAAGCCATCCAACTCATTGAAAACAACAAATTCGACCCCCAAATCACAACTAGCCTCATACCAATGTTGGCGAACTTGGCCCCTATGTCCTAACCACTTTTCTAGATGGTCTATCTCCATACTACCCAATCACTGATGGTGAAACTTTTCTTCTAGACCAATCTTCACTTTCATGGCTGAACTCGTACCAAACCAACCAATGCATGGGTTGATTGGGTAAAAAGAAAGACTATTTTTGAAGGGGACATATAGCACAAGCTGGGTATCTACTATGTCATTCAGTTGTCCACCATCCCTTTTGAAATTGGCCCATGGCTTATTGGTATTGCCACGTGCTTTTGGTCTACCTCTTGCAATTCTATGATGCTTGAGTCTAGTATGTCCTCTCCTACCATGCTCGATATTATGCATCTTACTGGCCTCTCTGCCTATGGTCAAGGCATCCATGCTTTTCTGAAAACTTCTCTAGTCAAGCATGACGTTAAGGTAGACAATTATGGAAAGGCATTCCTTTAGTTACTGACAAAACTGCCTTTTATTTGTGCTGGTTGCACCAATTTCTCTTTTGCGTGGGTGGCCTTAGGATTATTAAGGAATACGTTACTCCTGCCCTTCTAATCCAAGAGGACAAACAATTGGCTTTTGCCCCTTTCTTTTTGGCCACTATGTACAGAGGACTTTTCACACTTCATAACAAAAGAATTAACCATAGTGTAAGGGGCCCTTTTTGGCTCTTTCAAGCATGACTTCTTATCTATTTCCTAGAGATCAGATCCAATACGAGAATAGACTATACCTCTAAATGTGAAACCTATGCTGAGTTCTTTCTTTCCCATCAACCTTCTCATAATGCCACTTTTGCTCAGTATTTTTCCACCTTCCTAAGCTTTGCTATCGATCGACAGGATTTCTTCCCTTCCTTTTTCAATCCTTTCTCTTTACTTCACCTCTTTGTCTTACATGTATGATGATATTACTTCCTTAGATGATGATCTCAGGTAGGCTCAAAAGATAGCTTGGAGCATCTGTCTCACTCCTAGGCACATCTTGGTTGGATGCTCTCTTTCTAGCAATAGGCATTCTATCTGCAGTTTCGAGAGTTACAACCCTAGCCAATAGGCCAGACAATTTGGCTCGATCCAAAGCATTCCTCTTCTCTATGTTCACCCTACCATACATGGATATGTGAACACTAGAGTTCAATTCACTGAGTATCCATCTGTCTATGCTATCTTAATTGAGAATCATAAGCTTTTGTATAGGCCTAGTTTCTTGGCCTTTGTGGCTAGCTTGAGTATTAACAACAAGTTCAGAGATTGGTAGACTATTCTCAGTGCTATCATATTTTATAAATCACTAGAGGAATACTTGTCTTGTCTCTCTCCTTCCCATCGACAGAGCCAAATTTGTAAGCTACTCATCCTCTCTTTTTCTTTTTTCCTTCCTATCTGATGTTCTTTGGATGTTTTTTTTTTTTTAATTTTTTATCATTACTTTTTCTCTTTTCTGTTGCTATAGCCTTATATTTTTCAACAACTGATACTCCAAGAGAGATTGGGGCTGCTAACATCTCTCACTCACTGCCTCCTCTGTTGGCCAGAACCTCTGGTAAGGCTAAGGATAAAACCCCTAAGGTCTACACCAAAAAACCCAAAAGGAGAAGGAGTCCTATGGATGATACCCTCATAGGTTCTACCTTCATAGCCTACGATGCAGAACTTAAGAGGAAAAAAAGCCAAGCAGAACCCTTCTCCTTCCAAGGCACTCAATTCTTCAACAAAATCAAAGAAAAATGTCACGACCCAAACCCGGTACCCAAAGGTTTAGAGTTGCAACAAGACAATATAAATAAAATAATTTAAAATTTTCTATAGTAGTAGCTCAAGCGGATAAATTAAATAAATTAAAACAAAATAAACAGGTACCAAAAAGTTTAGTTAAAAGGAAAATAGTCATTGTGGCTTTATTTTATTACAAGAGTCCAATCAGAATTACAGATAGTAAATAAATAAATAAAAAAAACACTGCGATCTATTCCTAATCTCGATCCCGCTAAATCTCATCACCTGAAACATGGCTGAATGAGAAATATTATACAATGAGTATGAGAGTACATAAATCACCATGGATAATTATTTAGGCCAAAATAGTGAACAATTCAGTTTGAATAAATAAATTACTTAAATTTTAAAATTTTAATTCAAAAGTTATATAAGCAAAATAATCATAGCCATGGTACAAAATAGAACAGAATAGAGGTCACCGAAGTGACAATCAGAACAGAGGCTAATGGATCCATGACAAACAGAGGGTCATAAGGTGACCAATCGAAAGCCAATGGTTTGTTTAAGTCCCCAAGGCATAGGACTCCCGTGGTGGTACTTGCAGAAAATAATTGTTTACAAAATTATTGTCAAATAAGTTCTAAAATTTAAGCAAACATATCTATGGGTTTCAATTTAAAAAAATAGAGTTCAGAAAATAATCAACAAAATTGAAATATTAATATAATTTATAAAACACAAATTACGTAAAATAAATTATAGTAACTCAAAACATACGTAAAATATATTATGGTGACTCAAGGTATAATATAACTCACCTTAATATCGACTTTTATTATTTTCTATTTCCTTCGACTTTCCGAATCCCACTCCTTGCTTCCACTTCTATTTTGTGATGCCTTTGCTTATTACCTCAACCCCTATATATACATGTCCGAAGTGCTGACGCCTCAAGCCCAATCTCTCCCTTAATCATTACATGCATAGGTGACACAAGTTGGTTACCTCCAACAATGCTCTCTTAAGCCTTCTAGACTTATCAATAGATTACACTCATTCTATTAGTGCCACCTCTCAACTTTTGTTAAGTAATTATACTTGGGTCCCAAGTAGTAAAAAATTTACATCATCCTCTCTTGATAACATACCATGATTCCTAATTAAGTTATATTGTAGGCACACATAACTATTAAATTAGACATATTATTATTGTTTTATTTATATATTTATTTTACTATTACTACCACCACTATTATTATTATTATCATGATTTGTTGTGGCATTAATTAAATATTTAGAGTGTCACAAAAAAAGCCAGCCCAATTGGCTCAAACACAGGGACTAGCCCAGACTCTAACCTCACCCTTGAAGAACATAGACTTGTTCTTGAAGACTTGTCTTTGGTAGAGCAAGCACTGGTCTATGAGGCTGCTCACTCCAGGATAACACATGTTGATGCCTCTAAAAAACCCCTTCTTTTGATGAGGACAATGTTCCCATTATTTCCCTTCTTAGAAAACCTGCTAAGAAGGCCAAGATTCCTCAGGTTCATTCTTTTCATTCCCTCTCCTTTCTTTCTGATCTTTTCTACTTGGCCTACCACTTAACTTCCTTCGTCTCTTTCCTTCTCTTTTCAAAAAAAAAAAAGAGTAAACTTCTGGTAGCTGAAGACACCAGTAGTCAGTCTATAGACTTTGCTCCTCCATCTTCTGATCAGAACACACATCAAGAAGACACTTCCACTCTTTATATAGCATAAATAGTTGCCAAGCTGCCACCTTATGTTGTAACTGTTGTGCTCATTCCACCTCTACAATCTGTCCCTCTTGGGGATGATGAAGTCAGAGCTTGTCACTACTCCAACTCTGAATCTTCAAGTAGTGATAGCTCAGTCCTCCAACTTAATCGACAGAGGTTCCGTCGACAAGATGGTGCTTTCTCCTCAAGGGCTGAGGGCTGAAACTAAAGCACAAAACATGAAGGAGCAAGTACCTATGATTGATAAGGCTTACCCTGCTACCTTTGAAATGAGAGAGCAAAAGGAAGAGCTAACACCAAACATTAGTCCTAAGGCCTCCTCAAGGCCTGAGTAAAGGACTGAAGAGCCCTCCTCTAAGGTCAGGCTTGAAGATCCTTCCTCTAACTCTCTAAAGCAAACCTTTGAAGTTGACACAGTACCACTCACTATTTCTAAAGTTATCACAGGTTCTACTGAGCCAACTCAAGCTTCTCAAACACCCGTTAGCCGATCTTCTTCAGAATGTACCCTACCACATCAAGTAATACTTCTTTCTAACTTTCTTTGTCTCTTACTTTTTCCCTACTCACTTCTTCTTTCTCATTTCTTTATTTCTTTATGTGTGCAGCTGTTGGTCCTGAGACTATACCTGAGCTCTTTTCCAGGGCTCCTACTAAGCCTCCTCCTGGTCAAACCATGCCAAAACAACACAATCACACCAGTCTTAGTACTCCTCTTGAAGGTATTACTTACCCTATCCATGTTTCTCTCTCAATACCATATGACTTCATGACTTCTTTAGAAGACATCGATTTTTTTTTCTTTTCTCCATCAACCACTTTATGCCCTTCTCATGCTAATACTGAGTTAAGGCTATCGTTCTTTGGTCTTGCTAAAATCCTTTCAAGCCCTACCACTGACATCCATCCCCCTAAAGTGGAGCAACCTTCAACTAACTCACCTATGGCCAATCCTGCCACCACTCTTATTGCAGTGAGTGTAGCCCCCACTACTGAAGTAAAAATTCAAACTTCTCAGACTAGCCCTCTTTAGGACTAACCTTCTTTTTCTATGGAGGTATCATTATTCTTCTCTCGTCCCTCTGTTTTCCTTTTTACCTTTGCTGTTTTAACAATCTTTTCTTTTCCTTTCACAAACTAGGAACTCCCCTAAGGTCTTAACTCCTAACTTGTTCCAATAAGCTAGTGCTTTGCAGCTATCAGTTGCTAACACTACCCATAAGGAATGATTCAATTAGTTTTCCATTGCCCAATAACAAGAAATTGATCAATTCTTCTTGCTAGTCAGTCATCCTTTTGAGGATCTCGCCTTTACCAGGGCTAAAGAACCTCTTGGTGGCTTTTAAAGCTTCATGCCTATCACGACCCAAACCCGCCCCTATAGGTTTAGCATTGTAACTGGCCAGTAATCCTGGGATTACCAAAAGCCTCTGAACACATCATCACATAATAAGGGGCTACAGAAGCAAATATATAAAACATACATAGTTCATTAAGCTGTGCAGACATACATGGGACATAAATTTAAAACTTTTTACACATACATGTGACGTTATATATATATATATATATATTAATCTTACGTCACACACTCATACAGATAAAGTCAAAAGGGGACTTAGCCCAACATACGGATAAACAAAAATTTGTTCAAATCTTACAAAAGAAAATGAAGTCTTAGACTTAGTTTGTAAAACACGACCACATGACTTTTCTAAAACCTCCTCAGGAAGTACAAAGGGTGGCCGACTAAACAGAATTCCAGGCAATCATTATTGAGCCCGATTGTGTGCCTGGTCACCTATATACATAAATAATAGAGTGAGCGGGAGCCTAGTGAATAATAACAGAGTAAAGGGGTTTAATTGAATGATATCCCATATCAGATTCAAAAAGCAGATATATATTAATATTCATGTTCACATTATATATAGAAATCAGAGTCCCATGCTTAATCATATGTGGTAAATCCATTAGCGCTAACAGAACATATACAGAACAAATACAGAGTAAATGGTGGTTATGAGTAACCAGTTTCATAAAGAAACCTCCGGATCCAGGTAACAGATAACAGATATGTTGAGCTCCATGATGGAGCCTCCGATATAGGTAACAGATTGCAGACATATTAAGTTGCATAATGGAACCTCCAATGTCGGGTAACAACTAACAGTTATCACATGACGCTAAGGATGCCACGATTACATTTCAGAAATTAGACAATTATTCATTATACTGAACATAACAATTCAAAAAACAGATCTTATTTCATCATACAGAAAATACATAAAGTTGAACATAGCTTTACTAAGTTATTACTCATAGTTGGCTCCAAAAGTAGACAAAGAGAGCAGACAGATCAAATAGCTAACGACGCGTGACCTACACAAACAGATAACGAACATACACTAAAACACAAGCTCGAAAAACACTTAACTCAATTTTTTTTCTGTCTTAGTGTGTTTCTAACTCTTATCCTCATTATTATCTCTTAATTAAGGCTTAGGAATGCCTAATATACAATGAGGATGCCAAAATATGTGCCGTAACACTTAGTCAAATTTATGAAAATAGGGTTTTCACTCGAGCGTAAGTTCTTTCGCTCGATCTAAGGTTCAAAAATAAGGGTGGTCACTCGAGCGCAACCTTGGTCACTCGAGTGGTCTACAAAATTATTGGTTGCATGATTTTTCCACTTGACGATCGCTCGAGCGCAAGACTGAGTAAACAGGGTCCTCGCTCAAGCCCAACTTTGGTCACTCGAACGGTCCACAAAATTTTGTAAAACTTCTAGAAGCATGAATTTTACGCTCGAGCCAACTTTTGCTCGTTCGAGCAAAAGTGCAAAACAAAGAGTGGTCACTTGAGCATAGCTTCTATCACTCGAGCAATGATGCAGAATTCTAAAATTTCCATATTGATGTTCAAGCTTCAAAACTCAAATTCAAACCAACAAAACCCATCCTTTTGGACCCAAAACTTGAGAAAACATGTCTAAACTTGTAAAACATTGTGAATTCAAAATCATTTCGCAAAATCAAACTCCAAAAACATGCCAATTGTGCAAAGTCAAACTTAAAACTCCAATTGTATTACATGCATGAAGTGGTATGAACTTTAATCTTCCAAAACATAATCAAGTGATGTAAAATAGCATGAAACTTGATAAATTTCCAAAACCAAGGTAAAACAATGACATGCATAAGAAAATTACTTGAAATTAACTCCAAAATGCTATGGAATATGCATGCATATATGCCTTGAGTCTTAATTCTCCAATCTTAGCTCAATTCTTGCATGAATGAACTTAGTTCTCTTGAATCTATGTGTTAAGTGACTCAATTACATCCAGAGGCTTGAATTATTATCTTGAAGCCTTGAATTTCCAAGTATTGAAACCTAATCTTTCAAATTCTCTTTTATTCTTCAACAATTTCTAGCAATTCTCCATTTTCTTAATGATCTCTCTCTCTCTCTCTCTCTCTCTCTCTCTCTCTCTCTCTTACACACACACACACACATTTGTAGCTTCAAGAATGATAAAATGAGAGTGTAAAGTGTAATCTAGGGATCACTTGTGCCTTATATAGGCTTGATTAATGAGACTTAATTAAGTTGAGTTAAGAATTAATCAATTATGATTAATTTATTCTAATTATTTGATTCTGAATCGAATTTCAATTAAATCTACTATAAAATTCTAAAAACTCCAAATAACATCTAACCCAAGTCAATTTTGTGATCAAATGCTGATAGGGCCTTCAATTCGCAGAACAAAGCAGAAACACAAATAGATATTTCTACGACAGACAGATACAAACACAAATAATGCAACATGCATGTAATTAATTCAGAATTTCTTCTCAATTATTGATTAGGCACTCTTAATCGTGGATTAGTAGCTAATCACAGTTCGGGGTTGTTACAATGCCACTAGCAGAAAGACTCTTAAACCCTAATCAACTTCACATCTTCTAAGACTACATGGGCCAGCTTTTTTAACACCTCTCTTCTATGACACAATTGAAGCTGAAATTGAGGCTGCCAATGCTAGGATGGCCTCTGTGAGGCAAGTTTCCTATATTCTAGCCAGTGCTTCTGCTAGAACCCAAGCTATTTCTAAAGCCAATACTTCCATCGATGAGAGGAAAACTGCTATTCTAGCACAAATCCAACAACTACAGGTAGAGTTGGCTGCAATTGAAGTTCAACAAGTTGCTTTGATGGAAGAACAAAGTAATATTAACCAACAAATGAATCAGCTATTAGCTCAAGATGCCCCAGCCGCCCTCAAAGACGTGCAAGGGAACCTCTTCCAAGTCAAGACAAAGAGAAGAGCCATCATTTCAGCCTGGGCAAGTTTTGTAATTGCCTTTCAGAAGGATTAAGGCTTTATCTTTCTCTTTTTTCTTTTTTTTTTATTTATTCATTTATTTTTTTTTAAGACTAGATAGTAACATAACCTTTCTTGTACCTGAATTTTATTTTATTATTATTAATGGAAGCACATTCTCTTTTTCTTTTTTCTTTTTCTTTTACACATGCTTGATATTTTCTCACATGGTTGGATAATACTTTTTTAAATATGTACTATTTATAATTCTCCTTTGTGGGACTCCTTCTATAGATGCAAGATGATAAGCTCCTCCCTTGAGGACTTTGTAAATCTTGAATGGCCCTTTCTAGTTTGGGGACCACTTTCTAGAGTTTGGATCTTTACTTCCTAATGGCAAGATGGTTTTCCATACTAAATCTCCTTCGAAAATACCTTGGCTTTCACTCTTTTATTATAAGCACTTTCAACCTTTCTTTTCTAGGCCAAAAGATGATTATAGGCCATAACTCTTCTTTCCTCCAAGTCCGTAATTCTACCATCATGGCCTCAAAGATAGTCATCGACATGGATGCCATAGTGCAAGGCCACTCTGCTGGATTGGACTATCACCTCTAGGGGCAATACTACATCATGGCCATACACCAATTCATAAGGGGTAGTCCCAATGTTGTTTTTCTTGTAGTTCCTATAAGCCCATAATACATTGGATAGCAAATTATCTCAATTCTTAGGGTTCTCCTTAACCATCCTTTCCAAGGTATTCTTCATTATTTTGTTGGTGGACTTAGCTTGCCCATTAGCTTGAGCATACTATGGTGATAAATTGAGGATTTGAATGCCATACTCCTTGGCAAATTCCTTAATCCCATCCCCATTAAACATGGTGGCCTGATCAACTACGATAGACTGGGGTAACCCAAACCTATGTATTATGTGTTTCTTTATAAAATCAATTACATGGCTCTGAGTCACCATGCTTAATGGCACTGCTTCTACCCATTTAGTGAAATAATCAGTTGCCACTAAAATGTAAGAATGTTTCTTTGAGGAAGGGGGAAAATTTTGCCCAATCAAGTCCATTATTCATCCTCTAAAAAGCTAAGGTTTTACCACGTAACGCAAAGACAACCGCCGCACTTTCTAGAGACTGTCATGCTTCTGGCATGCTTGACACCCGTTAGTATAAGCTATACAATCCTTCCTTACTATAGGCCAAAAATAGCCATACATATTGACTATCCACCTCATCTTTTTTGCCGCTTGATAAGTACCACATATGTCCTTATTCACTTCAGCCATTATTTTCATCTGTTCATTTTGGCCTATACATAGTAATGTCATGCCATCATGAGCCCTTCTAAACACGTTATCTCCTATGATGACATAATTCAAAGCCTAAAACTTGACTTGTCTACCAACCTTCTCTCCACTGTTCATCAAATACTTGATCAAAGGATATCTCCAGTCTCCTTCTACCACTTCTAAATGCATTATTGGAAAGAAGTTTCTTTGTCGATCCTTTAATCTAGAAAAATTTCTCCTTTGAATCTAGATTATTCTTTCTTGGCACCCCCTTGAAATTCTCAAACCAGAGGCTACCTGGGCCATTTCATTAGCCTTCTTATTTTCTAGTCAAAGCATGTGTTGAAAACTAACATGGCTAAAAAAATGTATCAACCACTTAACCTCAACTAAATACCCTTCTAGGGCTTTGTTAGCAACCCATAATTCGTTTAATGACCAACTTTGAATCACCAAATACTTGTAAACTGGCAATCCTAAATTCTATGGCCAATTCTAGACCTATAATCAAGGTTTCATATTCAACCAGATTATTAGATGTGATAAACTATTCATTCAATTGATAGAAAAACTGATGCACTTGTCCATTGAGTGCTACAAACACAACAACAGCTCCAACACCCTCTTCTATCTTAGAGCAGTCAAACATTAGCCTCCAAGGGGTATTTTCTACATAATTTACCTCAAATAAATCCTCATCGACGGAAGAACAAGGGTACTCAACTAGGAAATCAACGAAGGCTTGGCCCTTAATAGCCTTCTGAGGAACATATTTGAAGCAATATTCTATTAACGCCAAAAGCCATTTGCCTTGTATCTCTCCTCATTATAGGCTTAAACAACATGTACTTAATAACATCAGTTTGGGCCACTACACACACCTCTGAGGGTAACATGTAACGCCTTAGCTTGATGGCAGCGAAATATAAAGCCGAACATAGTTTTTCTACTGAACTATATCTGGTCTCTGCATCATTTAACCTTCTATTAAGATAGTAAATGGCTTGCTCATTGCCACTCTCATTATCCTGAGCTAATAGGCACCCAATGGACCCTTTACATGCTAAAATATACAATTTCAGTGGCTTTCCCTTGATGGGAGGCATCAAAACAGGTGGGTTCATTAAATATTTCTTAATTACATCGAAAGCCCCTTACTAAGGCTTCCCCTAGTTAAAATCCATATCTAACTTGGCTTTCACCAAAAGTCCGAAGGCCAAAGTTTACCCAGTCAAATTAGCTATGAACCTCCTTAGGAAATTCACCTTACCCAGAAAGCTCTACATCTCTCTCTCTTGTTGGTTGGTGGTGGTGCCAAGATAGCTTTGGCCTTATTTGCATCCACCTCAATACCCTTTTGATGAACCAAGAAACCTAAGAAATTTTCAGTAGAAACCCCAAATGCACACTTTAATGGGTTCATTTTTAGCTTGTAAGACCTCATCCTTTGAAAGGTCTGTGGAAGGTGGTCTAGATGCTCCTCAAAACTTTCTAACTTGATGGCCACATCGTCTATATATACTTCTAAAAATTTTCCAATCAGATCATGAAAGATTAAGTTCATGGCCCTCTAGTAGGTTGCACTTACATTTTTTAAACCAAAGGGCATAAAAACTCATTCAAAAGTTCCTAAAGCCCCAGGACTCCTAAAACTGTTTTGTGGATGTCTTCTGTGTTGATAAATATCTGGTTGTACCCAGTATGTCCATCCATAAAAGGCAACATTTCATGCTTGGCTGCTGAATCTACTAGTAGATCAACCATAAGCATTGGGTACTCATCTTTGGGGGTTGCAGTGTTCAAGTTCCTAAAGTCTATGCAGACTCTTAATTTGCCATTAAGCAATCTTTTAATTTCTTCTTTAACTAATAGCACTACCTCATTAGTTATTCTTCATGGGGGTTGTTTATGAGGAACTTAATTACTTCGTATTAGGAGCTTATGCTCAACTAATGATCTTTCTAAACTAGGCATTTCATCATAATTCCATGCAAAACAATCGATATAATCAGAAAGAAGGCCAACTAGCTTTTCCTTGCTTTATTAGCCAACCATGCATTGATAAAGATGGACCTCTTACGGGCTTTATCCTTTAAGTTAAATTCTTCTAAGAGATCCTGCACATCCGCTTTGAGATCATCTAACTTAGCAAGTGTTGCCTGCAAATGTTCTAACTAGGCCTCTCCATAACTAAGAGGGCTATTGTCAATTACACATTTAGCCCATAAGCATAAAGGTAAAACTCTAAGGTTGACCTTATTTGCTAAAAATAAACAAAACAATATAAAGAAAGTAGACCTAATTATACTAATGTCCTGTTCATTATCAATCACTGTACTCATTATTCAACAATCTTGTTCAGTCACCAGCTCAATAATTGGCTTACCCTGCCTCCTTTGCATCAGGCTAGGCTTGGCCCAGTCCTGACCAATCTGTCAGAACCCCTCATCTATGTAGGCTTGAAATTCCTCAGGAGTCATATCCCTTCCTTGTGACTTCAACTCTTCAGAAAGCACCTCTACTAGTTATAACTTTTCTTCATACGACACTGCCTTAATGTTGTGCACACCTGCTATGAAAGGGTTAACATTAGCCTAGTAAACCTCCATGCCATCCTTTCCATGCGGCTTACTTCCCTCTTGGCTAGTTAGGAAGATGAGAGCCTGATGTAACTAAGATGGCACAGATCCATTCAAATGGATCCAATCTCTTCCTAGCAACAGATTATAGTTAAAGGTAGAGTCGACCACAGAGAAAGTTGTACTCATGGCCCTTGCTCCAATCTGTAACTTTAAGACTATTACTCCTTTAGCATCAAAAGAGCCTCTTACAAAATTACTAATAGACATGTCAATAGGCATCAAGTCATCCACCGTCTTTCCTAACATCCTCAGTGTCTTAGAAGGAAGGATATTAACGATGGCTTCATTGTCAACCAAGACTCTGTCGATAGGCACTCCATCCAAATGCACTTGTACATATAAAGGCTTTAGGTGTTTAATTAATTCCTCTCTAGGCTTTTGCAGCACCACTTGGTCCCTATCGACATACTTGACTACCTCTATTGACCTCGCTACTTTAGCCTTAGGTTCTGCTATCTAGGCCACTATTTCTATTAAGTCTTCCACATCACCCACTAGATATGCTAGCCGGGTCTAGCCTCGGCTCGAAAACTCTTAGGGATGGCCATGACCACATTGCAATCAGTGAAAGGAAAACTGCTAAACTGAATGGCCATTTTCTCTCTAAAGTCTCCAGAAATTTCTGACTTAACCTCATCCTTTTCCATATCGATAGGCTCTATCATCTTCATTTCTGGAGCCACTTGTTGGCTTTTTTTCATGGCTTGATTATCAACTTGCAATTCTTTCTCCAGTTCTCTAATCCTCTACCTTAACAAAGTTTCCTTTGTGATGGGTATGGGTCCCTCATACGATATCGATGGCTTAGGAGTCTCCTCAGTGATGCCCCATGGGTTAGTATTACTGTATCTTTTGGTGTATAAGTTTCATTACCTCTTTTTTCCCTAGACCAGTTTAGGTTTTGGCCCTTGGTGGTTTCATGCCTTGATTTTCAAGTCTGGACTTCATTGCATGAAACTTTCTCTACTATCTTCTCTTTTGTGTTCTTTTTTCATCCATAGGTCTCTAACCACCCCTAGGGAACTTTGGATGCACCACTCCCTTCCAACCATAGTGTGGTGGCACTAGGGGTTTGATCATTCTAGGCTGCTCCAGCCTTGACTCCCTAATTGGCCTAGGTTCTGCTGGGCTACTATATGGCCTGGCAATCATGGCTTCTTTTGGTCTCTACTCTAGGTCGTGCGAGTATGTCCTATCCTCTTGATTTCTCATTGGCTCATTATAGGTCATTTGAACCCTAAAATTCCTCAGTTGGCCACTCTACTTTTGTTGTTTATGCTACCTCGAATATGTTTTAACTGCACTAGCTCTTCCAATCAAGGATTCATTAGTAGCCTTTGGTAAAGAAAGGGCACATCATGCTCTCCATAATCTACCACTTCTATGGTACAAACAACTGGGTCCATCCCATCATACAGCAGCTCCGCACCATTAAATATTTGTAAATCATTCTGGCCCATGGTGTTAAACCTTAGGCCACAATCCTTCATTTGCTTCTGCACTTTGTTGGTCACAACAGCCTGTGCTTTCTCTCTTTCAACCCTGCACCTGAAACATATAAACTGGTCCTGATGACCAACTGGCTTCTTTCCTTCAGCCAGAATTTTTTTCCTTAGATTGTGAACCATTTCCAGCTTGCTTAATAATACTTTTGGATTTTTAGTTTGATCATTCAGCCTAATAGACACCATATTTATGTCCACCACCTTTGGAAAAGGATTCTCATCGACAGCCATAACTCCTTTGTCTTTTTCAACATATTTCAGCATTCCCTTTTGAATTAAATCCTGCACACAATTGTGAAAAGTTACGCAATTATTAGTTGAATGTCTAAACGAATTATTCCATTTACAGTATTCTTTACCGGCTCTATATATTTCTTTTAGGATATTATGGCCTAGAGATAATCTCAGAAACCTCCCAGCTAATAACTCATCGAACAAAGCATCTGCCTTCGATAAATCAAAGGAGTACTATCAATGTGTCATTGGCACATTTTTTCTAGCTAGCTGGATAGAAGGCATGTTTATTGGTTTATTTTCCTTTTTTAAGGCTTTACGAGTCACTGGTGTTTTGTCAATTATTTGAGCAATATCTATGTCTATTTATGTTTCCAATTCTATATCCTGATAATATGTTCCTAGGAAAGTAGCCCACATTTGCTGCTCTTCCTCAATGATGGACTCATAATTAGTTGCCCTAGATGAAAGTTCAAATAAATCCCAGAATTCCATTCCTCAAACTTTTTCCTTAGTTCAAAATCGAGACCATTTTAGGCCAACCTTATCACCTCTATCTCAGACATATAGACATGGCACCTGTTTCTAGCCTTTTTGAACCTATCGATGTACTGTTTTGCGGATTCCTCCTGCTTTTGTCTAAACTTGGCTAGATCCACCTTGCTTATGTCTGGCTCAGTTTTATAGAATTGTTCATGGGACTGAGTTTTCTGACAGGTTGATAAATCACATAAAAGCTACTTTTGATAATGAATGTAGGAAAAGGCAAAGCTTTATGTTAGTTGAGTTAGCCTCTCCGCATTGCATGGTAAACCTTCATATATGTTCTATGGTCGATTGCTTCTCTTCCCCAGTGAATAAGGAGAATTTAGGCATTTTAAAGTTCCTAAGAAGGGGAGTTTCATTCACCCAATAAGGGTATGACTTTCTAAACATTAGCCTATTAGGCTTTTTTAGGCCTGGGCCATACATTTCTTGAATTATTTCCACGATCTGGTGTCTATTAATCTAGATTAGCTCAAAGTTTGGCTTCTCATGATAGGCGTTATATCCCATCCCTTCATTTATTTGTGGCCGAAGGTTTGGTGCAACGAAGCCCTCATACAGTTGGAAGTACTGCTATCGAGGTGGGTGAAAACAAAAACCTCCTTCCTCAAAATACTGAGGGGTTGGTCCAAGCCCTCTTTGTGGCTCATGATTTCTAAAGCCCTACTCCTAATAAGTTTGCTGTCTAGGTCTTTGGTTACCTCTTGGCCTTGGGTTATCATAATTTGGTTGTCTAAACCTCTCAAAGTTGTAATGCCCTAACCTTGGTCTGTCGATGGCAAGTTCCTCATACCCTGGGGCTCTAAATTGCCCCTTGGCATAGGCTTGGTTTTGTCATTTATTGGTTCTTCCTGTTCTGGGAGCCAATTTTTCCCTCCTTTGCATTTGTCTATTGTTCATTTCAAAAGTTGGGTTATAATGTGATTTCCTTTCCGAGGCCTCTCTTTGAGAGAAAGCTTAAAAGGACCAGATTGCCCTTCATAATTGATATTAATTTTAGCTTCTTTATATGTCTTGTTAGGGTTCATTTAAAACCTTTCTTGCTCCTCCTCTTGGAGAGTTGGAGGCTTATAAAAACATAAACTACCCTAATGAATCTTACATTCCTTAGGAGTTTGGAATTATACCTTAGTAACCTATGCTACCACTTTGGCCGCTAGTAAAGGACTAGGAGTAGGGCTGAATCCCCCAAGCATTCTGAGCGTGTGAGTTGTTCTGGCCTCATTTCAAAGGTATAACCAAGCTGGGCAATCATTTTCTCTACCTATTCAACTGTCAGGCCACGATGCTGGCCTTCATTGGTCGTGTCCTGACCATCTTTCAGTCCTTCTCCATACCTGGCTGCCACTGATTGGCTGTCTACAATGACTTACATGTCTTTCCTAAACTCAGGAAACCCAATAGGGAAACCTGTATCTTCTCTTACTTGGATGGCGTTAGTAGTCTCAGTTTCTTCGGTTTTTTTCTTCACCATTACTCCAAGTTAGAATGGTCCCACCAGGCATACCAATTTATGTTATCAAAAATTTGGTTTAGGACCAATCAACAGCGATTGATCGACAAACTTGAACAAATTTTAAAAAAACACAAAAATATCAGACTTTATGGTTGAGTTATATACCTTAAACAGATTAAAGACTTCCCTAGAGATAATTAAATAGAGAAGAAATGGAATAGAATAGAATAGAATATGTATTTATTCAATTAAATTGTCACTTGTTACTAGTTATAAGAACTTAAATAAGAACAAAAAAATGAAAAAATATAGCTGTCGATAGAGAGAAATTTAATCTACTCCTAAAATGGCTAATTTAAAACTACTCCTAAATAATTTGTTAGACAATCTTCACTGTATTTAAATAGATTAAATTCTGTTGTGTACTAAACAACAACTAGAATATAAAGAAATAAAAGAAATGAGAGAAAAATGTTTGATTACAAAAATCAAACTAAAAATAGAATTAAATAAATAAAAACAGATTTTATTTTGTTACCAAAACAAAATTAAAATCTGATTTAAATAAATAATAATAAAATCAGAAAATAAATAAATAACTTACTTGATTAATATCTTGAATATTATTCTGATCAAGTCCAGTGTTTGACACTGTGTCCTTAAGACAGATTCGTCATCTCCACGGTGCTTGCAGAATGTGGACGTCTATCTCCCAGGATGAAATGATCAACTACAAACAATAGCAGCACTACAAATTGTTTGCCTAACGAACACACTAAGGGGGTGTTTGATTGACCGGATAAGGGGGGGATAATACACTGTTTGGATTGTAATCCATTGAAGCTTCCTTGTCCGTTGTTTGTTTTTTTTTTAATCCAGCCGGACTCCATGTCCGGCGGATTCCTTATCCCCCATATGGGGGATTCCACTGTCCGGGGGGGGGGGGTGTAGGATAATTTTGGTAGGATTATACACTGTTTGGATTAGAGGGGTGAGATGACCGATTTGCCCTCATATTAAGCCATTTTCTTCCTCTGTAATTGTGAGAGCACAGATCATTTGCTGAGAAGAGGCAAAACGGCAAAACCCTAGAGGCGATTCATCTGTTTTGTGGCTCAATTTTATCATCTACACTCAGGTTTGAAACCCTTTCTTCATCTTCCATTTTGCTTGGTATATATTTTTTATTTCAATTTGGGTTGTTTTGTGGCTGATTTGGTTCAATTTTGTTTTCTCTCTGTAATTATTTTTTTGTTTCTTTCAAGTTTTTTTTTTTTTTTTCTCTCTTCACCAAACCAGATTTGAGGGATTTTGTTTATGGTATGCCTATTTTGATGGGTTGTGGGTCTGTATTTGTTGTTGTTGTTGTTGTATTTTTTTTTTTTTTTTTTTTGAGCCTTCAAAAAACAGCAGCAACTCATTTAATTGTTAATGGTTGTTAATGGTGCTGGGTTTGTATACATGTTTTGTGAAGTCATGTTCTGTGAAGTCATGTTTTGTATACATGTTTTGCTGGGTTTGTATAATGGTTGTTAATAGTATGTGAAGTATACATGTTTTGCTGGGTTTGTATAATGGTTGTTAATAGTATGTGAAGTCATGTTTTGTAGTAATCTTTGTTGCCCTGCCATTGTTAGCACTTGGAACTCATTTAACAAAAAAACAGAGCATCTGAAGGGCTGCTATAGTGCAGCCCTATGCTCCTCCTTAACCCATTTTGATAATTTAATCTATTAAATATATATATATATATATTTTAAAATAAGTTAAATTAATCTAATAATTACAACCATTAATAAAGATAAATGAAAAGTATAATTATAAATATGCCATTTATTTTTTTAAACACAGTTATGGTGTTTGTTTTTGTGATTACCAATTTTCTACTTAACTTAAAAATATGATTCATGTTAAAATAAATAATTAAAAATCACCTTTCTTATACTAATTGGTTCCAAATTCTGAAATTATTAAGATTCGTAATCACATTATTCTCTACTGATATTCTTACCATTTAAAACTTAAAAGAGTGTTGAGTGCAATCCAAAAACTTATAAAAAATATTTTATTATATTAGATTTTAATTTATGTCAGAGTGTGAGTTATAAGTAATAAAATATTTTTATATTACGTGATTGTTAACATGTTATTTTCTGTTTAATTTTTAACAAAAATTAGTTTTATGAATAAATTGAGAAAAATTTAAAACATAAGAGCTACAATACTTGAAAAGCAAATTTAAAACTTATGTGCCTGCCACTCTTCCATTTGACACTCTTGAACCAAATTTTATAGACATGTTGGCAACAGTACTTGAAAAGCACATATCTATTATATAAAGCACATAACTTTTTGAAGTTTTGTCATGTTTTTCTACATTTAAAACTTCTCTTGAAGTGAAAAGTAGATTGTTATATGTTATATGTTTCATTCTTTATATTATTTGTAATTCTAAATGGTTTTTGTATGATAATTTATTTTTATAGATGGATGAGAATATCAATGACTTTGACGATGAGAGTAATGATGAGCTTGAATTGTACGTAGTATTGCAAGTTGTAATGCAAGAGCTATTTGCCTTATGCACTGTAGCTTCTGTTGTCATTCAAGTAATCTTGAAGAAGTATTTATTTAAGTATCCACGTAATCTTATTAGAGGACCCAATCGGTTGCAAGAACAAATGGATCATATTAACCGTTTAGTGAGAGAAAGTGACATAACATGTATTGAACAACTCCGTATAGATCGTCGTTCTTTTATGACTTTGTGCAATATGATTCATACAATTGGTGGGTTAGGACCTTCAAAACATGTCACTTTAGAAGAGAAGGTGGCCTTCTTCCTCTTCATTTTGGCACAACATTTGAAAATACGAAATGTTAAGTTCAATTTCTATAGATCCGATGATTTGTTAGTCGATATGTCAATGATGTGTTAAAGGCTGTGCTACGCCTACAAGCCAACTTACTTAGTACACCAAATCCTATTACCGAAGCAAACACAGATCCACGGTGGAATTGCTTCCAGGTAAATATATTGTCCACAAATTTGATAACTTTACATTATTTTTTTTTTATTTTCTTTTGTTCTCTATTTTACCGAAAACAAAAAACCATAACTATTCAACTGGTTTGTTTAGAATTGTCTTGGAGCACTTGATGGCACCTATATTAGAGTTCGTGTACCCCTGATTCATCAAGCAAGGTATAGGACAAGAAAGGGAGATATTGCTACTAATGTTCTAGGAGTTTGCTCCCAACAAATGAATTTCATATATGTGTTGCCGGGGTGGGAAGGGTCAGCGGCCGACTCTAGGGTTTTAAGAGATGCGATCAATCGGCCTAATGGCCTAAGGATTCCAAATGGTAATTTCATGATACTTAATTCTTCCTAAGTTCGTGTATAATAATTGAGTTTAATGCATAACATTCCACACACAGGTTACTACTACCTAGTGGATGCGGGCTATACAAATGGGCAAGGATTCTTAGCACCTTACCGTGGTCAGCGATACCATGTGTCCATTTGGAGAGAAGGGGCAACTCCAAATAATTACCAAGAATATTTCAATATGAAACATGCACAAGCCAGGAATGTCATAGAAAGGTGTTTTGGATTGTTGAAAATGAGGTGGGCAATACTTCACAGTGCATCATACTACCCCATTAGAACCCAAAATCGTATTATCACAGCATGTTGCCTGTTACACAATTTCATTCGACGAGAGATGGCAGTTGACCCTATAGAGAATGACGATGATGACGGAGAAAATCAACCACCAATGGGAGATGATTTCATTGATACTGTTGAGACATCTAATGAATGGACTGTGTGGCGGGATACACTTGCTATGTAATTGTACAATGATTGGTTGGCTAGTGGGGGGGCTGGATGAGAATAGTTTAGTGTTAATTTTCATTACTATTGTGCTCTACTTTGATTTGTTGTTAAACCATTTAAATTTTTAATGTGACATTGCTATGTATTTCTATTAATATGTGACAATGTGGATGTTGAATTATTTGATGAGGTATTTTTATTAATATGTGACAATGTGGATGTTGAAAATGTATTTTTATTAATATCTGACAATTTATTTTATGAGTTATTAATGATTTATTGTAATGCGTATGAAATGTTGAATGATTACTTTAGGCATGGATAATGAGGTATCTAGTTCTCGTAAGAAAAATAATGACAAGGTTGATTCGTCAAAACAAAGGCGAATTTGGAGCCCACGTGAAGAGGATGCTCTAATTTCAGCATTGGTGTCCATTGTTAATGAAGGAATGAAAGTTGATAATGCTTTCAAGGCGGGCTATCTTGCAAGACTGGAAACTAAATTGGCGGATATATTACCTGGGACAGATTTACGTGGTTGTCCCCATATTGAATCAAAAATTAAAATATGGAAGAAGCACTATAATTCTGTGTCCGGTATGCTTGCTACTAGTGGGTTTGGATGGAATGACACTGAAAAAAGAATCGATGTGGAGAGTGATAGTGTATGGGAGGCATATGTTCGGGTAAAGTTACCATGATGTAGACACTTTTTTTTAATTTTTTTATTTTTATTGCTACATGTTTATGTAACTACTTTTGAAATACACTTTCCTATATTAACTGGGATTAGTTGGTCATTGCAGAGGGACACTGATGCAAAACACTTGAGGAACAAAACTTTCCCATATTTTGATGAATGGATTCAAATATTTGGCAAGGATAGAGCTCTGGAATTTGTCAAGGGCCCCGATGCGATTGAGGCTATGAATGCCGAGGAAGATGTATTGTTGCATGGCCTTGGATAATGACACTTTTCTTGAACAAATGGGAGTAAATAGTCACCGGTGAAGGAATGGATTGTTCAAACTCAAAGAACTCAAATGAGCTTGTGAGAGTTCTCGCCAAAAGAAAGACAAGAAAAGATCAAGATCGATGATGATGTAGTTGAAGAGTCGTCTATGTTTGCGACAAGTTGGTGGATGTCATGGGTAAAACCAATGAGAAGTCGAATTCATTGGAAAAAGGATGGGGTATTCACATGATGTCGCATCAAAACGAGCATCATTAAATGATGAACTTACAAAGTTGCCAATTAAGTAGATGAAAGGTTAGATGCTTGCGAAATCATATCCCATGATGTCCAAAAGCTTGACATGTTCTTCAGCTTGACACATGATGATAGGCTGAGGTGGGTAATGAGGTTGCTAAGTAGGAATGCTCCATAACAAACTTGTGACATGTGATGGGAATATTTGGTTTTTGGGTTATGCTCCGTAGACTTAATTGTTGCTTTTTTTATTTGTCAAGCACCATATTTTGTGGGTTAAATTATTATATCATGATTTGGTGCCTCTAACTCATCTAGTCATGGGATGCTTTTGTTTTTGTTGTTGAAGACTACTAGTTGTAGGAACAAATATTTGTACCTACTGACATCCTTATGAACATATACCACTTTGATGTTGGTTGTTTTTATTTTGGTTGCTGTACACAGTTATTTGGATGATTGTTAATTGGTGTGTTTTGTGGATTTGTTGGTGTCAATATGAAGTGTTGGTGTGTTGTGTTGGATAAAAATAATTTTTGTTCATTTATAGAGTGCTAGTCTGTTGTGTTGGACATTTATGGAGTGTTGGAGTGCTAGTGTTCATATAATTTTTGTTCATTTATGGAGTGTTGTTGTGTTGGATATAAGACCATGAAGTGCTGGTGTGTTGTGTTGGAGAAATAATTTTTGGAGCAATTCATGTTCTTGGCCACAGATGACAAGTTCTTTTCATAACAGAATATTATCTAAAATGCAGTTTCTGCTACTCTATTGCATTTGATCCATTTGATATGTGTTTAGGCATAATTAGTTGTGGAATGCTTGTGATTTGTTAATTGAAAAAGCACCAATTTCATGCTGATGAATATTCCAGTAGCTTGCCAATATGTGTCTGCACTAATTTCATTGTAAATGGATACAATTAGCAGTGGAAATGGCAGATACATATAATTTTGAATTCTTGCAAACAGATTGGAACATGTTTTAATTAGGGAAATGAGATTCAAACTCCCCTAGTGAGAAGCAAGAGGACAAAAAAAATAACCTGAAAGGGAAGTGTGAATATCATTTCCTAATAATTACTCTGAACATCCTTGTTTTTAGGAAGCATAATTTGAAATAGCATGTTTTCTCAACTCAAACTCAAGCTCAACAAACCACTGTGCCAAGTTCTACTAAATTAAGCTCAGCTTCAAAAGTTGTGTTGGAGAAATAATTTTTGTGTTAGATAAAAATTAGAAGGGACATGGTCTCATTTATATTGAAAAAATGTGATCATTAAAAAATATAAATATTGGAAATATATATGTTTCAAACTTTGAAAAAAAAAACAATGGTGCTAAAAAAAAACATTTGAAAAAATTAAATAATTAATTGTGGTCCACTAATCAATTATAAATAAAGATTACATTTAAAGACAGATTTAATATTGTTATTTAGTAAACACTTGGAAAAGGGTAAAATAGTCTTTTGTTCATTATTCTATCCAGTCATCTAATCCCATGAAAAAACAAACGTTGGATTCACTAAAAATAGTCCTTTCCAGACATCTAATCCCATGAAAAAACAAACACAGGATACATGTCACGACCCAAACCTGCCCCTCTAGGTTTAGCGACGTAACCGGCCAGTAATCCGTGGATTACCTACGGCCTCCAAACAGATTAACAATTAATAAGGGGCTGCGGAAGCAATAAAGTAAAATAGACAAGGTCCGATGAGCTGTGATGACATACATGGGACAGAAGATTTAAAACTTATTTATATATATAAACATGCTAGCCAGAAACACCCATATGTACAAAATATTTACATAAGTATGCCCCAAGATCCAACTTTACAAAACACAACCGTTGACTAGCATAAAACAAAACTGCCTTGGGGTAGGCTTTGACTGGAACCTCCTCGGGAGGCGCAACAGCTGGCTGACCAAAAAGGGAAACAGGAGGCCATAAACTCTGGCCAGGGTCTTGTGTCGTCTCACCTACATATATATATATATAATAAGCTGTGAGCGAAGGCCCAGTGAATAATAACAGAGTAAAGGGGTTAATGAATGATGTCTATTACAGAGTCAGAAATCAGAGTTTATCTCAGAAACACAATCTTATCAGAAACAGAGTCTTATGCATTTTCAGATTCCAAATCATTTTCATAAACATTCCCATATTCATATTCATATACAAATTCTTGCATAAAATCATATGTGGTACACCCATAGCTATCCGATCAATTAGGTCCAAAGACCACAATAAAGTTGGTACCAACAACCATAAAGGTCCTCGTCTTGCGCGCAAGTAGCCATGGTATTGTTTCCCCCAGGCAAGGGCCGTATGTCACGGTATTGTTTCCCCCGGGCGAAGGCCATATGCCACGGTATTGTTTCCCCCGGGCGAGGGCCATATGTCATGTATTGTTTCCGGCGAGGGCCATATGTCATGATATTGTTTCCGAGGGGCCATATGCCACGGTATTGTTTCCCCCGGGCGAGGGCCATATGGACTACGAGTGCCACAATACATTTCAGAAAATTGGACAATCTTTCATAATTCATAACATAGTATTTCAGAAATCAGATCATACCATATCAGTTAGAAAATACTTAAAGTTGAACATAACTTTACAGAGTTATTACTCACAGTGGGCGTTGAAACTGATAGGTGAAGCCAAACGATCAACCAACTACGGCACACGACCTACATAGTCACATAATGGGTACACACTTGAAATGCGCACTTCGAATCGTATCAAAACTTACGTTAACAATTCTAGGTGTGTACTTAACCCTTTAACCTTAGTATGGAGTCTTAATCATGGCCTAGGAATGCCTAGGATGGAATGTGGATGCAAAAATGCCGTAGAAAATATTTTACAAAAGTTGCTGAAAACAGGGGTCTCGCTCGAGCGAGCCTTCCTTCTCTCGAGCGAGCTTCCAAAATCAAAGGGTTCGCTCGAGCGAACATTCCCTCGCTCGAGCGGTCTGATGAAACAGTAAAAATACTGGATGTTGAAATTTTCCGCGCGATGCTCGCTCGAGCGAGCTTCCAAAATCAAAGGCTTCGCTCGAGCGAGAACTCCTTCGCTCGAGCGATCTGATGAAAATGCAAAAGTACTGGATGCTGCAATCCTACGCGCGATGGTCGCTCGATTCTCCGCTCAAGCGAGATTGGAAAATAAAAGGGCTCGCTCGAGCGAGGAATCCTTCGCTCGAGCGAGGAAGCAAAATCTAGAATTTCCAGATTTGTCTTCCAAGTTCGAACCAAGCATTCAACAACCCAAAACTCAACCTCTTGGGCCCAGAATCTGGAAAAACACTTTAAACACAATGTATAACAAGTTTCAAAAGCAATTTGCACATGCAAGGGCCAAGAGTGAGCAAATTTGAGCACCAATTACAAACCCATTTCAAGAACAAAGTGAAATCCAACATTCTTGAATTCAAATGCATTTTACAACTTCAAAACATGATCAAATGGTATATTTTTTGGAAAAACCTGATGAGTTCATGGACTTAAGCAAAAGCATGTACATGCATGTAGAGATTAATACAAAACAACTTCATATGCCAAGGACATGTACATGCATGCATGAACTAGGCTCCAACTCCACATTTTAAACCCACTTCCATCAATAAACTCCAATCTACCCAAGAATCACGCAAGAACAATCTGAATTCTAGTTCAAGAGGGTGAAATTCATACCTAATTCGTGAATGCAAGGTGTGTAAGGTGGACAATGCAAGGCTTCTTCAATCTTCCTAATTCTCCAAGCAATTCCTTGATGAAATCTAGCTTTCTTCACTCTCTCCCTCTCTAAATCGGTTTGGAACAAGAAATGGCTGAGGAGAGTGTTTTTGTTTAAG
The DNA here is from genome assembly GCA_025200525.1 of Camellia lanceoleosa. Taxonomy (NCBI): domain Eukaryota; kingdom Viridiplantae; phylum Streptophyta; class Magnoliopsida; order Ericales; family Theaceae; genus Camellia; species Camellia lanceoleosa. The sequence goes on along the minus strand of CM045770.1, from coordinate 135,547,459 downwards.
TGTAGATGAACTCAAAACATGTTGCCTACAAGACCCACTAACAAGGGCATTTCTGTAATTACGACAAACTCTTTAATTGGCTCAAATTAATCTAGTTTAATCATTCCTAATAATTTTTCAGATAATTATACCATTAAATTACATAAAACCTCACGAGTTCAGAACACCAATCAATTTCGGAATCGGGTGCCGATAAGGCTTCCAATTTGCGAATTAAGGTTTAAAACTTAAACAGATAAAAACAAAAAATTCATGCAAGTGACCTGCAATTTAATTCCGGATTTCCTCTTAATTACTATTAGATATAATTAAATCCCAATTAACACTAATCAGGGTCGGGGTTATTACAATACACATCCAATCCAGCCAAATAGTCCGGGCGATTCACAGTCCCAGGACTCAAGTCCGATGGATTCTAATCCCCCCTTATCCAGTCCGTCCAATCAAACACACCCTAAGTGTTTACACTCTTTTTGACAAAAATTAAATGCAGCAAAATGAAGAATAAATTTGCAGATGTGACGTACGAATTTTCTCAATGAAACATCAAATGAGGGCTGTCCTATTTATAGATGGATTGGTGACTGCAGGTTTTGAATTAAACAGGTGCAAACCTGTTTGAACATGTATGAAACCTGTTTGGTTTTGAATTAAACAGATTTAAATCTCTTGGGTTCAAAATTCAAACAGATAAAAACGGGAAGAGACCTGTTTGGGTGTACAGTAAAGCCGAACCAGTTTATATCTGGAATTAATATTTCCATGGAGCATACTATGGCTTCAATTTCCCATTCACCCGGTAATGGTTTTGAGCAACCAAATATACCACGTGAATCACAACGCGGCATAGAACGTGTTACCACTTTGACCCGCGACAATTGACGCATGGGGCCCACCTAAAAAATAGACCAAACTTAGGAAAAAATTCTGATTTTACCTAGAATTTTCCAACCATTTCCAACATAATTCTTTATGAGCGTGATTGATGGTGTGTTGCCCTTTTTCTCTACACCTAGCTCTCTTTTATACTTGGTTTCTAGCTTTTGGTTCTGATCTTCCTTGATTCTCTGCCTTTTTGCATATCTATCCCAACATTTTAGGAACTGCTTCCTTGATTTTCTGCCGCCATCTTCCTTATCCTTCTATCTTCAACACATCCTTATGTCAGCCATATTAACTAATCTTGCCATGTCATCCTTATGCCATGTCAACTGCATTAACCAGTCTTGCCATGTGAACAATCTATCGACGAAAAATTTCCAAATTTTAGCACCAACAATAACAAACAGGGTTGTTTTGGACCAAATTGTTTTACTTATTTATTTTATTTTATTTTTTTTAGTTTTTTTTTTTTTTTTTTTGGAGGGAAATAGGTGGGAGAAGGGAAAAAGATTACAAACATATGAGGGTGTAAGTGTGGCTGTGGTGGGGTGAAAATAAAAAGTTATGGTAGTGCAAATGTCACTTGCATCCCTCCATGTGTTAGTATTTTTTTTTCCTCTTATTCCAACTGTATATAATTCTCCCATTTTTTTATATGAAAAGATTTGGGGAAAAAAAAAATAGAAAAGATAATTGACTTTTTTTTATAATAATTTTTTAATTTACCAATCAAAAAGTCATTATTAAAAAATTAATTCTTGTCATTATTTTTTTACACATATTTTTATAAAAAAATTTAAATAATTAATTCTTTAGTGCCAAAATAGCCCATAATGGGTTATGTGGCCGGCCATTTCGGCAAATGATTAGGATTTCAATGAAAAAAAGAAAATAAAATTTGTTAAAATTTTAAAATCTAGCTTGATAAAATAAAACAAAAAATTAACAACATTCCTTATTTTTATATGATTTTTTTCTCTTTTACAGAGTAAAAATAATTTTTAAAAATTTAAAATATTTGTTTAATATTTATTTTATCAAATTAATAATAAATTTTGAAAATTCAATTAAACAGTTGTAGTACATTGTTGACTTCTCATTGTCAACGAACCACTTCTTTCCTGAACAATAATATTATATTTAGAATTTTATCTAAAGTTTACTGTTTCTCTTATTAATATGTGCTTCAAGTTTATTCTATACAATCCATAATATACTGATTAAATTTTTATTTGACATATTTTCTCCATCAAGGTAAAAGGAAGTATTAAACAAAGTGAAAAAAAAGAAGAAGATAGAAAATAGAAAATAAAGCAAAAGACTGATGTAGAGCATTAGGATTGTAAAAATGGCTTGGCCCGACCTGATCCATCCAATCAGATTGAGTCCGGTAGATCCATTTTTAAAAAACTCCAAGCCCATACCGAGGAGTGATTGGGCTTCCAACTTGGGCCTGTACTTGGGTTTGACTTTTTTTTCCAACTAACTTCAGGGGAATTATATTTACACCCAAAAAATCATTAAGTATACAACGGAAACAAAAATGATAGAATGTAAACAATAACTTTTAAAAATAAAATGAAATATTATAAATTTATATCATCAAATAGATGGCAAAAAATTACATTACTATAAATCAAGTACATCCCAATTAAATTGACAGCTATAAATCTACTAATTGTTTACATTATACTCAAGAACGACACTACTATTGCATTGATTGGGTCCATTCCCCCGTCAATTTGCCAAAACCTTTGAATTTTTTTTTTTTTTGGTGTTTTACTTAATCACCAATTGATCCTAACAAAGTAATAATAACAACCCATTTGTTGCTTTCCTTTCTCTTTTTTTCTCTCTCTCTTACGGTCAAGGTATCAATTGTTTTTATTTTTTTTCTTCAGAAGATTCATACTCTTACATATTGAAAGGATTTAGGAGTTAAAAAGTGAAAAAACTATATGGATTTCAATAGGTGTTAAACTATTAACAATGAGATTATTATGCAACAATTCTAAAAAATGGTACTTCATTGAATGCAATTGTAAAAATTTATGTATTTTTTTTGTTTTGTTAAGATAATAGTATTTTATCAGAAGTTATTTTACTTAAAGTTGAAGAAGTTCAAATTTTAATTAATTTAATTTTTTTTCCCATAAAATTTATGGAACTTTAGTTTTTTTGAGTGACTCCATCCTCCTAAATTCTTGGAGTCGCCACTAACTATACTCTACCTCAAAGTAAAAAAAAATTACAAAATTACATACTTAAAAGAAAAATTATTCATCAATCATTGGAGTTGGACAATTCATCTAGGTTGCATAATGGCTTGGGTTAGACCCGACCCTTTCATGTTCTTGGATCCGAGATTCGATACTCTTTATCGATGTTTATACTCCTTCTTGTCTTGTTGTTGTTGAGTTTGGTTGTTTGGAGTTGTTGGTTGTGTTGTGAACAAGTTAGTAGTTCATTTTTCAAAGGGGTTCATGTATGTTTTTCTTCAGGTTCGCTCGTGCGGTCTTTTCTTCGCTCGAGCGGTCTTTGGGTTCTCTCAGAACTTTTGCAAGTTAGCAAAACTACTACAAGTAGGGTGATTTTCACTCAAGCGGTCATTTCTTTGCTCAAACGGTTTTTTGTAGTCTGCAAAACTTCTGGAAGAGGGTCATTCTGTGCTCGAGCCGTGTTTTGGTTACTCGAGTAGTGTCACTTTCTTGTGTTTGACATGTGAGCAGTGGTTTGGTCGCTTGAGCAATCTGTGTGTATATCAGATCGGGGAAAAGTCTTTTCTGTCACTTTTTACTCTCTCTCTCTCTCTCTCTCTCTCTCTCTCTCTCTCTCCAGTTCCTACCTAAATACTCAAATACACCTAAAACTATTGATCTCGCCACCCTTATACTTTGGAGTAAAGTGAAGAGCTCGTAGAGGTGAACATTTTAATCGGTGAAACTTTCGTTTTTGACTCCGTCTAGAGTTAGGTCTTGTTTTCTTCTGCTCGTACTCTTGAGGTATGGACTTCTTCAACCTTCTTGTATGATTCTTAGCTTCGTTATGTGCTCATTTTAAAGTATTGTGATTTGGGAGTTGAGGGTTTGATTTAGGGTTTGGTTTTTGAAATGTAAAAGAGGGGTTTTTAAATGGGTTCTTGAGAAAGGTTGTGAGAATGAGTATATTGTTGAGCTGTGCTGAAATATTGGGAATTTCTCCCAAAAATGGGTTTTTGAACCACTCTTATCATCAACAAATAAATTTTTTTTATCTTTTCAAAACCCAACATCTTTTCCTTTTTTTCATAGGTCAAACACTAATAATTTCCAATAAAATATGTATTATCACTCCTATTTTGAGATTATGAAATTATAATTACTGTTGGAAATTTATCTGTTTTTATGGAGATATCTGTTTTGACTATCGATGGAGGATGACTTTGATTGTTGTAGAAATTACATGAGAAATAGGTTAAATGAAAACCATTTACTCATACATTTTGCATTGAACACCTGTTTCAGATCCTTACATTGAAAACGTATTGTTTTAAGAAAAGTTGGTGAATATCGTGGTGAAATTGGTTAGGGGTGTTGTTGTGGTTTTATTATGTTGGCCTGTGTGTCCTTGGTGAAAGTCTAGAAACCCACACAATTAAGTGCCGATCCCTCTGGTTAATACTAGTAAAATGGTTTTGGTAATACTTGTGTAGCCTACTGACAGACACGTACCTAGAGATTCCCATTGTTTTGTATCCAGTGTCTTGTTTTCTAATTTAAAAGGTATTGTTTTATGAATTGATACATCACTAAAGCATTGCATTGTTTTAAAAGACATAGTATAATGTTTTGGTAAATAGCATGCATATGCATCCATCATATGACTTTGTTAAGCTTCATATATTGTGTTCAAGTATTTCTACTGGGTTTTAGCTCACCGTATGTGGAAAACAACTTTCAGGTACTGATGATATGCCTCCACCAACAAAGTAGCTTGGGAAGATCTTGGAGCTTAGAGTTTCTTTTTGTTTTTTTTGTGAAAATACTTGTTGTACAAGCCTTGGGTTTTATATGTCCGGAGTTTAACTCATTTTATTATTCCTGATTATCGACTTGGAAAGATGTAGCCATTAAGACATTAACTTATTTGTACTTTCTTTTGCTTCATGTGATTATTATATGTCATATGCTATAGATTCATGATCTAGGATTTATGAATGTATACATGTATATGTCATCTTTTTTACGGTAAAAGAGAATCAATGAAAGGTTAATATTATGTAAGTTTCTACTTTTCCATTGAATATCATGATGTGGGTTGTTGTTATTTATTTTGGGACATTACAACTTGGTATTAGAGCTACCGAGTTTGAATACTTTGGGATGGTGTGACATGATTTTTACCACAATGGGTTTCTCTTGCTAGAAAATATTAGAAGTAGGCCTAGTATGCTATGTAATAACGTGTTTATGTGATTAAATGAGTATGAGATTTTGTTTCTAAGATATGGATTATGTCTACGAGTTTCTAGAAGTCCTGTTAGAAAAGCACTTCATCACTGCTAATTCTAATTAGAACTCTAGTAATGTCACGAAACGATTATTATCTACAAAAGAAATTCGTTTGTGACTATGTGACTCAGTGCTTATGTTGAATGAATTATTTTTTGTCTACTGTATTAGGACGTGAGTGAATTAGTTTCGGCACATTTATACATGTGCTAAATTATTGTGTTACCTTTATTAGAATAGCAGGACGCAGACGTGGTACTGGTAGACATAGCAGGCCTAGGTGGCAGGAGATATTCTCAGGGCTGAGAATCAAGTCTAAGTCCATATTACAGAGACAAGGTCATCCTTTTTGAAAAAGGAGTTCTTTCGGTCGAATTCGGATGAGTTTGTCAGGGATCCAAAAAAGCCACTAAAGATCGACAAGCGGCTTGAGCAGATGGTGAAAACATTCGAAATGCTTGCTAATGGTTTGATGGTGACCTTGGCATCTTTTCAACTTAAAGGTGATGCAGGTTAGCGGTGAAAGTATGCGAAACGTATTGTGGTAACTTGGGATGATTTTATTAACACCTTTCAAGACAAGTTTTTGCCACCCACAGTTAGGGAAAAGTTGAAGGAACAATTTTGTGAAGCTCAAACAATTAAATACACCAGTGGCCAAGTTTGAGACGGCTTTTACCAGTCTTTCAAGGGTTGCATCGGAACTTGTGGTGATGGAGGAATGTCATTGCATCGAGTTCAAGAAAAAGTTAAAGTCTGAGCTTCTTTTTAAGGTGGTCGGGTCTATGATTAGGGATTTCGGCCATCTCGTGGAGTCAATGGCCACTTAGTGACTGTAATCTAAGTAGAGGAAGAGCGGATGAGGGGCTCTAGGAAAAGGAGTCAGGATGTTCAGGGTGATGCGAAAGACAACAAACAGCAAAGGGGTTCCACTCTACAGCAATCCTAAGCTACGCAGTCTAGATCCACCTTTCCCATGCCGAGTTCAGGTTCGGGGAGAGGTAACCAGTGTAGGTTTACCTGTTTCAAGTGTGGTCAGTTAGGGCCACAAGTCATCAGTTTTCCGTAGAGAGGAGAAGGGCAACAGTCTACACCATCCTTGACTTATTCTCAAAGTTAGAGCCAAGGAATAGGACAACTGCTTATCTATTATCAGTGTGGGCAATCGGGGCACTTAAGAAGGTTTTGCTCTTAGTCTGGTAGCACATCTGGTGTGTCTGGTTTAAGGCAGACACAAAACCATCAGCCAGTATAGTCAACACAAACCTCAAAGGCCAATCAGAGAGCGACTTCAGCTTAATCCCTATATCAGGCCTATGCTCCGAAAGGTGAGCAGGTGGATCAGAGGCCTTTATGGCATGTGTATGTTGTCACTATGCCAGATCAGTTGCTAGCACCTTTTGTTGTGAAAGATAATTTCTTATTGTTCAACTCTATTGTTAATGTGTTAATTGATATTGGTACATCTCATTCCATCATATCATCTTATTTTGCATCTACTTTGGGGTTGGAGTTTGATCAATTGGAGTCTCCTCTGTTTGTTGAGACACCTATTCAGAGTAGAGTGGCATTAGTTCGAGTATGCCACTCCTATGAGATTGATGTCGTAGATCGTCGACTCTCTTTTGACTTTGTCGTTCTTGATATGCATGCTTTTAATGTAATTCTAAATATAGATTGGTTGACTTATTGCCAAGCTTTGATAGATTTCCATCGTAGGAGGGTGTCGGTATATACACCATCAAGAGAGTGCTTCTACTTTATGTGTGACTGAGGCGATAGTCTTCTTCCTTCATTGTATGACCTTAAGGGTCAAGGAGAGTTGAGTTTTCTTTTTGCCATCTCAGTAGCTGATGAGGGTAGTACAGTTTAGGGTGATTTGCCAAGATTAGTTTGAGAATATCCTGATGTCTTTCCAAAGGATCTCACAGATTTACCACCCCATAGAGAGATTGAGTTCTCTATCGACTTAGCGCCAAGCACAACTTTGATTTTCATGGCACTATATAGGTTTACGCCAGCCGAGTTGTGTGAGTTGAAAGTGCAACTTCTAGATTTGTTAAGTAAGGGCTTCATCCACCCTAGTACCTCACCTTGAGGAGCACTGACTCTCTTTGCAAAATAGAAAGATGACACATTACCACTATGCATCAATTACTAAAAGTTAAACCAGGTAACTGTTAAGAACAAGTATCCATTATTGTGAATAGATGATCTGTTTGACCAGCTAAAGAGGTCATATTGTTTTTCGAGGATTGATTTGAGATCGGGATATCACCAGTTAAGGCTGAAAGATAATAATATTTAAAAAATGGCATTTTGCACGCGGTATGGCCATTATGAGTCCTTATTGATGCATTTTGAGCTAACCAATGTGCCGATTTTGTTTATGGACTTAATAAATCAAGTTTTTCGTGAGTTCTTAGATTAATTTGTGGTTGTCTTTGACGACGACATCTTAGTCTACTCACCATCTGAGGAGGAACACGATGAACACTTACTGTAACCACTGCAAAATGTGTATTCCATTTATCTATTTTTTTTAAATTAATTATGTGTTAATGATTAATTATGCAAAGTTCCTAGTTCAATTTGTGCATATCTGTCCAAATTGGAGAATTATCTGTTAGGGTATAACTTTAAAACTGAAATTAATAGCCTTGGTGGGTTCAGAAATTGAAATTGGGAATATGAATAGGCTAATTGACATTTTCACACCCAATTGGGAAGGTTAATTGAAAATTTGTTTCGTCTAATTCATTAAGGTGTGTTTGTAACTTTACACTGTAAATTAAAGGCCTTAGAGGCTTCAGAAATGAAAATAGAATACATAATTATAATCAGCATGATTTTTATGACTTCATATGAAGTTTCATAAAAATCTGATTCATAACGAATTAATTTTATTTAATTAAATATTATATATATATATATATATGAATATGAGCCCCTTGGACTCAACAAGAAGAAAAAGAATGAAAGAAAAGAAAATCTGGAGAGGAAAAGAGAGTGCTCGAGAAAGAAAAAAAGGAATAGAAGGAGAAGACGAATCAAAAAAAAAAATTTGAAGGAAAATCAAGCAAAACTTCTCCAAATTAGCCATCTAAGGTAAGAATCTTCTTCTAATTTCTTGAAATAGGGTTGATACAACCATGATCGCATGGAATTGAAGTTGAATGAGGATGTGTTGTGTTGTATTTGACCCTAGAAAGCATACATAAGCACACATGGCAAGAATTGAAGGAAATTAACTCTCAAATTCACCATGCATAGCATGTTTTCTTGAATTTCATGATCATACATTTATTTTCTTGCATGGTTTTCAAAATTGAAAGGGAAATTCATGAGTAATTAAGAATTCATGGAGAGAAATTGAAGTTGAGAGTATATAATCATAAATTTAAAAAAAAAAAGAAGAGAAATTAGATGATTTAATTCTCAAAACTCAACATGTACGGCTTGATGTTGTTTATATACATGATATTATTGTTTTATACATAATTTATTGCATGAGTCTCATGAATTTCTAAAGTTGCCAAAAGATTTCTTCATGGGTTTTACAATTGAAGCTTCACAACACATGATTTATGTTTTATAATTTCATTGAAGTTTTAATCTTTCTTCAAATTGGAAGATTTGGGAGTTGATTTCAAGATTGATTCCTATTTGATGTTGAAGGCCCGAATTCTAGCATGTTTATATGAGTTTTCGGGAGTGAATTGCAAGAAAATGAGGTTGAAATTGCAAACTTTGAGATTCACACATGAAACAGAATTTCGAAAGACAGGGCACAAAATATGTTGTGATCTGCACGTGCGGATTGGACATCCCGCACGTGGGGTTTTGTTCAGGCTTGGATTTTGTTTTTGCATCATTTTTCTACCTTCCAGGCCATCGTTTGCATAGTTTTAAAGTGTTTTTTTTTTGTGCATTTGCATCTCATGAGTGCATTGGAATGAACGAATAAAAAGTTAAAACCGAATGAGTAAAGACGAATGAAAATTGAATAAGTAAACAACCGAATCAAATAGAGTTGGCTAAAGATATGAATGTAATTGAATTGTTGTGCTTGAATTTATTTGTTTAGGTCGGATGCCGCATCGTAATGCAACTTTAGCATGTATTTTGAGGAGCCCACTATGAGTAACACAGTTGTAAAACTATGTTCCATTATAATTATTTTCTGATTAATAAAAATATATTGTTTTACTGTAATGATAATGTTTACGGATGAATGATTGTCCTATTTTCTGAACTGTACTCGTGGCATTCATAGCATATTGTTATTGTTATTATTACAGAAATCTCTGTCAGTTCCAATTCTTGGAACTATTGTTATTGCATTGATGGCCATCAAATGATGGTTCGGTCTTTAAGACCTATCGATTTTCCTGCTATTGGATGTACCACGTATGACTATTATGAATCGATATAATTGATATGTTATGACACATTGATTGAGAAATTGATCTATTGATGAATTAATTGTTTCAATTATCGTAAGCACATCATTCATAACCCTTTTACACAGCTGTTATTCACTGGGCTCTAATTCATTGTTTGTTATATGTATGTAGGTGATCGAGCACCAGATCGGAGTTAGCGGCATCGACCCGAAACCTGTTTTTGTCAAGCTAACTACTATGCCTCATTGTGAGGTTTTGGACATTTCCATGTCAAGGCTTATTGGGTGATTCAGATTCACCCTTTTGACATTGTATTTAAGAGATAAGAATGTTTATTGAGTTTTGTTAACACTTTTTGACAATGGGATTTAATTTCTTAGATTGTGTTTTGTTTTGTACAAATGTATGTTATGGACTTAAGTTTTTCTATAATCACAAATATGTAAAACTTATTCTGTTCATTTAACTCCTTACAGCTCATTGGACGTCATTTTTTATTATTGTTTGGCTTTCGCCAACCCCATTATTGTGTTATTGTCATTTTTGTTAAGCAAGCCTTTGGTAATCATGAATTACTGGCCGGTTACGGTGCTAAACCTATATGGGCGGGTTTGGGTCATGACAGTTACGGGTTGTACTTAAACTGCTTAGAGCACACCATTTGCATATTAGGTTTGGGAAGTGTGAGTTTTGGCTCAACGAAATTAAGTTCCTAGGCCATGTTGTGTATGAGGAAGGGGTGAGAGTAGATTCATCTAAGATAGACGTAGTGTAAGATTGGAAACAACCTAAAAACGCCTTTGAAATCTAGAGTTTTTTAGGCTTAGCCAGGTACTACCAATGTTTTGTGAAAGATTTATCTAGATTGGCCTCACCATTGACTAGATTGAGTGAGGCTTGCAAAAAGTCATTCCAAGATCTTAAGGTTAGACTCACCATTGCTCCAGTTTTGATTATTCCAGAGAGGGATTTAAGTTATTTAGTTTATTGTGACACGTCTTAGGAAGGTTTATGTTATGTATTGATACATAAAGGGAAAGTGGTAGCCTATGGTTCACGGCAATTGAAAACACATGAGAGAAATTATCCTACGCATGACTTAGAGCTAACGACAATGATTTTTGCCTTAAAAATCTGGAGGCATTACCTAAACAGGGAGAGATTTGAGGTGTTTTCCGATCACAAGAGTCTGAAATATCTACTCTCATAGAAGGACTTGAATTTGAGGTAGAGGAAATGGATGGAGTCTATGGAGGATTATGATTTTGAGTTACATTATCATCCGAGAAAAGCCAATGTAGTGGCTGACACTTTGAGTAGAAAATCCGTGACCAGAATAACAAGTATTGCCATTCGGGAGTGGGAGATATTAGGCTCTATCAGCGAGTTTGGCTTGCACCTTGGCGAGTCTATTGAGTTAGCCACTTTGTTTGCCACAATTGCACAACCTACCTTGATTAATCGGGTTATAGAGGCACAATAGAGTGATCAAGAAGTAGAAGCTATCTGAGGGAAGATATTTAGTGGAAAGGTAGAGAAGGACTTGAATGTCTATTCAGACTAGAGTGTGACATATCTAGACCACCTTTTTGTGCCAGAATCATATAGAGATGATGTACTCCAAGAGTTCCACCATTCACGCCTTGCTGTACACTCACGAGGCACGAAAATGTATCATGACCTTAGTCGTCAGTTTTGGTAGAAGGGGATGAAGAGAGATGTAGCCTTATTCGTTTCGAGGTGGCTTACTTGTGAACCAGTGAAGGCCAAGCATTAATGACCAGAGGGTTTGTTACAACTCTTACCTATAGCCAAGTGAAAGTGGGAGCATTTTACGATAGATTTTGTTGTGGGTCTTCTGAGAACTCAACGGGATAATGATGACATATAGGTAGTAGTCGACCGATTAACCAAATCTACACACTTTACACCTGTGTGCACAAGTGACTCGATAGACTACTTTGCAGATCTGTATGTTAGAGATATAGTGCGACTTTAGAGAGTCCCGATGACTATCACCTCAGATAGGGATTTGTGTTTTATGGCTCGATTGTGGCATAGCCTACAGGGTGCCTTAGGCACTAAGTTGACTTTTAGTACTACTTATCATCCTCAGACTAACGGACAATCCGAGCGCACTATTCAGATTTTCGAGGACAATCTTCGGGCTTATATTCTCGATTTTAAGGGGTCGTGTGAGAGGCATTTTCCTTTGGTAGAATTTGCCTATAATAATAGTTTTTAGACAAGTATCAGTATGGAACCTTTTGAGGCTCTGTATGGCCAACCGTGTAAATCTTCTGTGTGTTAGGTCGAGGTAGGTGACGCACCAATGTTAGGTCTTGAATTAGTCCAAGAAACGACATAGAAGGTTGCACTTATCCATAAGAGGTTAGTTTTGGCTCAGAGTTGTTAGAAGAGCTATGCCGACCGAATGAGGAGGCCCTTGTCTTTTGAGGTGGGGAATTATGTGTTTCTTAAGATCTCATCGAGGAGAGGTTTGATGAGATTTGGGAAGAGTGGGAAGTTGTCTCCTAGGTTCATTGGGCCCTTTGAAATTCTAAAGCAGATTAGGGACGTAGCTTACCGTTTGGCCTTGCCACCCCAACTTTCGGGATTAATGATGAGTTTTATATCTGTATGCTCTGGAAATACGAGCCTGATCCTTCACACATATTGGCTTGGACCGAGTTAGAAGTAAATGAGGATGCCTCATATGAAGAGAGCTCAGTTCAGGTGTTAGATACTCAAGATCAAGTCTTGAGGGGCAAGAGTATCCCATTGGTTAAGGTGTTATAGTGACACCATGGAGTCGAGAAGGTGACTTGGGAGCATGAGGTTGAAGTCCATGAAAAGTATCCAGATCTGTTTGTTGGTATTTGAGTTTTGTATTAAAATTTCATTATGTTGTAATATGTAAACATTATAAGTGTTTTGGAGATTCGAATTGTAATACTTTGTGTTGGATGACATTGTTTTGTCATTGCTACTAGTATAGACCGTCATTGGGATTAGATTGCGGTGATTATTATTTTGATTTAAATTTCGAGGACGAAATTTCTTAAGGGTGAAATATTATAACGGCTTGGGTTAGACCCAACCATTTCATGGTCTTGGATCCGTGATCTGATACTCTTTATCGATGTCTATACTTCTTCTTGTCTTGTTGTTGTTGAGTTTGGTTGTTTGGAGTTGTTGGTTGTGTTATAAACATGTTATTAGTTCATTTTTCAAAGGAGTTCATGTATGTTTTTCTTCATGTTCACTCGAGCGATATTCTACGGTCTGTAAAACTTCTAAAAAGGGGTCATTGTGCGCTCAAGCCATGTTTTAGTAGCTCGAGTAGCGTCACTTTCTTGTGTCTAATGTTCGAGCGATGGTTTGGTCACTCGAGCGGTCTGTGTGTATATCAGATTGGGAAAAAGTCTTTTCTGTCACTTTGTATATTTTCTCTCTCTCTAAAACACCCCAAAACCTAATTTCTTCACTCTTTCTCTCTCTAGTTCTTACCTAAATACTCAAATACACCCAAAACTGTTAATCTTGCCGCCCTAGTACTTTGGAGTAAAGTGAAGAGCTCGTAAAGGTGAACATTTTAATCGGTGAAACTTCCATTTTTTACTTTGTCTAGAGTTGGGTCTTGCTTTCTTCTTCTTCTACTCTTGAGGTAGGGACTTCTTTAACCTTTTTGTATGATTCTTAGTTTCGTTATGTGCTTCTTGTAAAGTATTGTGATTTAAAAGTTAAGGGTTTGGTTTTTGAAATATAAAAGAGAGGTTTTCAAATGGGTTCTTAAGAAAGGTTGTGGAAATGAGTATATTGTTGAGTTGTGTTGAAATATTGAGAATTTCTCCTAAAAATAGGTTTTTGAAAGTAAAAGATGTTTTATTGGAAATTATTAACGTTTGACCTATGTGTAAAAGGGAAAGATGCTAGTTTTGAAAAGATAAAATAAATGTATCTATTGATGATGAGAGTGAAGTTGGATGTATATTATCACTCTCATTTTGAGATTATGAAATTAGAATTGTTTTTAGAAATTTATCTATTGTATAGAGATATATATTTTGGACTATCAATGGAGGATAGCTTTGATTATTGTAGAAATTACACAAGGAATAGGTTAAATGAAAATCATTTACTCATACATTTTTCATTGAACATCTGTTTTAGATCCTTACATTGAAAATGTATTATTTTTAAGAAAAAAATGGTGAATACCATAGTGAATCTAGCTAGGGGGTGTAGTTGTGATTTTATTATGTTGGCCTGTGTGTCCTTGGTAAAAGTCTAGAAACCGCATAATTAGGTGCCGATCCTTCTGGTTAGTACCAGTAAAATGACTTTGGTAGTGCCTGTATAGCCTACTGGCAGACACATACCTAAAGATTCCAGTGTTTTGTATCCTCACCTTGTTTTCTTATTTAAAAAGTATTGTTTTATGAATTGATATATCACTAAAGCATTGCATTGTTTTGAAAGAGATAGCATAATGTTTTGGTAAATGGCATGCATATGCATTCATCATATGACTTTGTTAAGTTTCATACATTGTGTTCAAGTATCTCTACTGGGTTTTAGCTTACCCTATGTGGAAAATAAATTTCATGTGCTAATAATATGCCTCTACCAAGGAAATAGCTCGGAGGACTTTGGAGCCGAGAGTTTCTTTTTGTTCTTTTGTATAAATACTTGTTGTATAAGTCTTGGGCTTTATGTGTATGGAGTTTAACTCATTTTATTGTTCCCAAGTATCGATTTGGAAAGATGTAGTCATTAAGGAATTAACTTATTTGTACTCTCTTTTGCTTCATGTGATTATTACATGTCATATGCTATAAATTCAAATTTTAGAATTTAAGAATATATACATGCATATGTCATCTTTTTTACGATAAAAGAGAATCAATGAAAAGTTAATATTATGTAAATTTCTGCTTTTCCATTAAATATCATGATGTGGGTGGTTGTTATTTATTTTGAGGCCTTACAAGTTGCCTATTGTGATAGCATCCAAATCGGCTCGATCCTTAATTTCTCATCAATATCTTGTTTTCTTCTGATTGCATATAAATAATCTCTTGTTATGATAAGTGCCTCAACCATTTTAGGTGTAAATCCAAATGTTATGATATGGATTGCACCGTCAAACTCGCATTTACAAATCTGGGTGCAATCGACAAAGTTGGCACTATGAAAGGATTGAGAGACAGACGGGAAAGGCTTTCGGCCCCAATTGCTATTCAATTGTATGATGTGGTTGATTGGTTATCAAATGTTGTTAAGCATGAAATTGATGAACTCCCACCGCTGTAAATGCCAAACTTTGGACAAAATCATCAATGGAATGGTTTCTGCTATGGGTATCTTCTTGTTTTGGAATGGATTGGGCTGTGGGATTCTTCTAGAATATCAAAATGAGTACAATAAGTCCTTAATAAATTTTGAGTAAATGTGTAATTTCATAATATGGAGTTTTCAATAATCTACAAATATCACCCACCAACACAAGGCTAAAATGTGAGCTAATAATGTTATTTAAACTTAAATAGGATTGTTGGGTTCATGAGTTTTTTTTTTTTTTTTTGAAGGACTAATTGGTTCATAAAACATGAAAATGGAATTTATTGGTGCTTTCTCTTTAATTCTTTGTCTAAACTATTTTTTTTTAGGGAGAATTACAAAAAAAATATTTACCAGAATATGAAATGTTTTTAAATTGTAACTATAGATATTTATAAAATTTATCATTTCTATGCATTTTTTTTTTCTTTCTAAATTTACATTGAAATGTAAGTCTCCCTTAATTTTTTAAGAAAACACACTTGAGGGTCCATACCCTCACCTCACTATACCTCTCTTGTAGGCTCTAATCTAGACTTGCACTGATAATCTAAACCGTCTATCTCATAAGTTTCACAATAAATGTTATCCATGCAAAAAAAACAAGCTTCATCAAACAATTATAACCACAAGAAAAAATTGCATTTTATTTTATAAAATGAACAACAAATGTAATTGTTAAACTTAAACTATCCCTTTCATAAATGATATTTGTTCTTATGTTTATAATTGTCCGATAAACAAGATTGGCTCTGGCTTTTTTGGGGCCCAAAGTAAACCTTAAATATGAGGCTTTTCATATTACGTAAATAAATTTGCGATGAAAATATTATGCATACATATAATTTTTTATTTTGCATTCAATGTATACTTGTTAGGAAGCATGACTTGTTTGATACACTTTACCAAAAATTATTAACATCATCATCATAATGGTAACTTGATCTTCAACCACAACAAATCAAATAATTAATGAAATAAAACAAATACAAAAAATTTAAAAATCACGTCGTCATTGTACGGAAAAAAAAATCATATACTCATCATCAAATAAATATTTAATCCAGTAAAAACATGAACACGTACCCATTATAAAGGTCATTTGAAACCCTATTTATATTACAAGTATGATATGAGTCTTTCCATCATAGTTCAGTAAAAAAAAAAAAACACTACGAAAAAAGTTCAAAAATATAATGGCCTCTTTTGGAAAGGTAAAAAAAAAGTCAGTTTATTAGTTTATTGACTTATGTAGGTCACATCATCTCCTTACTTTTTTTGCACATTTTTTAAAAAAAAAAAAAAAAAAAAACCAATAAACCAAAAAAAAAAAAAACACTTCCCAAAATAGGCTAATAAGTTCTCAATTAATTTCAAAAAATTTAGATGAATAGTTCTATAAAAATCAATAAATAAATAAAATAGAGAAGTACCTTCAATGTTTGTGATAAATAAGAGTAGATGAGGGAATTGTGCCATATCGTGTCATTTTCGTATCATGTTATATTGGATTTGTGTTTAAAACAATCTAATACTAACATGACCTATTTAATTAAACGTGTCAATTATCTTGATACTAACATAATCTACTTATAATCGTGTTAACCTTAACACAACACACTTAATACGATTTCAAGAAAGTCTTAGAACAAATAAAATAATAAAAAATAGTTTTTTAAAATATGATTTTCTTTTGAAAAAAATTAAGTTGCTCGAAAAAAATAAAAAATACTCATTATTTTTATATTAATTTTTATTTTTTGAGGTGAATAATTTTTTAATTATATTTTTGTCAAACTAATTTATAGTTTGTACAAAAATTCAACAAATTTTAAAAACTAAATAAAACAGAGTGAATAATAACTATAACACAAAAAATATTAATAAGCTAACTAAATCAAACATAATATCGTAGCACAAAAAATATTAACAAACCAACAAAATATATTATAATTATCAATCACGTTGACTCACCACTCACCATTGCAAGTTATAAGTTGTATGCCAAGAAGAATAAAAAAAAAGTTCTATGACTTTGCTTGAACCGCCTTATTTGTGAAATATTATTTTAGTAAATTTTTAATTTTTTTTTGACTAAAACATGAAATAAAAAAAGAGAATTTTCATTTTTTTTTTTGGTATAATTTGTTGGTTTTTTTACTTTTTTTAATGACTTTTGACTTTTAGGCTAAAAGGTGATATTTCCAAACTAGGCCGAAAAGTTCAAGATTTTGGGAGAGATAAACAATTTATCAAATCACAGACGACAATCAATTTATCATTAATTTAGGATTGCATTTCATTAGGTATATATATTACTTAAAGTTTTAACTTATAATCTAATGGATGAAAATGAATCACTCAAGATCTTATGGTTACTAAATTTAGGTTGTGTGGGAGCCGAATAATTGACAAAGGCAGAAGGTGCGCGCAATACAAGGCTAATAATAATCGGCTGTATCCGAACACAATATTTGGGCCGAATAAGTGTGTAGCATTGGAGCCGGATAATGTAAAGGATAATGATCAAAAAATAGGCCCTGGCCCCGAGGATCGAGGGAAACAGGTATAAATACAGGAATAACATATTTAGTAGGTATGTAAGAATTACTCCACTTAACTTAGACAAGAAGCTATCTTGAGCGTCTGAACTAACTTGTTTGTCGGAATGCTAATCCCGGCATCCCCGACCGGAGTGCGTATCTTTTCAGGTGACTAGCTAAGGATCACCAGCGTCTCCCAAGATCAGAAGAGTATTTCCAAACCACTTCTCCACAATTGGCGCCGTCTGTGGGAATACTCAAATTCATCCATGGCATGCGTGACTGAAGATCCTCCGTTAGCCATTGACGAGACCGCACAGGGAGATGACCTCACTCCAGCAAATATACTCGGGAAAGAAACCATCGCTGCAAGACGCGCCTTGAACTTCGATTCACCAACGACTTCAGCGCAAGAGACAATGCAAGCGGTCATGGAACAAGCAAAGCAGAATGAACAGAGGCTGGAGAACATGATCGCTGAAAATGAACGTCTCTGTCAAGATTTGGCCCTCGAAGTCGCAAAATCGAGAGAAGCCATGCGCCAAGACCCCGAACGACCTCCGAGGGCCGGTGGACAACGACCTCGAGCCCGGCCCAAGGATACCAATAGCGACTCCAACTCATTATCTACGGAGCTCACCAAGAAGGGAAGATCCGAAACGTCCAGCTCCTCCGAAAAGAGTCTACATACAAGGAACAAGCGTAGGAGGAGCAGTTCAGATGAAGATGACCAACACGATTCTTTTGTCCGACGAATTGCAAGGGCGGCCCTTCCCAAGAAGTTCAAAGCTCCGTCATTCACTCTTTACGATGGAAAATCAGACCCCACTGATCATATTCGTCATTACAAGCAGGCCATGACATTGCATGCAAATAACGAAGCCCTCATGTGCTGAATATGCCCCAACAACCTGGGGCCATTACCTGTCAGGTGGTATTATAAGCTGGAGCCGACCTCCATCAAAAGCTTTCATCAATTACAGAAATCCTTCAGGGCTAGGTTCATCACCAACGAGGTACAACCGAAACAGGCCGACTCTCTCTGGGTTATGCAGATTCAATTAGGAGAAACGCTCAGAGTGTATTCGGCGCGATATTGGGAGTGCTTCAACCTCGTCGACGACGCTTGTAACGACTCCATGGCCATCACCGCTTTCAAAATGGGACTACACCCTGATAGTCCTCTTCGCAGTTCTCTGACCAGAAGACCCCCCAAAATGGTCTGGGCGTTGATGAAAAAAGTTGAGGAGTATTGCAAAGTGAAAGATGATCCCTTGAGAATAAAGGCCGGCCAAATGTCCAACAAAACGGCCCCCCTCTGAAATTGCTCAACCAATAAATTTCGTGCCACCTCCTAGCCCAGAGCCTCGGCAGCGCGCTAAATGAGACAAAAGGCGGGATACTCGCCGATCAAGCGATCAATGTCCCCACCGGACGAATGAGCAACTGCAAGTCGATAGCAGACGTTCGAGACGTGCTAACAAAAAGTACACAGAGTTATCAGAACCAATCGCTGCAATAATGACCAAAGTCCAACACCTTCCATTCTTCAAATGGCCGTCAAAGATGGTGGAATGCCGAACCGCGAAGAAGGCGGTCGCGAATATCACAAAGATCACGGCCACGAAACAGAGAGTTGCTACGCATTAAAAGATCACCTGGAAGAACTGGTGCAAGACGGCCGACTGTAACAGTATGTGAGACAGGGAAAGCCAACCAAGGCACTAGCCTTAAGGCAGGACTCTCCTCCACTTGGCGTGATCCATGTAATCTATAGTCTGCCTGCACCCCCAACCGTGCACACAATTCAATCGCATCCAATCTCCCAGGAGCAACGTATTCCGATTGAATGGCCCAAAGAAGCTCCGACAATTGCTTTCAATGACTCCGACCTTAGTGGCACAACAGCTTCCTACATTGATCCGTTGGTCATTAGATTACGCATAAACCGGTTCACCATTGAACGAATTCTCATAGACCCAGGGAGTACTTCAGAGGTTATGTATTACCAAACTTTCACCAAACTCGGCCTCAACAAGTTAGCTCTGTGTCCAGCGCCTCGTCCATTGTTTGGCTTTAATATGAATCCCGAATACTCGTTAGAGAAGATCATACTACCTGTCCGAGCGGTCAGTAATTCTTAGAATTCGGTTGTAAAGCTCCCTTCGCCGTATAATGTCATCATGGGGCGAACCTGGATACATATTATGAAGGCCATTCCAAGCACTTATCATCAGCTCGTACGCTTCTCGACAGCCCGTGGCATTAAAGAGATCCATGGCTCCCCACAATCGGCAGAAACAGCGATTTTATGAAAACCATATCACTGACCTGACCTGTGGGCTTTGATACTTGTATATATTTCATTTCTGCAATGCAAACCATCTTTCTTTGTCGTTCAATTCATTTCACAAACCCCATTGTGCCGCTCGTCACGATGACAATTCGGAGCCCCCTTTGGTGCATTACACCTCAGGGCCGATTAAGTCTCCGGATTCGGAGCACCCTTCATGGATATCACGATTGGCCACATTAAGTCTCCGGATTCAGAGCCCCCTTTGATGCATGACACCTCAAGGCTGATTAAGTCTCCGGATTCGGAGCGCCCTTCATGGATATCACGATTGGCCACATTAAGTCTCCGGATTCGGAGCCCCCTTTGGTGCATGACACCTCAGGGCCGATTAAGTCTCCGGATTCGGAGCCCCCTTCGGTGCATGACACCTTTGGGCCAATTAAGTCTTCGGATTCAGAGCCCCTTTTGGTGCATGACACATCAGGGCCGATTAAGTCTCCGGATTCGGAGCGCCCTTCGTGGATATCACGATTGGCCACATTAAGTCTCCGGATTCGGAGCCCCCCCTTTTGGTGCATGACATCTCAGGGCCGATTAAGTCTCCGGATTCGGAGCCCCCTTTGGTGCACGACATCTCAGGGCCGATTAAGTCTCTGGATTCGGAGCGCCCTTCGTGGATATCACGATTGGCCACATTAAGTCTCCGGATTTGGAGCCCCCTTTGGTGCATGACACCTTAGAGCCGATTAAGTCTCCGGATTCGGAGTGCCCTTTGGTGCATGACACCTCAGGGCCGATTAAGTCTTCGGATTCGGAGCGCCCTTCGTGGATATCACGATTGACCACATTAAGTCTCCGGATTCGGAGCCCATTTTGGTGCATGACACCTTAGAGTCGATTAAGTCTCCGGATTCGGAGCCCCCTTTAGTGCATGACACCTTAGGGCCGATTAAGCCTCCGGATTCGGAATACCCTTTGGCACGAACAAAACAAAACTTTTCAATCATTGACAATGTCAAGGCAAGACGCAAATAAAAAATTCAGCATAAGACGCAAATGTTTGAAATACAACTTTTTATTCGATCAAACAGTTGTTACATAAACGCAATTCGCATTTGAGCATTACAATTTTTATTTAATCAAACAGTTGTTACATAAACGCAATTCGCATTTGAGCATTACAATTTTTATTTAATCAAACAGTTGTTACATAAACGCAACTCGCATTTGAGCACTACAATACCCATTTCCAATCTCAAAAGTTAAAAATGGGAGAAGACACATTGGTAAAGCGGCAGTGCCGAATCAATTCCCATCACCCAGAAGTCCTCTGCGGTTTGCAATGCCTCGAGCTAATTGTGCCCAAGTCCTCCCCTGATACCATTGACAATGTCAAGGCAAAGATCTAGGACAAGGAGGGATAAATCCAACGGTCGTTGCCTTTTCTTTCGGGGTGATCTGCTTCGACGACTTGAAGATTCATGCCAACTTTCGGACGCCCTACTTCCCATACAGATGGCTCCTCTGCCACGATCCATGGCAACACCAAGGTTGGCTAAACTCCAACCTCTAACTAACATCCCTACTTAACCCACCTCACATAAGCGATTGTTTATCTGCGCAAAGCGCCCACTCCTTTTATTTTCAATACTGGCAGCGATCTCGAGGCCCCAATCCTAAGGCGATTTTACTAACACTAAACTCCATAAGAAAAACGTCAGTTGACATTCGTCACGGCGTAGTTTTCCAAACGACTTTTTGAAGCACGTGCATTGGCCAAAAATCTAGGTCCCGAGCCGAGTTGAATTTGCCGGAGCCACTTTACCCACCGGCTTTTGGCTTCAGGTTACAGTAGCCTGTCATGAGTAAACGGCTATCAAGTATGGATTGACCCTGCCGGTCAACGCTTATACATTCATTCAAACACAATAAAATGAAACACATACATGCCATATACGAACTGTAATAAAATATTTGTGACAGAACGTTTTTTTTTATTATTTATTTATTCAACAAAACAAGCAATAAATTACATAGTTTTGAACGTGATCTGCGTTTTAGCCTTACAATAAATATAATTATGCGACGTCACCCTCATCATCACTCTTCTCGACTTCAAAAGCAGAAAACGGAAAATGTTTACTGTGATAGAGTGGTGATGCCGAATCAATGCATGCCGTTCGAAGAGCTTCTACGACTTGAGATGCCTTGATCCAAGCGTGCCTAAATCCACGATTCTCACATCAGAAAACTTCTTCGGCAAGTTTTTCCTTGGTCTTCTCGATTCCAACTCTTCGGCCTTCATGGAAACCTTTCTTATAGGCCCTTTCCTTCGCGTTCTCCATTGCAAACATACTCGCCATCTCACGATCGGCAAGCGCAGAACTGATGAGCTGGCTAGTAACCCTCTCTTCCACGATTGGGTTTCCCTGCCCGCGCGGGTTGTGCCTGGGCCGCCTTGGTCTTCCTCAACTCGCGCTCAGCCGCCTCCGCGCGGGCCTCCAAACTTCGAATACGTTCATCATTCTTCTCCATTTCTCGGCGGGCAGCGCGTAACCGCATGCCGATTTCATAGGCAGTGTACAGCCCCTTCACCGTCCCATAAACGCCTTCACGAAACACTTCGTAGTCTTGGCGACCTACCATCAATTGCTGAACCTCAGGTGGAAAAATTTGTTGAGCAAACTCGACCGTTACATTTGGATCTCAAACGATCGAGTCCGCCTCCGTCATGGGTCTATTCCCTACAAATACTGGGAAACTTAATGGGCGCGGATTCACCTCAGGTCCCCTCTCGACTCGAGGTTGGGAAGTTCTACCTGGCGCGCTTGTCTGCTGGGTGACTGCTGACGTCGAGGAGGCGCCTCTCTCGATCCCTGGAACTCCTGCTCCCTGTGCGCGGAGGGTCATTACCTCTCTGCTGTTAAAAAAGAGTCTGTTCGACATTCACTCGATACCTTCAAACGCTGGAGTCAGTTGTCTGCTATGCTCATAAAAGTTTTACCTTTAATCGTTTATCCTTTAAAGAGGCAGCACCCTCGAGGCCATCTCATTAATTGTAAAAACCTCAAACGCCCGGCGCCGACTAGATCGACCCACTTGGGCCAAAGGCAGACAGATCTATCACAAATCTTAAGGTCGTTTCATCCGGCGCCCGAATGATCACGCACTGCCTGGGGCAATGGCAGATTCATCAATCTATTCGGCTTCTGTACCCCAGCCGGCTCATGAATCGATCCATCACAAATCTTAAGGTCGTTTTATTTGGCGTCCGAATGATCATGCACCACCTGGGGCAAAGGCAGATTCATCAATCTATTTGGCTTATGTATCCCAGCCGATCCATGAATCAATCCTTCACAAATCTTAAGGTCGTTTCATCCGGTGCCCAAATGATCATGCACCGCCTGGGGCAACGGCAGATTCATCAATCTATTCGGCTTATGTACCCCAGCTGGCTCATGAATCGATCCTTCACAAATCTTAAGGTTGTTTCATCCGGCGCCCGAATGATCACGCACCGCCTGGGGCAAGGGCAGAGTCATCAATCTATTCGGCTTCTGTACTCCAGCCGGCTCATGAATCGATCCATCACAAATCTTAAGGTCGTTTCATCCGGCGCTTGAATGATCACGTACCGCCTGGGGCAAGGACAGATTCATCAATCTATTTGGCTTATGTACCCCAGCTGGCCCATGAATTGATCCTTCACAAATCTTAAGGTCGTTTCGTCCAGCGCCCGAATGATCATACACTGCTTGGGGCAAGGGCAGATTCATCAATCGATTCGGCTCAGTACCCACAATACGCGGCACATGAATGATAATTCAATATTGTCATAGGATATTCAATTTCTGAAAGTTAAAACCCAGCAATGATTTTATCCAAATTCATGAAAGGCAAAGTATTCTTCATTAACATAACTTCACAAACCATGAACAAGTAGTGGAGAAATACCAAGGTAGTTTTCATTAATAAATTGAGCGCAAATAGTAACTAATTTATACATGAAAACTAGCCTGAGCCAACAAAAGTCTACCAAACAAAAACTTACATAAAAATCAAAAGTCTACCAAACAAAAACTTAAATCAAAATCAAAAGAGATGACTCCTAGATCAATCCTCGAGGTCAGATTCAAGTGGCTCAACGTCCACTTGCTCGTAGGGAATTGGCAAGGCCAATGTAACTCCAGCGGCAGCAAGGGCTTTGAGCCATCCATGTTTGAACCCCCGATTCTCGAATTTGGGGACTTCATCTACATATTCCGTAAAGGCGGCGCTTTTTCCTGCCTCAAATGCTGTAGCAACTTCAGAATCGGCTTTCTCCTTAGCGGCCTTGAGCTCCGCTAACTGAACCTCCGCCTTGGCAAGCGCCTCATTGGCTAACTTAAGCGATTCATCGCTCGCATTTTCCCTACTCTCAGCGTCAGAGCGGAACTGTTCAGCTGAGTGAGCCCTCTCTTTCTCTGCTTCAGCTCATGCACTCTCCATCGCGCCTCTCATAATTTCAAATTCGGCCCTACTCTTTTGACCGCCCGTCTCTGCTTGCAAACGATCAACTCTACCGAGGGCATCATAGAGGCGGTGGCCTAGGTCCGCGATCCTGCCAACAGTCTGCAAAACAAGTTGGGATCGTCAGATATCTTTAACGAAAACAAAGTCAAGAGAATTTGAGATGGTCACTAACCAAGAACGCCGAAGCTACAGATAGATAGGGCCCATAACATCCAAGACGGCCTTGAAGGCTTGACGTCAGCCGGCAAGAAAATTGAAGCCGCGAGGCTCAATGCCACGGCTGGATCCTCAATGGCTGAGGCATCGGTGGAGATCAGCGTATCTTTGATCTTAGGCCGAACAATAAAAGGCGCAGCTACACCCGACTCTTCTAAACCAGGCCGTTTGGAATCAAGGCTAATTTCTAACCCAGCCTCTCCTTCGGCGCTACGCTTTTCGCCCCGCTCCTCCGGAATCAGCCGTTCATCAACGACCTGTTCTTCAACCTCTTCCCCCGTTTCGACCCTAGCGACCTGAATCGTCTTCTCAATAATGGATATGAAATTTTTAATCAAGGTGGGCTCAGAATGGGCGGCCTCGGCCTTCTTTCGAGCAGCCATTCGCTCGGTATTTTTCCTTTGCGCCATCTGCGTAAGGCTTTCCCCAGCCATAGCTTCAAAAATATCGCCGGGTAGGTCCCTCAAATTTGCAAAAATATCTTCGGACGAAAACTCTGCCTGACCCGAAGTGGACGGTGAAGGCTGGTTAAGTCCCGTAGCCTCAAACGCTAAGCGTATCGCTTCGTCGACCTCTTCGGCCTCCTCAGCAACCTCTCTGGTTGGTTCGGCAACTACCTCTACCACCGGCTCAGCCTCTGCCCTCGAATTCGAATCTTCGAGGCCAATTTGCCTAAGGCTCTTGAAGCTGGGAAAGATAAGAGCCGAAAGGTGTTAATCGCCAAATGGAATTGGAATGCCTTCTGCAGCCGAGAATGTAGTGTAAGTCGGTTCGTATCGGAGGAGTATGTGAGCCGCTCTCCCTTGCTTTTGTATGTTTGGATGGCTAAAGTATCTGAGCACAGACTTGATCTTCTCAAGAACCGCCCCGTCGGTTGACGGAAGAATTTTCTTCAATCTGTTGCCTGCAAAGAACAAGGGGTGATTAAAGAGAAAAAGCCAAGTGAAGGGTAAGTCAACAAACAATAAGGCGTTGCGTGGCAACCTGGATCACCCTTTCGTCTGGGAATAGGATCTAGGCGTTCTTCGCCTCACCGAACTCCCAATTACCTTGGACATTGACCATTACGTCGTCAACCCTCTTACCAGAACTGGCAAGCATGGTTATCAAGTGATGGTCAGTGTCCTTGGCCCTGAGAAAGTATCGCCCCAGCCGACCGGAAGATTTGGCCAAAGCGTAACAGTGCCGAATCGCCGGAATGCCAAGGTTGATCCTAAGACGCTGGTTCAACTCAATCACCCCCATGATGATTCAAAAGAAATTGACGTTAGGTTGAGAAGGAATCAGAGCCCAATAGCGAAGAACGTCCCTAAGCAATGGGTGTAGGGGAAAACGGACTCCGCCCTCCGCTATAGATAAGAGAGGGAAAACGATCGTATTCTGATCCTCCCTCTCCATATCAAGGGTACTGTTCGTTACAAGAGATAAGTGGACGTCATCAAGAATGGAAAAATGTCTCCGAAATCCGGAAATACGACCCTCGGAAAGGAGGTCTTTCAAGTGTTTAGCCATGTTCGTAGGGATTCAAGGTTTCGCCGGAACCAAAACGACAAACAGAAAATAGGATCGTAAAGAAGGGAGAAGAAGACTTACGAAGATTAAACGGAGATGAGGGTAGACGGAGAAGAGTTGCAGAGCATGCGAGTCAGAGAAGGGATATCCGCTGGCGGTCCAAGAGTCTCGAATACTCGACGAACTGTGCATTCGAAAAGACTGAAATTTCAAATCACAATAAATGCGAAACGCACGATTGAGGCGGGAAAGCGTAATGATGAACGAAAAGGCGTGTGCATCCTGACATCTATGTTAGGATACGTGAAGCTGCTTGATCTGTTTTAACTTTTCCAATTCAAGACCAAACACGCCGATTAACTGCCGTCAATAGGGAGTTCGGAAGGCAATTGTGGGAGTTGAATAATTGACAAAGGCAGACGGCGCGCGCAATACAGGGCTGATAATAATCGACTATATCCGAACACAATATTTGGGCCGAATAAGTGTGTAGCATTGGAGCCGGATAATGTAAAGGATAATGTTCAAAAAGTAGGCCCTGGCCCCGAGGATCGAGGGAAACAGGTATAAATACAGGAACAACATATTTAGTAGGTATGTAAGAATTACTCCACTTAACTTAGACAATAAGCTATCTTGAGCGTCTGAATTAATTTGTCCGTCGGAGTGCTAATCCCGGTATCCCCGACCGGAGTGTGTATCTTTTCAGGTGACTAGCTGAGGATCACCAGCGTCTCCCAGGATTAAAAGAATATTTCCAAACCACTTCTCCACATGTTATATTCGCGTTACATGCTAGTCAATAGTGAATTCGTGTCAATGTGCTGACACAAATTATTACACGGGTCAAACGTGTCTATTTTGAATTTTGCGCGTTCAACCCAAATAAGATCCATTTAATATTCGTATTTTTTGATCATGTCATATTTGAATTCAACTCAAAAAATAATTAACCTTAACTTTCTAATTACGTGTACAATTCAAATAGTATTAACGGATTACGTGCCAAATTTTCACCCAAATAAGAGTTGAGAGAAGATTAATAATAAGTTACACTTCCAATTTCTTTCACATTTCCAATTTCTTTCTTCAGACTTCAAATAAGGTGTCACTCTTACTCCTAGGGCTTAGGAACTTTCTATGTTGTTTCTCCGAGGGAAACCCATCTGGCATGTCAAAAGTTTGGTTTTACATTATTTACACTGGGGCCTAAAAAAAAAATTAAATATAAATTAGAGTTTCAAAATTCGGCACTGCTAGGACCCAGTGGGGGCTGTGCAAGCATGACTAAAATATATATATATATATATATATTTTTACCAATCAAAAAATAGTGAGTGGTGGGGGTCACCCCCACTCGGGGTCCAATGCATTTTCCTTCAAAATTTTTGATCTTTCTAATTCATATTGGACCTTGTCGAAAAAATAATTTTGAATGGGTGCTTTTATTTGCACCCAAATAATAATGCAGTATGTTTAATTAAAATTTTGAAATTTTAATTATTATTATACTTTAATGTAAATTAACTAATAAGGATAATACACAATAAATTCTAAAATAATTTTTTTTTTTTTCATGATACATGTAAACTATTTATACGTATTCTTCATATTCTACCCTCTTCATCTTATTCTCTAAGTTTCAATAGGATAGAACAAAACCACATGATAGGTTAAAATTTTACATGAATTTGCTTTACAAAAATAACTTAATACTTAATGTTTGTCAAGAATTTTTTTTTTTTTTTAATATAAATTTTTTGGATCAACTGAATAAATTCTTTTTGAGAAGCGAGGAAGGCGAATTATTTCTAAACTTTTCAAATTGTGGTACAGATAGGTTCCACAATAGGCACAAACAAGAAACCAAAACGTTTAAAAATTTGATCATGAAAAATTAGTGTACCATCAAAAAAGAAAATATATTTAATGATTAAGAGTGACAAACAAAACTGAATCCAGCAAACATTTTGCCCTGTGCTTTGCTAACTTCACTTCTAATCTGTTTATTATACCCAATATACTTGCAGAAAACTTCTATTAATTTATCAAAGCCGAAATATTGAAAAGGGCAAATTACGATAATAGTTTATGTATTTTATTTTTTGTATCATTTTAGTCCTTTTATTTTTAATTGATTTAATTTTGATCTTAAATTTATGATTTTGTCTCAATTTGATTCAATTGATTACAACTTTTAGCATTTTTTATGAAAAATGCACACATAAGTGTCACGTGTTATATTTTTAAGAACAAATTTACAAATTTTACAACATTTTCTTAGTTTAGTGACATTTGAAAGTGTCACAAAACAATTCTTCTAATGACATTTTTTAGTCTTGTGACATTTTGAACAAGTGCCACTTCTATCGGTGCCACGGTAGATATGAGTGCCACGATAGATACTTGCAAGTGCCACTACACCATCATGGCTACAAACTTTCAATGACATTTTAATGTCATGGCAGATATTATTTGCGGCACTATCAAGCGCCATTAAAAAAAAAAATTTGTGACACTTATAAGTGTCATTACACCATCAAGACTAAAACCTTTCAATGACACTTTAATGTCATGGTAGGCACTATTCGTGACGCTATCAAGTGCCATTAAAGAAGATTTGCATTCTAAAAAATGCCACGATATGAATTTTTAATGACGCTTGTTATGCCACAATTGATATTTATAACACCTTCATAAATGCCACTAAATCCAATTCATTTGTGCCATTAAATAGATATAAGTGCCATTAGAACTTATTTTAGTGACACTTTGCAAAGCTACTATCACTACTACAAAATGCCACTTATATATTTTTTTAATTGACACTTTTAAAAGCTACAATTATGCAAGCGTAAATACCTATAAAAATTGAATCGATTTTATAAACAATTAAATATTAATTGCCACATCATATATTAATTTGACATCCATTCATCCTGTAATATTTTCATAATAATAAACAAATATTACCACCATAAGATCATCACATCAAAAATAAAAAAAAATTCAAACCACAATCAATTATTTATTTTTGAAATATAAATTTATTTATATTGCAAAAAAAATCCCTTGCCAAAATTATAAAATATTCTACCACACTAACAAAGTTAAAGCAAAAACAATTTAAAAGAAAATTATTTTAACCATAAGTTCTGAAAAGCCATAGTGATATCCATATTCCGGTGAGCAAAATTATCAAAAATAAAATCAGTTCCCAAATTCTCAACCTCACTTATATAAATATTTTCATCTAGCATTCATAACTTGTGAAATCTGCATCCAAAAGATAAACATATGAAGGTAATTGAAACTATATTAAGTTAATATAAATTTGTTAATGAAATTAGTATTTACAAAAGAAATATGCCACTAGTGTAGTGCCACTAAAGTATGTTTTTGTTGTAGTGAAACTTACTCAACTCAGTTAGTTAATCTCAACTAATTTAATGATAATTTTTTTAAAAAACATTAATGATATTATTAATTGGACCAACTTGAAACAAAATGTTAAAATGTTAAAATTGAGCCAATTGAAAGTGTAGGGACCAAAATGACACCGAGGATAAAATATATAGACCACCAGTGTAATTTGCCCTATTGAATATTAGAATAACTCACATACAAGTAGATATGAACAAAGTGAATAACTGTAATGAAAAATTTGTTTAAAAGTTTTTGAAAGGGTTTCAAAGCGGTGTAATTTGGTGTTTTTGATTTGTTTATTATTTGGGTATACTTTGAAGGATAATTTGTAAAAAAATATAGGGTGTATTAAAAGTAAATTATAACTATAAATAATTTAATAGAGTGTATTGAAAAATTGACCATTTTTTTTTGGTGCAAAAATAGAATCCTCCACTTTTAGGCATGGCCATTTTAGTTCGATCCGCGGGGGCCAAATGGGGTGAATTTTACCCGACCCGACACTCATGTAGAGCGGGGTGGATTATATTTTGGTCACCCACAACGCGGGGGGAGGGGGGACAGGTATCACCTCCCTCTATTCAAACCCGATTAATTAATAATATATATAAATAAATAATATATATATATATAATATAATTAGATTTAAAAAAATAATACTAAAAATCTGTGGTTCTGTTTAAATATAAATAAAAAATAATTCTAAAAGTCTCACTATTTATATATATGAAAATAAGAGAAATTATTTAGTGTGTTAAAATTTAAATAATTTTTAATTTTTTTTTAGCTATTTGAAGTGTGGTCGAGCATTTGCAGATGGAGTTGCAAAATTTCACCCCGAATTCAAGTGGGCTTTTTCTTTTTGGAATTCTAATTCAGATTGGGCCTTTTACAAAGACGAATAACTTTAGACCCTTAAAATTCAAGTGGGCCTTTTTCCTTATGGATAGGTTCAAGAGCAAAAATAATTTTGGAGCCTTTTTTTAGACTTTTTTTTTGTGGCCTAAAGCGGTTGTTTTGTGGGGTTGCCTCCAAAACCAAGCCTGCCCACAATAAATGCATGGATAAGTATGGAGAAATAAGATACGGAAGGAAACTTATTCACATGAGAATGCACAGATGTACCAGGATCAAGCTTGGTTGGAATGGAAAAATTTTGAAATATACCTTAGGCGAATTGTGTTGTTAAAGATACAAATAATTTTTTTTTTTATCGGCAAAAGAAAACTTTATTGATGGAAGGCAAAATACATGCAAAAACATCAACAAAGCAGGGAAGTGCACTGAACATCATAGCTACCCTCTACAATCCCAACTAGGTTGGCACCGCAAAGGAAGCAAAATCATTTGCTAGCACTTGACCCAAGATTGGTGAGAAACCAATCAAGCAACCAACAAAAGAGAAAGGAGAAAAAGAACAGAGAAGAAGCTCCCTCTACGAACACTGCCAAATCTCGTGGTGGACTGGTCAATCTCAGTAAATTTATTAAGTTGATGAGTTCTTTGATAGCAGCCCAGAATCACTTACATAGCAGCCCAGAATCATCCATCAATGCACTCAAAATCACCATAGAAGATAAATGTTTCAAATCACTGCATCGAGTCACCCACCAAGCAAGATGTGAGCATAACATACAATAGCGGAAATTTCAAGAATATCAGCGATTGCCAACCACTACGCAAAATGTAATGTATAAACAGTGCACGAAGGAACCAACTATAGAAATTTCAAGAATATCTGCAGACTCACCAACCAAACCAACATAACAGAAGACCAATCAAGTGTTGCAAAGATATCTTAATGACTTAACTTTAATGATCGCAAACTTTTCCAATTTCACAAGAGCATTTTCTGGGGCCTTGCACACCAATTTTACAAAAGCATTATGCTGCTGCATGCCTACCTACACAGGATAACAATCCAATGCTGCTAAGCTGCTAGATACCAACTGAAGCTCCCTGAAATCCATCTGCTATGCTGCTTGACAGACCAAGATAACCTTCCAAACCCATCTGCTGTCTTCTGAAGATCCCTAGTTCTTGTCCAAGAACATGGGCAAAACTAGCAAGCCATCCTTTGCATCAGTGCAGCCAATCCAACCCAACAAACACCCTCCTAAAATCGCACCATACAAAGAAAATGCATCAGAACTAATATCCCACCTGACCAACATACACTCTCCTAAAATCAGACTCATACAAAGAAATGCATCAGAACCAACCAAAGAAAAACCAACCACACAGATGTACAGCAGCAAGACAACCCCGCAGAGAACCAACAGACTAAGCCAAGACAATGATTAACCTACCCAACAGATCTCAGTACATCACAAGCAACCATCCCACCAGAACCCACCCAAGGATGAGGAGACAAACCACAGCCTACATACAGTGCAGATATATCTAAAGCAGAATTCAACAGCCAGAGCAGAATGGAGTCATGAAGAACCTAAGCAGCGCCTGACTTGTGACCAATTAAAGACGACATCATTAACTGCAAATGAAGCGTTCCTAGACTGAGATCTCAACCAAATTGCTACCCTCACCTTGATGCATTCACCAAGAACCTGGACATTGGGTTGGACTGCCTTAAACACACATTCATTTCTATAACTCCACACAGACCACAACACTGCTGCTGGGAGGGCCTTCCACACCTGATGAACTTTCTTCCTAAACTTCCACCCCATCCACCAGAGTAAAAGACCCTCTATGGATCTGGGAATAACTGTGGAAGGTTCTGTATAACTTGAAAGCATCCTTTCCAAAACCATGGTGTTTAGGGGGGGATTTTAATGAAATTAAAGCCATTGGAGAAAGGAAAGGCTGCGTGAGAAGAGATAGGGGGATGCAGGAGTTCAATGAGTTGATAAATAATATTGAATTGGTTGATGTTCCTATGCTTGGTAGGAAATATACTTGGAGTAATTCACAGTCAGGTGCAAGTTGGAGTAGGATTGATAGGTTCCTATTAAATCCGGAATGGCTTGTGTGGTTTAATCTCAAGTTATGGGGCCTACCTAGTATATTGTCAGATCACTGCCCAATTTTATTAAAGGAAGATGATAGGGACTGGGGCCCCAAACCCTTCAAATTCTTAAATGCCTGGGTGCTACATCCCAGCTTTCTTAAAGAAGTTGAAAAGGTTTGGGTTGGTACACAAGTGGAAGGGTGGGCTGGTTTCAGAATTATGGTCAAATTGAGAACACTCAAACAAGCACTGAAGATTTGGAATGTGGAGGTATTCGGTCATGTGGAGTCCAAGCTTAAAGCTGCTGAGGCTGAGTTACATTCGTGGGATTTAACTGCTGAAGAAAGAGATCTTGTAGCAGATGAAGTCAGACAAAAAATTGAGACCAGAAATGAAGTCCCCAGTTGATCTACCAAAAGCCACAGCCACTTTTTTACCTTTGTCTCTTCCATTTGACACTTCAACAGGAGCATTTGGTTGGGCTTTTTCCCCATGATTAGTAGAAACTCTCTGCTGCTCTCCGAGTTCATCAGTTGCGAAGTCTTTACCTTTACAGTTCCGATTGTGTTGACCTTCCTTCCTCCCATTTACGGCCTTGTGTTGCCCTTTGTTCAACTGTGCTGATGGACCCACTTCTGTGTGGATGACCTGATTAGTAAAACCCATATTACAGCCCAATACCACTTCCAGATTCAGCCCAGGCTTAAGCATGCTAGACTCACTTAAGCTTCTCATATACCCAGGTGTATACACCTGTTCACAGCACTGTTGAGAGTTGCTGAAAAGAGCCCGTGGTCTTCTATTACTTTTCCAGAATCTACCTTGAGGACCATCATTGATATCCACCTCTTTTTCTGGTCTTGGCCTACTAAGTTCTTTCCCTTTGGTCTTAATATTCTTGGCCCCAGCAGCTACAACATGTTGGCCCACTACATCTTCATCTTCACTACTGCTACTCTCCTCAGCAGAAGAGTCCACTTCCTCAATTGGGCTAACATACTCACTAAGATCTGCTTCTCTTACATCAGTCGGCCCACACAACCCATGGTTTAAATTATTATGGGCCGAGTCCACTTGGTTTAAACTCTGTTGACCCAAGTCCTCTCCAGAGTTCAAGCCTTGTGAATTCAAACTTGATCCACTCACTCTTCTCATACATCCAGGTGAGAAGACATTCCCATCATTGCCTTGTTCAGCTGGTTTTGGTGCATTAAATGCACTGCTACCTGCCACCATTTCCTTGCATGCTTCAACCTCGAGCTTCTTGCCTACTATGCTACTAGATTCAGCCACTTCCGTATCACTCTTCCATTTTGCCTCTATTATACTACCATTCCCACGTGTCAACTCTCGACTGGCCTCATTTTTGAAATGCTCTGAACCCTGAGCTGCCCCACCTGCTCTGGGTTGAGTTGACTCAACTCCGAGGTGCTGTAGTGACTTACCAACCCGGTTCGAACCATGATCCTCATCTTTCTCCTCTGCACTGAGTTCTTTCACCTTCTCTAGATGATTCAAACAGCTGCAACACTGATTTATAGTTTTTGCTTCAAGGACCTGGACTTCCAAAACCCTCACTGGATGAGAAGAGTGTTTGGTCACCAGGTTGATAATACTGTTAACTGGTTCCATGCACTTGGTGAGTATCCTAATCTTACCACATTCGAAGGACTGAGGCAAACCTTCAGCACCATCAACAACTTCACCCCATATGCTACCAATCTTCACAAGATTGGACCTATTCCATAAGTGTACGGGAATGCCATAGCAGTTAAGCCATGTAAGTCTCTCCTGAGCCATAGCAAGCTCTGGCCTCCATTGGATGATGTCATCACACCATTCATGGATAATTTCCTTGATAATCTTCATCTTCGTCTCCATATCCTCCTTGGTCTTGAAAGATAACACCACCTCACGACCACCTCCTTTTCTAACTTCAAACCCATCTATTCCTCTAGCATTAAGCTCAAACTTCAAACTAATGTTTACAGCACTGACTTTTAGTCGGACTACCACACTGTCGTAAAGCCACCCATTACCATACTCCTCAGCCTGAATTGTAATAGGGGCTATGGCCTGTATCTGGTTACCTCTAACCACATCTGCGAACGTTTTGTTGTTGGTGAAGTGATTTGAGCCTCTCCGGACATCGTCTCTGGTGTAATCATGGTGGTTTTCGAGCATGGTGCTTCCCCTGTTCTCTGCTTCGTTCAAAGGATGCAAATTTCACGAATAACTTCTTCTCATCCACCCAGAGTCCGTTCGCCTTTTGCACAGCAACGTTTGCAGCTACCTCACAACTATACCTTACAAAGCCAAATCTAGTATTGGTATTCCTGCGACGCTTTTGCGGGATGAAGATATCTTTTACAATTCCAAACTTCCCAAACAGGTTAAGCAGGCCTTTGCTGGTCATTGAGTTAGGTAGATTGTCCACAAACACCGTGAAGATTACTGCACTACCCACTGATTTCCTTGCTTCTAGCTTCCCTCTTTGCTTCACCACCGGAATCCATCCGCCGCTATTATCCATTTTTTTAACTCCGTAATTCAACAACTATGCATGGAGTTACTGATGGCAACTCCATTAGACACCCAAATCATCTCTCTCTCACATACACACACAGATGAACTTATTGCACTCTTAACAAGAAGAGTTGGGGAAATTCTTGAAGATAGATACAAATAATGCTCGGCTTTTTTTGGATGGTTAAAAGTGATGTAATGGAAAGTGTAGAATCTAAGGTTGTGTTTGATTAAAATTTTGAAAAAAAAAAGAAAAATGTGTCTGAAATATAACTATATTTTATGAGTGGTGCTACAACCCCTAACTTTGTCCCCTCAATTTCACCCTTATGTTGTGTTTGGTGGAGGGATTTGAGGAGGGATTTGGAAAGGGAAATGGAAAAGGTAGGTGAAATGTGAAAAAAAATATACCTACATTTCACATAGTTTCACACACCTTTTCTCTTTCCCTTTCCAAATCCCTCTCAAAATTCACCAACCAAACACAGCATTAATGATGTGGCTTAACCCCATGTGAAATGGTCTTACACTTCTCTCTCTCATTCTCTCTCATTATAAAATAATACAAATTTATAGACTAATAAAATGTATTTTAGTGGGCCAAATGTATAGACTCTGATCAACCATTAGCGTCATTCACAACAACTCTCTAGACTAAAATGAGTCACCGCTATTCGCAACTACAGTTCAGATCTAAACAAAGTCATCATTCACAATCACAGTAAATTTTGTTGCATCATTTAATTTTTGTTCTTCCTATCTCTTCCTCTCTCTTTCTTTCTATTCTTCTTGTATTTATCTTTTTGTTCAAAACAGTTCGATTTCGTTGTCACCCAATGAAATTTCATCATGATAGTGAAATTATACATTAACAGTGCATAATGGAATTTCATTTACAGAAAAGTTATTGCAAGAGTTTATTTGATTAAAATTTCAACACATTGCTAATTTTGTTACATCTTTTAGGAAATGAAATTACACTATATTTTTGGCTGTTAAATGAAAATTTTTGAAGCTTTGAAAATAATAAAATTTCATGAACTTAGCAAAGAAAATTTTACCTTGTCAAAGCGTTGCTGGAGAATTTTACTGTGCTAAGTTACTAAAATTTCACTTCATTGGAGAGTAGTTGAAAAATTGATTGGCGGTAGTCACTGGAAAGTTGTCGCTAGTAACCGGAGATGGCAGCTAGAATTGGCAGTGGTGTGTTTGTTAGAAGTAGTGGAATAATGAAAATAGACTAAGGGTAGTTTTGTCTCAAAAAAATCAGTATCCTTAAATTGGAAAATAAGGAAATACTATTTGCACACCACTCAATCTATCAATCCACACAATTTTCTATTTTTTTTATTTACAAATTTATCCCTTAATTAAATTACTTTTTTGGACAAACTTTAACAGAAACTACCATCTCTCAATATATACAGTGCCATGTCGGCATCGGCGCTGGCACTACCCCAACCTAACCTTTTTTTTTTAACAATTGTCTTCCATTCTCATTCTCTTCTACCGCACCCCCTTACCTAGCCTTCTTTTTTTTTTTTTTCTAGGTTTCAATGTCTAGTGAAATTGGAAAGAAGGAGACAAGGGTTGAAGAGTGAGCGGTAATAGGAGAAGATCACGATCTCAATTGAGAGAGAGAGAGAGAGAGAGAGAGAGAGAGAGAGAAAAAGAGAGAAATCAAAGATGGGAGAGAGATCATGATCTAGTGATCGCAACTGAAGAGAAGGGGGTTGTGACGGTAGTGGTGGTAGGAGGCATTGAAGACAGGAAGGGGTTGTGAAGCAAGATAATGGAGGTTAGAAAGGAGGAAGCAACGGCAAGAAGGAAAAGATACTGGGGAGGGGCGACGACAATAGGAGGTTGAGAGAGGTTGGGAGGAAACGGTGCCGGTGAGAGGCAGTGGTGGTCAACGAGGGTTAGGGTTAGGGTTAGGATTAGGGTTTAAAAGTTTGGGAAGATGACAGGGTTATTTTGGTATTATACAAAAATTAATGGGGTGTATTGAGGAAAAGTCAAAAAATTCAAAATATATGTGGTGTGTACTGAGTCTTTATGTGATATGTAAATAGAATCACCCTAAAAAATATATTTTAGTTGTCCTTAAATTAATACAAAATATTTTCATGGGTGCTTAATAAATAAATAAATAAATAATAAACTTCCAAAATTCTAAAACAACTATTGTTTTTATTTTGTGTGAAAATTAACTTTTTTTTATATTTCTAAAAAAGTAATTGAATTACTAAAAATAATTTAGGGTGAATTATACTAACGATCGCTGTAGTTTAGGACTTGTATCACTTTGGTCCTTAACCTTTCAATTGTGATATATTTGACTTTAAATTTTGAATTACGTTTCAAATATGGACAACTGAAGACATTGTTACTCTATTTCAAGGGTAAAGTCATTAATTTGATAAAATATAAACTAGTTTGATAAAACTAAATGTCAAAAAAATATTTTTTAATTTAAAAAAATTATTTCTACTCACCAAATATAAAATTATATAAAAATGATAAATCTTTTACATTTTTATTTATTTTATTTGGTTTTACCAAAATTAATTTTTAGTATGTGTTTGGATAATGATCATGTAATGAGTGATTTTTTTATTGATATTTTTAAATGGTTATATTTGTTGTTAACAGATATTTTTGGATAGTTATTAAGCTTTTAATGTATAATCGATATGTTTAATATATAAAATGTTTTTAGTTTTAAATTTTTTGGTTTAATGGATTAGTTTGATAACAATATTAAAGTTGTCGTCATATTTGATTTTTAAAAAAAAAAAAACTAATGTAATGAAAATAAATATAAAAAAATTATTTAAAAAGATTATTTCTACCTCCAAAAAGATAAAATTATATAAAAATGATGTGTTTTAATTTTTTTTTCACCAGTTTAATTTTTAGTTTCATAGAAAATTTTTCTAAAAATAGATTTTGAAAACCAAACCAAACAGAACTTTATAACAAAATAAGTTCAAAAATTATTCATTAAAAAAAAAAGCCATTATATTTCAAACAACATATATGTTAACTAACACAAACAACATAAGTTGTATGATGACTTTGCTTTCAAATGGGATAATAATGCCTTCAATTGTCCTTATTTAGAACGAGATTCAACATTCATGATTAAATGTATTACAATTGAAAGGTTATTGATCAAAGTGATACAAACCCCAAATTATAGGGACTGTTAATATAATTCACCCGACAATTTATGATCTAGAACTTTTATATACTTAAAAAACAATTACAATTTTAGTTTCTAGAACATTATCTGTATAATGTTCATCGACAAAATTTGGTTGTAAAATCAAATTGAAATACTTTTTACATATTGGGGATCAAAGTGATATAATTTAAATATTAAGATCAAATTAAAATAAGTTATATATATATATATATATATTTGTCAATAGATAGGAGAATAATTATACTATGAGAAATACTTATATTTATATCATCAAACATACCACTATTCTATCTATCTATATATTATATAAGGAAAATGAGATTTCTAACCCACAAACCTTGTGGGAGCTCCAAATTCACAATTTAAATTTCATAATTTTTTGATTTTGAAAAATTAAAAAATCTTCTATTGGCTAACTCTTATTCAAGCTAAAATAAATAAAAATTAATATCCCTTGATTTATAACTTTCAAATGAAAATTATATAAATCTAAAAAAAATGAAAAATATACTAATTCATTTCAAAATTCAAATTTAAAGGTCATCAAATATGGAAAGCAATCTATTAATTTAAATATAAAATTGGCACAATATAAATTTAAATTTATAATGATCTATCTCATGATTTATAAGTTTTAAATACAAATTTAAAATTATCATAATTAGCTCATAGTTTTTGTATTTAGGAACAATAATAGTGACGTTGAGATTATTTATATATTTTACAAAAAAATGTTTTTAAGAAGAGATATCATAAAAATGTTTTATGAGAGTTTCAAAATTTCATACAAAAGCTATATGTTATTATAATTGAAAAACGTTGTCATCTTATTAAAACTTAAAGTTGCAATTCCTTTTTTTTTTTTGATTTTTGATTTTGTTTAATTTTTGTTAATATGTGTCACAATATGATTGGTTTATAAATTAATTTTAAATTTAGATTCTTCCTTAAATTATGTTACCAAAATAAGATCAATATTAATTCCTTAATTTATGCAACTTTTATTAAATTATAAAATAAAATTTTGAATTTAAATTCTTTTTTAAATTATGTTACTACAATTAGAATGAGATCAATATTCACATGTGTCATAATAATGTATCATAATATTATTAGTCTAAATATAATATGTTATTAAATACACATATTCAAATTACTAATCACTATTAAAAGTTTATAGTTTTAGTTTTTGTCATTTTTGGTTTTAAATTTTATAAAAAAAAATTATATCCTTCTAAACTATAAGGACTTAAAACAATAATTTTTTTTAATGCAAATATTCTTTTTAACAAAATACAAAAATATTAAAAAAAATGAATGACTTTTTTAACAATTGTCAAACATAATGAATTCTATTATTATTATTATAATATTTTTTATCTCAATTGTCAATTAAACGAATTAAAATAAAAAAAAAATTTTTTTGCTTAAATAGTTAATAAGTGACTTTTGTTAAAATCAAATAAAAATAAACAATTATTTATTTATTTATTAAAAATGATAAAAAAAAAATTAAAAAAAAGAGTTACATGTAATAATTTATTGTTTCTGCAATGTTACAGACCCATATTTTCACTCACAATGATGTGATAAGGGAGTTTGGTCCCATGCCATTGAGTGTATAACAAATTAAGAGTTGATACATATAATACCACATCATTGTGGATACAATTGTGGATTTTTTTTGTGGGTCTCAAATTTTTTTCTTATTGCTTATCTAGACTTTTTTAACACTTGAGAAACATGGTAGTTCCTGTTTTATTTTTTTTTTAATCTTAGTTGTCAATTAAATAAACTAAAATAAAAAATGAAAATTTTTTGGCTCAAATTGCTAAAAAGTGAGTTTTGCTAAAACAAATTGAAATAAATGTTATTTTCCTAATAAAAGTGATGGTTTGCGAAATATCATTTTTTATTTAAAAATAAATAAAGATTATAGGTGATAATTTATTGGCCATCTATAATTATTTTCAAATCAAATGAGAATACTATTTTAAATTTTCTTTTTAGTTTTTTTTTTATTTTTATACAGATACTTTTATTTTGTAGAAATTTAATTTTATTATATTTAAATATTTAATAATATTTTTTAAATTAAAAATAATTTTTGAAAAATCATATTTAAATTATTTTATGCCATTATAAAATATAATATTTTTAATATCAACTTATTCGATGATCTATTTCTAAAAGGTGTATTTACTTTTGTTCATTAATATTAAATTTTTAATAAGTCTTATTTATTATGGAAAAAAAAATAGCAAATAATTTTATATATTTATATATATAATTTTGTTTCGATTGGTTAGGTTATTTGGTATCTCTGTTCAAGTTCATTCAAATTTATTCGAATTTTTAAATTTTATATAGATTCTCATCGAATTAAAAATTATGTTACACAATCTTTACAAATCTACAGGCTTGACTCGAGTTGTTTGGGTTTAACGCACCCAAATTTATAACTTTAACAAGAGGTTAAAGTTACATTATTGAAGCTATAATAAATTAAAAATTGATACATAAATTGTGATAAAATTGTAAAACTTAAATTGTAAGTCATAATATATATATATATATATTTTTTTTAATGATCATAATTTACATACAAAAATCTAACTATTTATATTATTTTATATAAATATATTTTATTAAT
The DNA here is from genome assembly GCA_025200525.1 of Camellia lanceoleosa. NCBI lineage: Eukaryota > Viridiplantae > Streptophyta > Magnoliopsida > Ericales > Theaceae > Camellia > Camellia lanceoleosa. The sequence continues at coordinate 135,506,472 of CM045770.1, read as the reverse complement.
TTTTTCACATGCTGTGCATAGCACGAGTTTTTACTAATTCACAATAATTAGAAAGTTAATAAAATCTAATAACTAATGAGCCCAACAATAACTATTGCTAATCATATATGACTTTCATAATAGGAAATAAATAAATCAACCATAAAAAATATTAAACTCTTAAAAATTAAATATAAAATCTCACAGTGCTACAGGACCACTAAATTAATGTAATTTAAATATTGATAATTAAAATCGTACAAAATTAAATAAAAAAGAAAATCAAAATTGATGATTACATACCTAATGAAATCTTTAAGTTTATTGGGGGGTTTGTTTGTGGGTTAGGAGACCAACATTATTTTAGAGGCGGCCCCATGATACGTGGCGTTGTAGAGAGCAGTAACGCCGAACACGTGTCCGACACAAATCTTTATGCACCACCTTAAACTCTGATGACTCATACATTCATATACCGAAAATTATCGGTGTGCAATTCACTACAAAATTAGTTTAATTTTCAAGTTGTTAAACATAAATTTATTTAAGTTTAAAAATTTTGGATAAATTATAAATATATTTCCTGAGATTTACTTAAAATACAAATTATTCATAAGTTTAACTCATATAGAGGGAAAGTGCAAATTTTTAATTTAAGCATCTTTAGAGAGAAAGAAAATGCTCGAAGCCTCAGCTCTTGCACACCCAATTGACAACCAAACAGACCGATCGTTAGAAGAAAAAGATCATCTGGTACAAAGCACCAAGAAGATCAAAAACTTGTCCGAGAGCACTGCTAATCAAGTTATGAACGACTCAATCGAAGCTACAACAGAGAATCAAATTTTTGTCGATCAAGGTATGAATGACTCGACTCAAAATATGACAGAGGAACAAACAAAGAAGTCTTTCAAACAAGCTCTCACTTCTTCAAAGACCAACGAGAAAGCTTTTGATCTCGATTTGGAGAGGCTGTCGGATGATGACCTTCTCACTGATAAGGAAGATAACGAGGATAAGGAGGAAGCTGATCCTTCTCAGACTGTTGGTCTAGGGCCTCATATCCCCAAAATCAAACTTCTCTCGTGTCTCATTAAGGACATTCGTAAGCCATGGAAAGATTGCCTGATAGTCAGATTGCTTGGGAAAATGCTAGGGTATAAATTTCTAGTCTCCAAACTCAATAAGGTTTGGGGATTACAAGGGGATTTTGAAGCAACTGATCTGGGCCTGGAATTCTTCCTAATCAAATTTGAAATGCGATATGATTGTGGCAGAGTGTACACAGAGGGCCCTTGGATCATAATGGACCACTATTTAACGGTCAGAAGATGGGAGCCTGACTTCAAACCATCTGAGGTTGAAGAAGTAGCTACGGCTTTATGGGTTCGATTTCCATAACTTCTCATTGAATACTACAACGAGAAAGTACTTTTCCACATAGCTAAAGCCATTGGAAAACCCCTTAAGATCAATCTAAATACTGTTATGTCTGTTCGGGAAAGATATGCATGTGTATGTGTGGAAGTGGATCTCACAAAGCCATTAATTTCGAGATTTGCTATAGGTAAATATACATATATAATGGAATATGAACATTTACATTATTTTTGCTTTCAGTGTGGTAAAGTTAGACACCGGAAAGAGTACTGCAGCAGCAAGCCGGTGCCGGAGTTGGTGAAAAGGAATTCAAAAGCTATAGCTAACGGTCATGATATTGGGTCCAATCCAACTCCAACGGCTAGCTCCTCAGGGAAACAAATTGCCTCGGGCACAGAACACTCTGAAGAGTTTGGGCCTTGGATGTTAGTGAACAGAAGAAACAATCGAACCAATGTCACTGGTAGGCAACCTAGACCTAGCACTGCTAGTGTTAGAAGATCTGCTAATAGGTTTGGGCCTCTTGCTAAGAATAGACACAGGGAAGGAACTACAGATCGAGCCAAGCATAAAAACCCAATGGGCCCTAATATGGAAGGTGCATATGGAAAAGAATCATCTAGCGAGGCAGGCAATCCTAATGTAGCATAGAGAATCTATTTTGAAAGACAACAAGATGGAAAACAACTCAACAAAGACAAGACCACAACTGGTGCAGCACAAGCAAGACCTGAGAATACTGCAGCTAGCCTGTCACGACCCCAAACCCGCCCCTATAGATTTAGCATTGTAACCGGCCAGTAATCCTTGGATTACCGAAGGCCTCAGAACTGATTAGCAAAATTGAAGGGCTAGCGAAAGCAAATACATAAATATAATTGTCCAATGAGCTGTGCTGACTTATATGAAACGGAATATTTGAAACTTTATATATGCATTCAGTAGTCATTCATACATTATACCCACACACATTAAAGTATCTTAAGTACAGCCAACAAAACTAACAAGTTTCATATACGGAAACGATCGGAACTTAACACATAAAACGCTTCGGGAACCTCCACGTGAGGCACAATGGTTGGCTGACAACAGAACACAGATCCAGACAAAAGCCTTCAGGCTCCACTTATACATATATATACACACAATGAGCTAAAGCCCAGTGAATAACATTAACGTAAAGGGGTTAGTGAACGAAATCCGAACATGTCATAAGCGCAAAACAGATCATAGCATAAACATTCTTGTATCTGAACATAATAATGGTACATCCCATAGAACACATCACAAATCGTCTTCCGACTAGAGTAATCGGTTCCGGATACCGATTAAACGTATAACACCACAATAAAGTGGCTAACGAGATCTCGTAAATGCCATGTATGTCATGGACCCGCATTATCATGCTGTCCCCCATGACTTGGGACTATCTATAGATGCCATAATAAATTTCAAACATGGAACATTCGTTTACGTAAACAGATAGCATGTCAGAAATAATAACTTAACATATAACATTTGAAACATAATTCATATGAACATATCTTTACAGAAATGTTACTCACAGTGGTTCCCGTAAATGGTCAATCAATCCTCGGACGTTGACCTACAAATACCAAGGTATATAACACAAACATATCTTATCATTACACATGTACTTGGCCAAATGCGGCTTAGCTTTCGATACGTTGATTCTTATTCTTTCTTATCACAATGCTAAAACACACACACACCTGCAATTTTTTAACTTAGTACATTCCTTTCTTAGTGTGTTCCTAATCCATAACCTCATTACTATGGCTTAATTAAGGCTTTGGAATGCCTAAGATGCAATGAGGATGCCAAAATGTGAATTGAAACACTTAGTAAAATTTCTAAAAACAAGGTCCCCGCTCCAGCGTAGCTTTCCTCGCTCGAGCAGACATGCAAACATGTGATGGGTCGCTCGAGCATAACTTCCTTCGCTCGAGCGGCCTGCAAACTTGGAAAAAGTACTGGTTGGTCTCAATCCACGCTCGAGTGGATCAACAATACACAAAGGGGTTCGCTCGAGCGTCCAAGTGGTCGCTTGAGCGAAGCGCTCATGCCTACAAAAATACTGAGGGCTCGCATTCTCCGCTCGAGCACAGGTTTCCTCGCTCGAGCGGACTGTGAAATTCTGGGTTACCAAAAATAGAGTTTGAGCTTCAAAATGCAATTTTAATGGCTTCACTCATGCGAAGCTTGATCAAAACACTCGGAAAACTTTTCTAAGACACAAATATATGATCATTTACAAACCCTTAGCTCAAGACTCATGGATTTAGCTAAAATTGAGTTCAAACTTCCATATATATAAGGTTTATAAACTCTTTTCCTCAAACAAAATTGAGCTCAAAGGCTCCATGCATGAGGGAAAATCCTTTTCAAAACATGAATTTAAGCTTTAAAACATGATGAATTATACATGCATGTGCCAAATAACTTATGATAACAACTTAGATGCTCAAAATCAAACTCAAATGACAAACCCCTACATATATATACATGCATGTGAAATTATAATCAAATTCTCCATCGTCTTGACAATCATATGTAAAATACATGCAATGATCATAACAACTCCATGAATGCATCTTTATAACACAAATTCTTCATGAATTATAGATTAAATGATCACCAAAAGCCTTCAATTAGCTAGATACTTGCACAATCTTGAGCTATTCTAGCAAAATCCTCCACTTTACCTTGAATTTCTCCTTCCCTCTCTCTAGAATTGTACTCCCTCTCTCTCTAAAATAAGTTCTCAGAATTTTGCACTCAAGGAATGAGGGAAATGAACTCAAGAATAAGCTTAAAGGGTCACATATATAGTCATGATGCCATAACACATTAATTAGTACATAAGGCTTGCCAAACGCAACTTAATGAATCGTTCTGAATCAATTTTTAATAAAATCTGCTACATGGTTCTAAAAATTCCGAATAACATATTCATGTAACTAATTTCAATTTCGGATGCTGATAAAGCTTTCAATTTTCATATTAAAGCGGAATTCCAGACAGATATTTCTACAAGTAACAGATAGAAAGACAAAGATCATGCAAATTACATAATAAACCCATAATTTATTTTATCCACTTAATTAACATTTTTAATTACCGATTAGTGGCTAATTGCGGATCGGGGTTATTACATAGCCCCATTCCTAGCCTAGTGCAAGCTACTGGTGATGACTTTACTATTATGATGGCAGATATTTATCCACCTAACTTTTCTTTATTACCATTCAACCCCGCCACAGCCCAAATTCTTGATTTCATCTCTCTTTCACCCTCCACTGGAAATCCTCAAACCTTATCCGTTAGTTTTGAGTTAAAACATAAACCACCTGATAGAAACAATGAGCACCTTCAGCACCACCGAGGATCCGGAGATACCAGTAGCTCAAACTACCTGAATGAGACACAGCTTGGTGGGATCATACCTTGAACCAGAGAGCAAAGCCATTCACCTAGTAAACGTAGAATGGTGGATCGAAGAGATAAGGCTGAACATCGAGCCCAAGTGGGAGAGCGTGGGCGGAAGACCACTGCAAGCAACATAGATGGCAGCTCTAAGGCCATCAGAGCTATCTAAGAAGATTGTGTGTGATTATATTGGCCTGACTAGTTCAGACCCATTACCTAATCTTCCTAATTGTTCATCCATGAATGTTATGCTATGGAACTGTCGGGGAGCTGGCAATAAAATCTTCAGGCAAAATTTCAGAGAACTCGTTAGACTTCATTACCCTAATGCTGTGGCTCTATTTGAAACAAAAGTCCTTTTTAGTTCCATAGGTCTCTTTTTCAATTAGTTGGGGTATACTGCCTCTATCATTGTTGACCCTGTTGGGCGAGTTGGCGGTATATGGCTAATTTAGGATCCTACCCAAGTCTCTGTTAGTGCACATATTGCCAACTCCCAACTTATTCAAGCTACTGTGAAATGTGAGAGTTTTGAAGAATGGGTTCTTGTTGCAGTCTATGCCAGTCCTAATCCTGGCATTCGTCAAAACCTCTGGAATGATCTAGAGAACACTTCAAGCTCAATGATTAGGCCTTGGCTTATTGCAGGTGATTTCAATGATATCATGGGGCAGAATGAACGAAGAAGTTATTTCCAAAACAATCAGAACTACCAATGCAGAAAGTTTCTTGATAATATTAACCGCTGTGGACTTATGGACATTGGTTGCTCATGACCGAAATTTACTTGGTCCAACAATAGCCAGGGAATGGCTAATACTATGGAAAGATTAGATCGAGCTCTCTGCAATGTAGAATGGAGAACTGCATTTCCTGAAGGAGTAGTCCGAAATCTCCTTCGTACATATTTAGATCATGCACCTATTATGGTCCATACTGAAGGTATAACTAAACTCTCTCCTATTAATCGTCCCTTTCGTTTTGAAGTAGTTTGGCTTTCGCATCCTACTTATAAAGATATAGTTAAATCTTCTTGGAATCATTCATCTTTTATCCAAGATAACTTGTTTTCTGTTGCTTCCAATTCCCTCACTTGGAACAAGGAGGTTTTTGGTAACATTTTTAAAAGAAAAAGGTGGCTTTTATCTCGTATTGAGGGAATTCAAAAAATTCAAATTTCTTCCTCTTATTTTTCTCATAACCTGTTTCGTCTAGAAAAGGATCTCATTGTTCAATATAACAAAACTCTATTTCAAGAAGAAGTTCTTTGGTTTCAAAAATCTAGAGCGAATTGGATCACTAAAGGTGAGAGAAACACTAAGTTTTTTCATACATCTGCCATTACTAGACGTAAAAAGTTAAGAATTGATTCACTGAAAGATAAGCATGGTGAGTGGATTAACAACCCCTTATTAGTTAAAAATCATATCCAGAACTATTTCACTTCCCTATTCAATTCTGAGCCTGCTAATACCTTTGACCATTGGTGCAATATTACCACTCATAAAATTTCGCATGATGAAAATAATCTTTTGTTGAGAAACATTTCTACTGATGAAATTTGGAAGGTTGTCAAGAACATTAGTGCTTTCAAAGCCCCTAGGCGTGATGGATTTCAAGCTATCTTCTGTTAAAAATTTTGAGATGTGATTGGGGTTAATGTTTGTGATTTCATTAAGAATTGCTTCCAATCCAAATCTATACATCCTGCTGTAAATCAAACCCTTATTGCCCTTATTCCCAAAACTGCAATGCCTGAGACTATCAAGCAGTTTCGCTTTATTAGCTTTTGTAATGTCTCTTATAAAATTTTGTCAAAAATTTTAGTGAACCATATTAGGCCTTTTCTCAAGGATCTTGTTAGCCCTACTCAAAGCAGTTTCATTCCTGGTCAATCCACCCATGACAATATTATCATTACTCAAGAACTGATTCATACTCTTAGACACAAAAAAGGTAAGCATAGAGGGCTTATTATCAAGCTTGACCTTGAAAAGGCTTATGATAGAATATCTTGGACTTTTTTGAAAGCCACTCTTGAAGAATTCAATCTTAACCAACATTGGATAGATCTTATAATGTCTTGTGTTTCTTCTGTGAACTTTTCTATTTTATGGAATGGTGAAACCATGGATAATTTCAACCCAGGAAGGGGCTTGAGACAAGGTGACCCTCTTTCACCATATTTGTTTGTGTTTTGCATGGAACGACTGTCCAATATGATCAGAGTGCAGGTGGAAGGTGGAAGCTGGAAAATGGAAGGGGCCTAAAGCCTCAAACCATAGTCCACCCATATCACATCTATTCTTTGTAGATGACCTCCTTCTCTTTGTTATAGCTGACCAGTCTAACTGTGATACAATCATGGAAACCATGAATGAATTATGTTACATCTTCGGGCAGAAAATCAACCTGCAAAAGTCTAAAATGTTCATTTCCCCAAACATCCACAGAAATTTAGCTAAGGAGCTGAGTTTACTTTGTGGTATAAGTCTGACTCAAGATCTTGGTAGATACCTTGGTGTTTCCCTTATCCACAGTAGGATTAGCAGAAATATTTACAATGGAGTCATTGAGAAAATCCAAAAAAAGTTGCCCTCTTGGAAAGCTAAGGCTTTATCCCTAGCAGGTAGGACTACTGTGATCCAGTTTGTGTCATCTTCTATACCTTCCTATATCATGCAAACCTCTAAACTCCCCCAAAGCATTTGTAAACATATTGATAAGCTTAATAGAAATTTCTTATGGGATGATCTTGAAGGAAGGAAGAAAATTCATTTGGTAAATTGGAAACAAGTTTGTAAATCTAAACAAGAAAGAGGTTTGGGTCTTAGAAGGGCTGAAGACCAAAACCTAGCCTTATTGGCAAAATTGGGTTGGAAGCTAAATTCTGAAACTGATACTATTTGGACCAAGGTTCTCAGAGGAAAATACTTACATAACCATTCTTTTTTCAGACTGGCCTAATAATAAGAAGGCATCACAAATTTGGAGGAGCATTATGAGGACTAGGGATATTTTAGCAAAGGGTACCAAATGGATAGTTGGTAATGGCAAAAATATTTCATTTTGGAAAGATTGGTGGTGTGGAGATGGGCCTCTTGATTCTATTGTTCCAGGACCACATACCCAAGAAGATGTCAAAGTTGCTGATATGATCAATGAGGAAGGGGATTGGGACTTGGATAGGGTCAACAGTATTCTTCCTTTTTCTATACAGCACCTCATCTACCAGATTCATCTCCCTGCTTTTGTTGAATTAGGAGACAACCCCCACTGGATTGGCTCCTCCAGTGGTGATTTCTCTGTTGGGGTTGCCTATCTTTTGATTTCTAATCAAGCATCTACACATGAAAATAGCCTAGCTATCTGGAACTAGATCTAGAAATTAAAGATCTCCTGGAGGATATCAAATTCCTCATGCACAGATGCAACTGTGTTGTTAGTCACATACCTCGTGAAGGGAACCAATGTGCCGATGGTCTTGCAAATATGGGAGTGCATCATGGAGAAAATCTAGTAGTTCTAGAAGACCCACCCAATGATCTTGTTAGTCTGCTTGTTGCAGACATAGTTGGCCTCTTTTGTGAAAGGGCTTAAGCTTGTTTAGCCCTCTTTTTGGATTGTTGTTTGCTGTTTCTTTTTTCTTTCTTCTGTAATCCTTCTTTTGAATCAGAAAAAAAAATACGAATTATTCTTATAGTTTACAAAATTATAAATATCTCTATGTCATAATTTTTTATTTAACAGAAGTAATTAAAAAAATGAAATTTCTAACTGTTCACCTATACAATAATAAAATTATCTGAATTATTAATGGAAATAAAATTTTAACATTATTAAAAACTGTTACTTAATTTGATGATTTATTAATAAAAAGACCTATTTGTTATGAAATTAGAAACTTTATGGGACATAATGTAATTTCTAGAACCACAGAGGATAATTTGTAATTTAATATGTGTTTGTAATTTACCCAAAAAATTTATAGGATTAAGCGAACTTGTTTTTTACTTATTTATTTTTGTAAAAGTACTTACATTTTGTTAATGAAGGGGTTTTGTGAGAAAAGAAAGAAATGTTAAGAGTAAAAAATTTATTTATTTGTTTAGATGGTTAAGTATGTGAGAAATAATGAGTGATAGTAAAAAAATTCTCACCAAATTTATGTTTTGTTCCTCACCAAAAGTGGTAATATTTGCTAAAAAAGAAATTAGTTTTAGAGTAATGCTAGAGATACTAAATTTTTTACCAAACAAATTGTGGATCCCACACCCATATGAGATATTTAGTCATTTGTTTGGTAGAAAATTTAGGACTATAGCATTTTCCTTAGTTTTAATGAAAATTTTCTAAAATACCAATATTATCCTTATGCAAAAAAATAACTTATTAATATGAAAAATTATTTTGATAAAATAAAATAAATATATATTTTTTTCTTTTGTCTTATTTATTTTATCCAAACAATTTCCTTCAAATATAATAATGAAAAACTATAATCAAATTTTTTCATTTTATTTTCTGACTTACGTGAGAAACCACACCATTTCTTTTCTCGCTCATCCAAACAGAGTGTTAAATAAATTCGTAAAAAATTACAGTACATAATTTTATGGTATTACGATTACACCAGAGCATTTCCCTACTTATACAAACCAAAACTCAACTCTGTTTCATGAACATTCAAAATAGAGGAATGTTAGGAATCATGAAAAAATATTATGAAATGCATTATGAAAGTTTTTTTATTTTGGGCAAATTACATATACCTCCCTCGAGATTTAGCTAAATTACAAATACCCCCTGAGGTTTTGGAAATTACAGATACCCCCCTAAGGTTTATATTTTCATAACAAATTGTCCCATGAGGTTTATATTTTCATAACAATTTGCCCCATAATTTGTTATGCAAATAGTACCTTTAAGGAGGTATTTGTAATTTCTCAAATCTTAGGGAGGTATCTGTAATTTTGCTAAATCTCGAGAGGGTATATGTAATTTGCCCTTTTATTTTTTGATTAGTATGTGGTGTTTTATTGTATGTGTAATCCAAAGATAGAGAATCTTTCATGACATTTTTTTCATGATCCCTACATATTTGACATTGCATTTAGGTTGGTGAAGCAACAGTGAAGAAACAGAGACCGACAATACAGTACAATACCACCACCACCATCATCGTCATCATCATCTCCTTCTCTCAGGTGACTCTGAAATTCCTCAAAATAAAACCCTAATACCTATTTATTTTCTTTTCTCCACCCTATGAACGCAGTCACACATATCTATGTATGTATATGTTTTTATACGATTGTGTTTTTGTCATTTTTGAATGTTTGTGCTAGTTCTCCAACTTTGGCTCATTTGATTCTGTCAATTACACTTTTTTAAATCATGAAATGGTGTATCATGGTAGAGAACTTGGTCACATTGATTGATTTCTTGAAATCTTCATGAACTGAACCCTTTCATGTTTAGAAATTTTTATTTATTATTATTATTATTATTATTATTATTATTTTCAATGAAAAGGAAGGATGTATGGTGGAATTTGATGGGTGTAATGATGTTTTTGAAAGGGTTTCAAAGCGGTGTAATTTGGTATTTTTGATTTGTTTATTATTTGGGTATACTTTGAAGGATAATTTGTGAAAAAATATAGAGTTAAAGTAAATTATAACTATTTTAATAGAGTGTATTGAAAAATTGACCATAGAATCCCTTTTTTTTAGGGATAGCATTTTAGTTCAATCCGCAAGAGTCTACCCATACTTGCCCGAATTGGTGGATTTTACCCAACATGACACTTATGTAGGGTGGGGGTAAATTATATTTTGGTCACCCATAATGGGGGTGGGGTGCGGCAGGGGGATGGTATCTCTTTCTCGATCCAAACCCGATTAATTAATAATATATATATATATAAAAGGATTCAAAATAGGGTTTGGTTATGGTGTGCAACTTACACCTTACACCTTATTCTTTACACTTACACATTATACTTACACCTTTTATACCTTACACCTTACACCTTTTGTGTAAGTGGCACATGGTGTGCAACTCACTTACACCTTACACCTTACATTTACACCTTACACTTACACCTTACACTTACACTTACACCTTACACTTACACCTTTTGTATAAGTGGCACATGGTGTGCAACCCACTTACACCTTTTGTGGGTTGCACACCTAAGAAAACTCCTTCAAAATATCATTCATTATATTTTGAAATTCACTAGGTGTATTTTTTAATCCAAAAGGCATGACATTCCATTCATAGTGATCAAAGGGTGTAGTAAAAGCAGTTTTATATCTATCTTTAGGATGAATTTGGATTTGCCAAAAGCCACTTTTTAAATCAAATTTACTAAAAATGACAGCTTGACTAAGTCTTTTAATTAAGTCTTTTTTATTAGAAATTGGATATCTAATCCATTCTAAAACTTTATGTAATGGTTTATAATTAATGACTAGGCGAGAGACACCTCATTCTAATTCAGCATTTTTATTAACATAAAAGGCGAGGCAAGACCAAGGTGACTTGCTATGACTAATAATTTTTTTTTTAATAATTCATTAATTTCTTTTTTACATATTTCAACTAATTCATGATTCATTTGAATAGGTCTGGATTTAGTAGGAATTTGTCGTTCATTAAAATGTTTAATATATGGAAGTGTAACTACATGTTTTTTCCTATGCCAAAAGGCAGTGGTTAGAGTTGAACAAACAGTTGTTTCTAATTTTAATTTAAATTCTTCAATTTGAGATATAAGAATTGGGTTAGTTAATTGTTGTTCAATTCTTTTGTAATTAATTTCTTCTTTGAGGAATCTTAACTGACGAGTTAATCGATTAATGGATTGGAAAATAGAACCATCTTTTAATTTATTTAATTCAAGAAATTCAGGAGGAGATAAAAATTTAAAAGTTGTATGGCGAAGGGCTTGAGTAGTTATTCCCTGATTGGAAGTAGTAAATGGATATAGCAAAAATATAAATGGTGTTCCTAAAATAACTTTATCAGTCATATTTCGAACTAAAATAAAAGATGTTTTAAAACAAACATTGTTCCGGCAAATATAGACTTTTGGTAATTTATATTTAATATACATTTGACTACCATTAGCAGAAGTAAATTTTTCAGTAGTTTTCTCATAATATTTAGTAGGAATTAATCCTTCTTGAATACAATTAAGATCAGCACCAGTATCAATAAGAGCAATAACTTCGAATTCAAAATCATTAATTACTAGTTTAATTTTGGAGTACCATTTTTGAATATGTATTTTATTCAGAAGATTTAATCTTTTGTTTTCATGATCAGAGGAATGAGTGGATCGATTATCAAATAAAAGATTATTAGGATTAGTATGTTCAGATTCATTATCAGATTCTTCTGGGGAAATGGCATCATTAGCTTGGAAATTATCTAAACTTTTATTAATTTTTAAAACAGTAATTTCATCTTCTAATAATTTATCTTTATTTTGTAAATCTTTGATTAAATGTTTGATGTGATTAATCTCTTGTTGTAAATCTTGAAGAGTAATTTCTTTTGATTTATTTTTAAATCTTTCCAAAGTTTTAGATAGACTAATAATTGGTTTGTCAGGTTTCAATTTCTTATCAGTTAATAAAGATTTTAATTTAGCAGTATATTTCTGTTTTAATTCTGGATCCTCTAATCGACTAATTAATTCAATAAAGGCAGTTTCTTCTTGATATTGTTTGGTAAGGACAACGAGTTGTTTAATTGGTTTACAGCAAACATCATTACATCCTAATTCAATATTATTATCAGAATTATTACTAGATGAATGGTAATCAGAAGATGTATCTTGAGGATTACTAGAATTATTATCAGAATTACTAGCAGATTGGTTTAATTGGAAGATTTCAAGTAATTGATTTTTTGATTCATCATTGATTTGGAGTTGATTAACTTTTTCTTTTAATTTTTGTTTTTCTTTGCATTTATTAGAATAATGACCCTTTTTACCACAATTATAACAAGTAATATCTTTAGTAGATTTAGATTTTGGATGATTTCTTATAATATTTCTTTTTGGGTTTAGTATAAAATTTATCAGTTGATTTGGAAGGTGAATAATTCTTTCTATATTTAGTAGAATATTTTTAAGAAGACGTATGTTTATTGTATTTATGTTTTTTACGACGAGAATGTGCTACAGCAGGTAAACCATATTGTTCGCAAAAAGTTACCTAATTCATATTTAGCTTTATGTTTATCTTTAGCAGCTTTTTGACTAAGTTTAAGATCAATATACATTTTTAAACCTTCGTTTTGAATAGTACTAATAATATCACCATAAGTTAGATTATTATATTCAATAACACCTGTAGGTTGACTAAGTATATCCCTAATTTTGTGGGCAAAGAGACTAGGTAATCCATTAATAAATTTTTCTTTCCAAAATGATTTAGTACAATCTTTTCTTAACATAACTCTAGAGGTAAATACATCTTTATACCATCTAAAATCACTTAATGTAGGACAAGTAAGATTACTAAGTTGATCATGGATACGAGAATAAATATTAGTAGGAGTACCTATAAAATGTCGAACTATGGTATAAATTAAGGTATTAATACCATCAGGTTTATAGTAGCCAATATTTTTATCAAATATAGGTAAATAATTTCATCTTTTTGACTTGCATGTAAAATCGATTCTCGTTGATCTTCAGTAAGATATTTTTCCTACCAAGATTTGAGCATGGCAGTAAAACCAAAGGTGATCAAGGAGACAATTTCAGGTTGAGTGTAATCAGGGTAATTACCAAGATAACTATTTGCAACCATAGATAAGTGATTTAATTTTTGGAGGATTTGATCTTCACTAAGACCATCGATATTCCATTCGTATAACTTTTTAACAGATACAGAAAATTGATTACTAAGATTAGTTTCTTCATATTGGAGATCAGGTGGTGTGGGATGAGAATACCAATTTTTGGTAAGAGTGGTAGGTTTAGGATAATGAAGTTTATTAAGATTAGTTGATTGAAATTGTTGAGCTAAGATATTAATTTCATTATCAGTTGTATTAGTTTTTGATTGAGTAGAAATAGGTTCTAGAGTAGGTTGTTGATTTAAAATAGTAAGACCTTTTTCAGTAGAAGGAGAAGCTATTTCAGTAGTTAATTTAGAAAATAATTGTTCGACAACTTTAATAGTAGAATTATCTTTAGTTATTAGACTATCTCGTTTAGACCAATTACTAGGTAAATTTAATATTGGTTGGTCTAAAGTTTTACTAAAAGAGGTATGGTTAGCCGAATAATCTTCTAAGTTAGTTTCTATTTTATCTAATTGTTTGCCAATAGTTTTTAGACATTGATTGATATAATTATTTTGTTTAATAACTTTTTTGATTTCAGGGTCAGTGCCAGTTAATTTAAAAAGAGAAGCCTGAATAGTAGATCATTGATGTTCTATAATTATGGTAGATAAGGGAGGATGACTAGAACTAACAGTAGTGTTAGAGGAAGTTTTCCATTTATGTTTTGTTATTGTTTGAACTTCTTTATAATGGTCTTCTAAATATTCAAAGAAAAGAATTTCAATTTTATGTTCAATCATAAATTTGTACCATTTACGAGTAATTTTAGATTGTTGATCAGAATCATATTTAAGCCTATAAGTATGACGTTTGGTTTTATTAATTTTAGATTTAAATTCAATGTGTAATTTATCAAGATTAGGAGCAAAAGATTTACTAATGGTCATTAATTGAGAATTGATTGGAGATATAACTTCGAAATCAATTTGGGTTGGGGAATCTTGCGATTCAGTGTCATCTTCAAGTAAATGTGTGTGTTTTGAATAAGCAGGTTTACTAATTTGAGAAGTGGTGGAGTTATCTACGCCTTTCATTTTACTATGAGAAGTTTGACCAATATGAATTTGACTATTTTTTTTGAATAAAGGTGTATTAAATATTTCATCTTCAGTTTCAACATCAGTAGGTATGCTAGAAGTACTATGACGAGAAGATTGAGATCGATTAAATTTAATCCTAACAGATCCATCAATAAATTATTGTATATCTTGAATATTTTGACAAGTAGATTGTCTTTGATTATGTTTGTAATTTTCATTAACTGTAACCTATTGGTCGGGGAGAGTAATATTTTTCCATTCAATCATTTGAGGAATATTTATATTAGTATTATGATTACTACATTGGATTAGTAAGGTTTTTGTCTTTAGGACTTTTATGTAAGGCTTGAACATTTAAATTGATTTTAATACATTTGTAATAAACACGATAAATTAAAGCAATATTATGAACATTTTCTTTCATATTTGTAAATGAGCCATGTAATTGAATATTTAGAGTTAAAGCATCTAGTATATGAGGGTCTCTAATACTAAAAGTAAAATTAGGAAAACAATTAAAATGGACGGGTCCTTCGTGGAGACCAGTTTCTATCATACCCATTAAGCTATCATTATAATCAAGAAAACGAGCATCTCGTAAGCATAGTAAAATGGAAGTATTTTTACCTTGTTGTGTTAATGGTTTGATTCCAACTTGAATTAACCCTAAATGAATAAAATTATGATCAGTTTTCAAATGACGTTTAATAGTATTAGCATCAAATAATTGACATGTTTCTCTAGATTTTTCTAAAGCATAGACTTGTTCTAAAGTTTTAACATGGAGATTAACATTAAATGTATTTTGTATAAAAGTAGTTTTATAAATTTCTTTAATTGGTAAACGTGGTATATTCCAACTTAAATTAATTTTATCATTTTGTATTTCTACATTTTCTTCATTGATTACTAAACCTTGATTAGGTATAGAAGGCAAAGTTGTTGACCTAGAACTAACCGAAGAATTACTTCTAAATAATCGACTCATTTTATCTTGAAATAGTTTACAGTGAGCTCAATACATTGTCTAATTTTATCATGTTTTCACATACTATGTTTTCACACATACCCAGTTCGGAGAACCCCTAAGATCCAACACTGCCTAACCAAAGGACTTACCTAGGACTTGGGATGAAGGATGGGTGGCTAATAGCAAAGTGGAAAGACATAGATAAAATTAGGACAGATTAAGACAAAAGACTGTAAACAATTTCAACACAAGAGAATGAGTAGACACAGAAATAATGATTTAGTTAGTAACAGAAAGCAACATAACTTGACTCTGATACCAAAAGGGACGGAAGCAGAAGCATGAAGAAGGAAGAAGGAAACAACACTAAAATAAAACAGTTTAAATAATAATAAAATAGTTAAACATAAATAATATTATTATTTAATATGCATTTGACTACCATCAGAAAAAGTTAATTTTTCACTAGTTTTCTCATAATATGTAGTAGGAATTAATCCTTCTTGAATCCAATTAAGATCAGCACCAGTATCAATAAGAGCAATAACTAAAATAGTTAAACATAAATAATAATAAAATAAAACTTACAATTGTTTCCTGGAATGAAATAAATAGTTCTTCAAAATACATAACTTGAAAACGAACTTAATATTACAGAGATAGCTATTTTTTGAGGAAGGAATGCTCTCAAATTCTTTTCTCAAATTCTTTATAGAGATAGCCATTTCAGAAATAATGATTCAGTTAGTAACAGAAAGCAACATAACTTGGCTTTGATACCAAAAGGGACGGAAGTAGAAGCATGAAGAAGGAATAAGGAAACAACACTAAAATAAAACAGTTTAAATAATAATAAAACAGTTAAACATAAATAATAATAAAATAAAACTTACAATTGTTTACTGGAATGAAATAAACAGTTCTTCAAAATACATAACTTGAAAACGAACTTAATATTACAGAGATAGCTATTTTTTAAGGAAGGAATGCGCTCAAATTCTTTTCTAACTCTGCCTTATTCTTGACTGCAGAGACTCTTTTATAATCAAAAGAGACTACTGTTAGCCTTGTGAGTGAATGATTCTGACTTAAAAGGAGCATCAGGAGCACATGGGAGCTGTCTGTTGCTTTCAGTGAGTGACTAAAGTTGATGGCTGCTTTTTACTGTGCTGAATTTGTCGATTGGATGAATCATGATGAATGATAAATAGTAATGTTGACTTTTTAATGAATAGTGAACAGTAAAATTGACTTTTTTCACTATTCATTGCTTGGAGGCATGTGACTGAGGGAATCAATATATATATATATATATATCAACAGTTTTTCTCAAAAGATGAGTATTGATTGAAGTTGATAATTATAGCTATATAGAATCCAATTACTGAATTAAGCATATGGGTCCTGAGCATCTTGAAACTCGGGTCCATATGGATTTTGAGTAGTTGAACCTTCAGAAGAGTTTGAACTGTCTGAACCATCTTCTGAACTGCTGTTATCCGGGTCTGACTTGGCTTGGGCCATGAGGAGATGAGCTATTTAGAGGAGCTCATCTTTGAATGACTTGGACTTGGGCTTAACCTTTGATTTAGACTTATCCTTTGACTTGGGCTGGTTAGTACTGGGCTTTGCTGACTTGGATTTAATCTTTGATTTGGATGACTTGGGCTTGGAACAACTGGATGTGGGGCTTCCAAGATTGATTGGAGGAAGTTGGCTTCCTTGTGTTAATGGAGCAGTTGGGTTCTGCTAAGCTTTAATCATGGTAGGTGTAGGGGCATGAATGTTGATTGGGAATTCAGTTTGAACAATTTCAACAATGCGTGGAATCTTGAAATTATCCCACCATTTAACTATGTGTTGCCGGTAAATAACATCATCAGAAATACCATATTACCATTTGAATATCCAAGGGATTTTGTATTTGGATATAAAAATAAGCAATGGAGGGAATTTCCTTTGCTGAGGATTGAATGAGAAAATAGTGGAAAAATAGTTGACTTGTTCCATAATGACTGATGGGAAGATTTCTGAAATGCTTCCATACTGAGTCCACCATCGCAGAAACCAAGTAGGTAATTCAGATTTGAACTTTTGATCAAACTGGAGAAACCAAGAGTGACTATTTGACTCATTTTGATACAAGAGAACTTTGAACCAAGCATCAATGTAATCATAGTAACTGTATTGAATTGAATGACCAGGCAAATCTCTTAGTTAGTAAGGAGAACCCCAATCATCCAGAGAAACAAAGTTGTGAATATAGAGTAAATGATACACAATTTTACTTGTGTAAGTACGATCATAAATGGGTTTAATCACAATAGACTAGTGGTTGAATAGGATATCTTTATAAAAGGTAATTGTCTTTTCTAGATGGAGAGGAACGGAATGCCATCCAGGAGGGAAATAAGATTTTACCAAATCATGAACAGTATGACTCTTTGGGTGACTAGGTTCCTTGAAAAAGAGATTAGTAGTACTAGATTTAACATAATCAGATCGGGCAGATTTAATAGGGTTAGGAGGGTAAGGAGTAACTTCTTGACTAGATGAAGCAAAGGGATCAGTAGCTAAAGCAGATGTATAACTGGGCTTAGGAATATTACCAAGAATTTGGTAACGGTTAACCAATTTAGCAGGGTGATATTTGGTGACTAACTCTAAAGGAGGCGGAACAAAATGTTGACTAGATGGGACCAAGGCTTTAGAAGGAGGCTTGGGACGAGACATCTGTGAAATAGATAAATGAAATTAGCATTCACAAAGGATATCTAATTGATTAGTATGTGAATGTAAACAATTAATATAATGAGAAAGTTTCTAGCGTTGAGCTTTAATCCAATGAAACTGAATATATTGAGCACATTTAGTGGGTGAATGGGTTGATTTGAGAAAAGCAAGGCAAGAAGCAGTATGCTTAATCAGGGATTTGTAGTGTTTAATTTTCTGTTTATGGAAATAGAGGGAATAGGCATTATCCACCCTGTAAAAATTCTCTGGTAAGAAAATCATGAATAGAATTTTGACAACCAGGAATATATTCAATATCAAAATCAAAAATACTTAATATAGATTGCCAACGGGCAAAAATTTGCTTACTAGCAAGATTTTAAACATCTTTTTCTAAAACGTACTTAGCAGATTTACAATCAACATGAAGTAAAAATTTTTGATTTAAAATATCATCTTGAAGTTTACTAATACATAAAACAGTAGATAAAATTTATTGTTTAATAGTACTATAATTCTTTTGTACTTTATTCCAGACACCAGAATGAAATCGAACAATTTGTTCAGATGACTGAGGAGTGATTTTTTGGAGAAGAATGCCATCATAACCGATATCAGAGGTATCGGTTTGAATAATTTTAAAGGAATTTTCAGTAGGACTACCAAGACAAGGAAGAGACTTGACATATTGTTTAACTTGTTTAACAATAGCAGTATGAGTAGGAGACCAAGGGGTAGGATTGTCCTTTAATCGATCAAATAAGGGTTGACAAGTTTTTCTAAGGTCTTTATAAAATTCAGCAATATAGTTAAGTGATCCTAGAAAACGTTGTAACTGGGTTTTTTTCTAGAATTTCATCAAGAAATTTAGAAGCAAATTCAATAGAGCAACTAATTGGTAGAATTGTATTCGGGTGAATATCATATCCTAAAAATCTGACTTTAGTTTGGAACAATTTAATCTTAGAAGCATATATGACTAGACCATGACTTTTAATAGTATAAAAGAAAGCGGTAAGATGTTTCCAATGTTCATTAATTGATTTTGAAAAAATGAGAATATCATCTATATAAACTATGGAAAAATGACTAAATGGATTAAATATAATACAATTAGATATAAGAAAACAATACTAAAAAACTGTAACTCTGTTTAAATATAAATAAATAATAATATTAAAAGTCTCACTGTTTATATATATGGAAACAAGAGAAATTATTTAGTGTGTTAAAATTTAAATGGTTCTCAATTTTTTTTAATTATTTGAAGTGTGGTCAAGTATTCGCGGATGGGATTACAAAATTCCACCAGTAGCGAGGTTGGGGCGGGAGTGGAGTTTGAAAGTAGGAGCGAGGGGCGGAAGCGGGGACGGACCTATCTCAAACCCTGCCCGTGGTCATCCCTATCCACTTTGGACCTTTAAAATTCAAGTGGGCTTTTTCTTTATGGATTTCTAATTCAAATTGGGCCCTTTATAAAAATATAAATTTAGACCCTTAAAATTCAAGTGGGCCTTTTTCCTTAGGGATAGGTACAAGAGCTAAAATAATTTTTAGCCTTTTTTTTGTGGCCTAAAGCGGTTGTTTTGTGGGGTTGACTCCAAAATCAAGCCTATCCACAATAAATGCATGGATAAGCATGGGGAAATAAGATATGAAAGTAAACTTATTCCCACTTGAGAATGCAAGGATGTACCAGGATCAAGCTCGGTTGGAAAGGAAAAATTTTGAAATATCCCTAGGCGAATTGTGTTGTTGAAGAGACTCACTTTTTTTTGGATGGTTAAAAGTGAAGTAATGGAAAGTGTAGAATCTAAAGTTGTGTTTGATTAATGAATTTGGAAAAAGAAATGAAAAATGTGTAAAATGTTACTATATTTTATTAGTGGCATCCCCTAACTTTGTCCCCTCAATTCCACTCTCGATGACGTGGCTCAACCCCATGTGAAACGATCTCACACTCATCTCTCTCTCATTATAAAATAATAAAAATTTATAGACTAATAAAATATATTTTAGCAGGCCAAATGTATAACATCTAGGCTCCGATCAACCATTAGTGTCGTTCACAACAACCCTTTAGACTAAAATGAGTCACCGCTGTTCGCAACTATAGTCTAGATCTAAATTGAGTCATCATTCACAATCACAGTAAATTTTTTGCATAATTTAATTCATGTTCTTCCTGTCTCTTCTTCTTTCTTTCTATTATTCTTCTATCTTTTTATTCAAAACAGTTCGATTTTGTTGTTGCCCAATGAAATTTCATCAAGATAGTGAAATTACATATTAACAATGCAGAATGGAATTTCATTTACATAAATTTTACTACAAGAGTTTATTTGATTAAAATTTTACCATATTGCTAATTTTGTTACATCTTTTAGGAAATGAAATTACACTATACTTTTGGCTGTTAAATGAAAATTTTTGAAGCTTTGAAAATAATAAAATTTCATGAACTTAGCAAAGCAAAATTTTACCTTGTCAAAGAGTTGCTGGAGAATTTTACTGTGCTAAGTTATCGAAATTTCACTTCATTGGAGAGTAGTTGAAAAATGGATTGGTAGTAGTTAGTGGAAAGTTGTCACTAGTAACCGGAGATGGCAGCTAGAAGTGGCAGTGGTGTGTTTGTTAGAAGTAGTGGAATAATGAAAATAGACTAAGGGTAGTTTTGTCTCAAAAAAATTAGTATCCTTAAATTGGCAAATAGGGAAATACTATTTATACACCACTCAATCTCTCAGTCCACACAATTTTCTATTTTTTTTTATTTACAAATTTATCCCTTAATTAAATTACTTTTTTGGACAAATTCTACACAGCAACCACCATCTCTCAATATACATACCAACCATACTCTAACACTAGTGCCGTGTTGGCGCCGATACCACCCTAACTTAACCTTTTTCCCTTAACAATTGCCTTCCATCCTCCTTCTCTTTTACTGCACCCCCTTCCCGGCCTTCTTCTCTTTTGTCTAGGGTTTCAATGTCTAGTGAAATTGGAAGAAAGAAGATGAGGTTGAAGAGTGAGTAGCGATAGGAGGAGATCACAATGGCAATTGAAAGAGATGGAGAGAGAGAGAGAGAGAGAGAGAGAGAGAGAGAGAGAGAGAGAGAGATCGCGATCTAGTGGTTGAAACTGAAGAGGAGGGGGCTGTGACGACAATGGCAAAAAGAGGCATTGACGACGGAAAGGGGTTGTGAAGTAAGATAATGAAGGTTAGAGATGAGGAAGCAGTGGCGAGAGGAAGAAGAGATTGGAGAGGGACGACAATGGTGGGAGGTTGAGAGTGGTTGGAGAGGGAACGGTGTCGGTGAGAGGCGGTGGTGGCCAATAATGGTTAGGGTTAGGGTTATGGTTAGGGTTAGAGTTTAAAAGTTTGGGAAGATGATAAGGTTATTTTGGTATTATACAAAATTTAAGGGGGTGTATTGAGGAAAAGTAAAAAAATTCAAAATATATGAGGTGTGTACTGTAAGTCTTTTATGTGATATGTAAATAGAATCACCTCAACAAATGTATTTTAGTTGTCCTTAAATTAATACGAAATATTTTCATGGGTGCTTAATTAAAAAAAAAAAAAAAAATTCAAAATTCTAAAACAACTATTACTCTGTTTGTTTCCAGTTTTCAGAATTTACTTTTCAGAAAATTTTACTTGTTCTTTTTCTGTATTTTTTTTAATTCTCACTAAATTTTTTAATAAATAATTAAAAAAAAATTTTTTTTTTAGACATACTTGATATAAAATACACTTAGAAAGTATAATATTTGTGAAATTTTTTTAAAAAAAATTACTAAATACCAAAAATATAAAAAATACGAAAATTCAGTACATTTTTCATATTTTTGTATATTTATTAATTTTTTAAGATATTTTTTCACAAATAATTTACTATTTAGATACATTTAAGTAAGGTACATCTAAAAAAGTAAAAAACTTACTTAAAATTTTAAAAATATTCACTAAAAACAAAAAAAAAAAAAAACACGGAAAACAAAAAACTCAATTTTCAAAAAACTTTGTGTGAAATTTTTTTTTTTTTATATTTCTAAAAAAGTAATTGAATTATTAAAAACAATTTAGGGTGAATTATATTAATGATCTCTATAGTTTAGGATTTGTGTTACTTTGGTCCTTAACTTTTTAATTGTGATATATTTGATTTTGAATTTTAAATTATGTTTCAAATAAGGACAATTAAAGACATTATTGCTCCATTTCAAGGGCAAAATCGTTAATTTGATAAAATAAAAACTAGTTTGATAAAAATAAATGTTAAAAAATTATTTTTAAATTTTTAAAAATTATTTCTACTCACCAAAGATAAAATTATATAAAATAATAAATCTTTTACATTTTTATTTATTTAAATTTTTTTTACTAAAATTAATTTTTAGTATGTGTTTGGATGATGATTATGTAATGAGTGATTTTTTTATTGATATTTTTAGATGGCTATCATATAATAGATGGTTATATTTGTTGTTAACAAATATTTTTAGATGGTTATCATGTAATGGATAATTATTAGGCTTTTAAAGTATAATCGATATGTTTAATATATAAAATGTTTTTAGTTTTGAATTTTTTGATTGAATGGATTGGTTTAATAATAATATCAAAATTGTCGTCATGTTTGACTTTAAAAAAAAAAAAAAAACTAATGTAATGAAAATAAACATAAAAAAAATTATTTATACCCTCCTGTAAGATAAAATTATATAAGAATGATGTGTTTTAATTTTTTTTTCACCAATTTAATTTTTAGTTTCTTAGAATTTTTTTTTTTTGAAAATAGATTTTGAAAACTAAACCAAACAGAACTTTATAACAAAACAAGTTCCAACATTATTCATTTTAAAAAAAAAAGCCATTATATTTCAAACAACATATATGTTAACCAACACAAAAGCCAATGTCTTCAATTATTTTTATTTGGAACGAGATTCAAAATTCAGAATCAAATGTATCACAATTGAAATGTTATGGATCAAAATGACACAAATCTCAAACTATAGAGACTGTTAGTGTAGTTCGCCCAACAATTTATGATCTAGAGCTTTTATATACTTTAAAAAAAATAACAATTTTAGTTTCTAGAACATTTTTATCTGTACGATGTTCATCGACAAAATTTGGTTGTAAAATCAAATTGAAATACTTTTTATATATTGGGGATTAAAATGACACAATTTAAATAGTAAGATCAAATTAAAATAAGTTATATATATATTTTGTCAATAGATAGATAAATAATTATATTATAAGAAATATTTATATTTATATCATCAAATATATAGTTTGTTTATAATAATTAAAAAGTCAACAAAATCTAATAACTAATCAACCAAGTCAAGTCCAACAATAATTACTATTAATCATATATAATTCTCATAATACGGGAAAAATAAATTAACCACTATAAAAGGTATTAAATTCTTAAAAGTTAAATCTACAGGACCACTAAATTAATGTAATTTAAATATTGATAATTAAAATTGTACAAAATTAAATAAAAAAGAAAATCAAAATTGATGATTACATACCTAATGAAATCTTTAAGTTTATTGGGGGGTTTGTTTGTGGGTTAGGAGACCAGCATTATTTTAGAGGAGGCCCCATGATACGTGGCGTTGTAGAGAGCAGTAACGCCGAACACGTGTCCGACACAAATCTTTATGCACCACCTTAAACTCCGATGACTCATACATGACTCACACATTCATATCCCGAAAATTATCGGTGCGCAATTCACTACAAAATTAGTTTAATTTTCAAGTTATCCTTTGTAAGTTAAACACAAATTTATTTAGGCTCCGTTTGGAAAAAACAGAAAAAAGTTAGGTTTTTTTTTTTATTAAAATAGTCACAAAAAATAAAATAAATTTTTTAGTTTAATGAGACAAAACATCACATCTAATCTATAATCATTACATTCTTTCTCTCACAAAAAAATGAAAAAAGTCAAAAAAATTAAAAGTCATTCTCAAACGAGACTTTTTAGTCCTAGACTAAAATAATCAAAAAATAAAAAAACTGAAAAGCTAACTTACTTCCCAAACATATCCTTAAATTGGTAAAAATTTATATAATTAAGCGAGTTTGTTTTTTAGTTATTTATTTTTGCAAAAATACTTACATTTTGTTCAAACGAAGGGATTTTGTGAGAAAAGAAAGAATAAAAAATCTATTTATTTGCTTAGATAGTTAAATATGTGAGAAAAAATGAGTGATAGTGAAAAAAAAAGATTCTTACAAAATCTATGTTTATTCCTTACCAAAAGTGGTAATATTTGATAGAAAAGAAATTAGTTTTAATGAAAGTTTTTTAAAATATCAAAATTATCTTTATAATTTTTTTTTTAATAAATCAAATATAATATATATATTTTTTTCTTTTCTCTTATTTATTTTATTCAAACAATTTTTTCCAAATATAATGATGAAAAACTATAATCAATTTAATTTTTTTTTTTTTTTTTTTTTTTTCACTTAAGTGAGAAACCACAGTATTTCTTTTCTCACTCATCCAAACAGAGTGTTAGATAAATGTATAAATTACAAATATATTTCTTAAGATTTGATTAAAATACGAATCGTCTCTTATAGTTTTAAAAATTACATTTCATCCCTGAAGTTTTTAATTTCATAACAAATCGTCAATTTATTAATAAATTATCAAGTCAATTAATAATTTTTAATGATGCTAAAAATATGTTTTAATTAATAATTTAGATAATTTTATTATTGTATAGAAGATCAATTATTAATTTCATTTTTTTAGTTAATTCTGTAAATGAAAAATTCTAATAAGCGGATATTTGTAATTTTTTAAATAACAAGAGATAATTTGTATTCTAAATAAATCTTATGTATTTGTAATTTAACGAAAAGATATTCCTAAAAATTTACATAATTTTTTGGTATTACGATCACACCGGAGCATTTCCCTACTTATACACGCCAAAACTCAACTCTGTTTCATGAGCATTCAAATTTGACATTGCATTCAGGTTGGTGAAGCAACAGTGAAGAAACAGAGACCGACAACACAATACAATACAATACCACCACCATCATCATCGTCATCATCATCTCCTTCTCTCAGGTGACTCTGAAATTTCTCAAAATAAAACCCTAATACCTATTTATTTTCTTTTCTCCAACCTGTGAACGCAGTCACGCATATCTATGTATGTATATGTTCTTATACGATTGTGTTTTTGTCATTTTTGAATGTTTGTGCTAGTTCTTCAACTTTGACTCATTTGATTCTGTCAATTACATCTTTTTTAATCAAGAAAATGGTGTATTATGGTAGAGAACTTGGTCACATTGATTGATTTCTTGAAATCTTCATGAACTGAACCCTTTCATGTTTAGAAGTTTTTATTTATTATTATTACTATTTTTTTCAATAAAAAGGAAGGATGTATGGCGGAATATGATGGGTGTAATGATGTTTAACATCAGTATTGGGTATGCATAACTACAGAGGACTCTTGTGATGAGTTTTATAAGTGATATTATGTATTTATTTAGTTCTTTTATCTGGTGAGGATGTGAAATTGGTCTATAAGCTTTTGGTTTTACTGATGTTGATGACAGTTAAGAGTCGAGAATCGTGTCGATTGGTCATGGCAGTTTATAATATGTGTAATTTGCATAGAGAATTTTTCTATTGCTAGAGCTTTGATTGTTGGATCTGCGGCTTATTGAAGAGAAATGAAATATTGGAGACATAATTAATTGGGTTGATTTGGACTTTTGAATCTTTTTGTTTGATTTCTTGGTAGGTCATTTTAAAATCACTTGTCAACTGAGGTAGCCAGTTTGTTTAAACTGGCAATGTTGCACAATTTTTGTGAACTGGACCATTGAGGTTCAAGTACTGGAACGAGATACTTAGTTCTTTTGAAATGCACAAGGACAACTTAGATGTTAGTACAAGAATGCACAAGGACACCTTGTGCTATTTCTTGTATCTCTGCTTTACCAAAGGACAACTTAGAGCAAGGTACTAGTTCTGAAATGCACAAGGTAACAACATCCAAAGATACCTTTGAAGTTTCTCTCTTTCCGACCTATGCAATATGATATAGGTTTTTCCTTGAGGTGTCTTAGGTTTTTATGCTTTCTCTCTGCAATGCAGCATGTGGCCAATAGCAAAACTTCGTAGCTATAGAGAATCTCTTTCTCTTTATCGTCCAATAAATAGCACGTATTGATAACTTGAAAAGGGGAAAAATGTTTGTTCCAAATTGGTGGTAGGTAGATGTGTGCTGTAGTGATGGATACCTTCAAGTACCTCCTTAAGAGTGGCTAGGGGAGATGTGACATATAGTGTTGATTTTGTTTTGGATTGATTTTGGTGTATCCCTTGAGAAGCATTGGAGATGGTACAAAATCAATAATAGGAGAAAGAAGGCATTGGATGTTGTGCTTCTTTGCTTGATGTGGAGTATTAGGTGCAACAAGAATTGTTATTGAAGGAGTTGAGGAGATCTTGTACAGATTGAAATATACTTCTGGTATATATAGTTGGCAGGATATGTGGAAAATTTGGAATTACAATTATTATTGATTTGTACAGAAAACAAATCAAACCAAGCCTTGTGACCCAATCAGGTGGGATTTGATTACTTTTTCATCATTCTGCTCTGTCAAGGGCCATATGCTTGATTAAATTAAATAAATTCATATAATTTTTTTACTATCATGATTCACATCCCATGTAAATTTTAGTTTTTCCCCTCTCCCAACATTTCTATTTTCGGTGATCATATCACTTCTCTTTACCATTGCATTTACAAGTCTTTGTTGTAAATGACTAAACCATCTTAGTTTGTTATCTCTCATCTAGTATTACATAGATTCTTTCATTTCTTTCATAACATTCATGTCTACCATATATGACAAGGGTAAGGGTGTCGGATACTTGTCCAACACTTGATTCCAATTTAGACACTTGAATCTTCTATCTTTATATGATGTTTGAAGAAAGACAAGCTCACATTTGCTAGTAAATAATTTTTTATTGCCTCTTGCATGAATGAGAGATAGAAATTCCATATTTTTCCTAAATTATATTTAATTTCAAATATATTTCTAAATAATTTACATTATCATTTGAGTTGCCCAACATTCTATCCTGTGAAATATCGTTGACCTTATAGTAACTCTATAAATCTTTTTCCTCAATTTTGTCAATATCCATTGATCACATAATATGCCAACACCCCTTCCATCATCTTTTGTACCACCCATCACTTGCCAACTACGAAGCACATACACCTCTCCATAGGTCACATACATTTGTTTGACACAGACATACTCCAAACACGTGTTGGAAATGCTGGAGAGAGTTGGACATGCTGGTACACTTGGGATATGCTAAGGACATGTTGAAGACAATTTTTTTTTACTAAGATAACATAGTATGGTTGATGAATGTGATGAAATCAAATATTTGACATAAAACAAATATAAAATATTTAAAAATATGGCGTATAATAAATATATAAATTTATATGTTTTGCAAATGTCCCCAATGTGACTTGTCATTTTTTTGAAAATTTACGTGTGTGTGTCTATGTTATGTCCATGTTGTATCATCTGTTCATGTTCATGCTTCTTAGCTTGCCACCATGAAGCATTTGTTGTCTTCATATTTGCTACTAACTTCTTTTTCTTTTATCCCCTATATTCTTTTAGGCTCCTCTTTTTTCCTTGGAAACATGGCCACTGCATTTATTGCTCTCCTACTCTTGACGAGCTTGCACTTGCAAATTTGAGCTTTTTACTTTTTATTTTTTATATTTTGATGCATGAACTTGAGCTTTCTTTCTCAATTTTGATGATGCTGGGCGAGTGCCAGTGGGGTGCTTAATCACCTAAAGCAGTAGAAGGTTCCCAACTTCCATCTGCAAATGGAATGTCATTAACTAGGTTTATCGGGCTAGAAAGTCCCACAAGGAAACAGTCCCCTTGTTGAATTGAAGGTTGCCACAATTCTGTAAATTGTTTTTTATGAAAATATCTACGATTGACTATTTGTTATGAGGATCATGAGCTTTGGAAAACAAAGACATGTCTCGTAGAATTGTTTGTTTGTGAAAACAATTTAGAGCAAAAATGATACTTATAGTAGAACACATATAGCGTTTATCTCTCAATGGGAAATTAAGACTATGATGTTGTAGAAACTAAAGGTTTCCCGTTTTGTGTCCACAAGTTATGTTGATAAAACTGAGTGTTTGAAGGTCAACCTACAATCAAATCGAATATTGAGAGATATTGCCTAAGGAAAAACTGCCCTACATGTAAATTGAAAGGTGGATAAACTCATTGAATATCATAATCTTTTGCACCATGGAAGCCCTATTTTTTCATTTACAGAGAAATAGAACTTATGTTATGTTGTAACTTGAAATTTCTATTTTTAGTTTAATAAAAAAGCCTCAATAGTTATGTGATTTAGTATGGAGAGAGAGATAGAGAGAGAGAGAGAGAGAGAGAGAGAGAGAGAACCAAAACCACATGGCTAAATTGAGATGGAGGAGGAGGTAGGTGGTTTCTCAGTATCGTGCTTGTTTTGGTGTGTGGAAGACGATTTTCGTTGGGTTTACATAGGGGTGTATATAGCCTTGTGAGGGGTTTGGAGCGGTATTTGTTTAGGAAGGAGTTGGAGAGTTGCATTTTGATGGGAGGATTGTGGTGTGTGGGGGGTGACTTTAATGTGGTTTGATGGCAGTTGGAGAGAGTAGATAGTAGTTGTGTGATGGGTTCCATGAGGGCCTTTTCCTCTTTCATTGATGAGTTGCATTAGATTGATTTGCCATTGCAGGGAGGCAATTATAGTGGTTTGGGGGCTAGGCTTTGTCTCGCATTGATTGTTTTTTGGTGACAAGAGGTTGGAAGGAACATTTTTCGGGGGTAGTCTAGATTTGCCTCTGCGACTAGTGTCAAATCATTGGCCTATTCTTCTTGTTAGTAGGGGAATTCGGAGTGGTCCTTCACCGTTTTTGAGAATATGTGGTTATAGTCTGAAGGTTTTGTGAACAGGGTAGGTGAGTGGTGTTGGAGTTATGCTGTCTTGGGGTATCCTAGTTATAAGTTGGTGCAAAAGTTAAAATTGCTTAAGGCAGATTTAAAATAGTGGAATAAGGAGGTGTTTGATCAGTTGGAGGGTCAGAATGCGGGAGTGTTGGCAGAGTTGCATGACTTTGATATCAAAGAAACTGAGGTGGGTTTGTCTAGTGAGGATGTTGTGTGGAAAGAAAAGGTGAGGGGTGATTTTGCTCATATTGCTCGGATGGAAGAAATTAGTTACTTGCAGAAGTCTAGGTGTATGTGGTTAAAGGAAGGGGATCACAACACTAAAATTTTTCATTGGATGACTAATGTACATAGGGGGGTAAAACATATAGGGAGGATTCAGGTGGATGGGGTGGAATTGCCTTCGGATGAGGAGATGCGGGTGGGGACTGTAGGCTTTTATTAGAGGTTATTCCGGAAGGTAAGGGGAGTGGCGTCCGGGTTTAGATGGGATGGACTTTGACGTCATTTCAGATCTTGACTGCCTGACATTAGAGTAGGCATTTTCTAAAGAGGAGGTAGTGGGTGCTCTAAAGAGGATGAGTAGCGAGATGGCTCTTGGGCCCTATGGTTTTACATTTGCGTTTTTCTAGCACTGTTGGGAAGTGGTGTAGGTGGATGTGATGGATACAATGGAGTAGATTTTCTGTTCTGGACAATTTGAGAAGAGCTTTAATGCGACTTTTATTGCTTTGATTCCAAAAAAAGGGGGAGCGAAGGACATTAGGGAGTTCAGGCCTATTAGTTTGCTGGGGAGCGTGTACAAGCTTTTAGCTAAAGTTTTGGCTAGTAGGCTTCAGCTGGTTGAGGTCTGTGGTGTTAGTGTCTCAGAATGTGTTTGTGGGAGGTCGTTTGATTTTGAATGCGGTTTTGGTGGCTAATGAGTATGTTGATTCTCATATTCAGCAAGGGTGACCGGGTGTCATTTGCAAGTTAGATATTGAGAAGGCACATGACAATGTTAGTTGGAAGTTCTTGTTGTCTGTTATGGAGAGGATAGGTTTTGGGCTGATGTGGAGGCGATGGATTCTTTTTTGCATTTTTATTGTGTGGATGTCGGTTTTGGTGAATGGGACATGCCGTGTCACGACCTGAACCCGCCTCTAGAGGTCTAGGTCATGACCGGTCAGTAATCTCGGATTACCTTCAGCCTCAATGACAAAATCAATCATAATATAATAACGGGGCTTAGCGGAAGTAATAATGAAATATAACTAAGTCTATTAGGTAGTGCATACATGCCAAATTCATAAATATTTAAAACTTTAAACTTCATACATGCTTACATACATTACATCAAAGATACACTTCTTATACAACATTTATCCATAACAAGTTCCAAAATAACAAAAGTAAACAAAACAAAAGAAAGGGTTGACAAAGTTTGACTCCTCTCGAGTCGAAGCAAACCCCATCACGGAGGCATTTCAAAAATGGCTTTACAGGAGTAGACTCCAAGGCTTGGACTTGATGTTCCACTGCTCACCTACATATATTTAAGGGAGAGGGGTGAGTTGGAGCCCAGTGAGTAATATCAATATAAAGGTTTTATATGAATGAAGTCCAACTTGATTCGAAAAATATCTTTCATTTTCCCAAAACAATCCATTTCAAAAATCAAAACGTTTTGATTGACAATCATATGTCCAATTATAACAATACCATACGATAACAATAATAATTCAATCGTTATACGTGGTACATCCAATAGAGTAACAATGTAACAATATGCCGAAGCCCATAAGACCACTAGGGTCAATCAATAATCCATAATTCAATATGGACCATTACGGTCTAACATCAGAGATCTCTGTATTTCAATTAATTCAATGGGCCATGGTATTGTTTTCCCTAGGCAAGGGCCTATTAATCGGTGGGCCATGGTATTGTTTCCCCCAGGCGAGGGCCTCACTAAAGGATGTCACGATTACAATTTCAAAAAAGACATTCATTCATAGATAACAAAATAAGATTCAAAATATCATTCTTTACCAGCTCAAAATACTTTTCGAACATAGCTTTATAAAGACATTACTCACAGTGGGTTGTACCGATATTACGCCTCGGGAGTCCACCTACACAATACACATAACAAAGCACACATTAAAACACATGTTTCAAGCAAATGTTCTACTTAATGTAATCCTTTTTTAATGTGTTTCTAATTCATTTCCTTATGAAGAATGCCTAAACAATGTCTAAGGATGTCTATAAGAGCATGAGGATGAAAGCATGCATATGGGAGTGTATTTCAAAAATGCTGAAAACCGGGCAGTTTGCTCGAGTGCACCTTTGGTCGCTCGAGTGGTGTGGCTTGTCTGCAAAAGTGTGGGATGGTCGAAATCTAGGCTCGATGGTTGCTTGAGCCAATTATGCAAAATGAACTGGGTTCGCTTGAGTGAACCCTTTGTTGCTCGAGCTATCTGTAAAACTCTACAAAACTTTTGGATGCTTGAAATCTAGGCTCGAGCCATTATGTAATGTTCTGTAACAGTACAAGTTTCATGCAAAGTGCACTTGAGTGAAGATTTTGTCGCTCGAGCGAATTGGCAAATTTTAGGTTTTCTAGAATTGCATTTGAAGTTCAAAAGCATGAGTTTCAAGTCCAAAGCTTGCATGGCTAAAGAAAAC
Organism: Camellia lanceoleosa; assembly: GCA_025200525.1. NCBI lineage: Eukaryota > Viridiplantae > Streptophyta > Magnoliopsida > Ericales > Theaceae > Camellia > Camellia lanceoleosa. Next base: position 135,474,308 of record CM045770.1, on the reverse strand, counting down.
ATGAAGGAACACTTTATAAAACATGAATACTTGATAATTACAAACTATAATTCAAAATCTCTTTCAAGTTTTCCAAAACAAAACCCAAAACTTCATAGTTTTGCTATGCATGTGATAAATTCAACCTCTTTCCCTTCAAAACATGATCAAATGAGATGATAAGTGTAAAATAATGAAGAAATTCTCAAAAATAGCAAGTATAGCTTCATGCATGTAAAGATTTTGGTGGAAATCAAACTTAAAGATGATGAATTATGCATGCATGTTCTAATTTAGCTCTTGTTTACAAAATTCAAAGTAATCCTAGCATTTCTTTAACAATTTTATGCAAATGATCCTACAACCTCATGAATTCAACTTCTACAAGGATTATCTACAAGGATTATTGGTGAGATTCTTACCCAGAGCTTAAATCTAGGTATAGATTTGCTTAGTTCTTCAATACTTCTTCAATTCTCCACACATTTTCTCTCTGTCTCTCTCTGACAGTCTCTACAAATGTTGCTTTCCCTCTCTTTCTAATTTTCAGCCTATTTTTGATGAGGAATGAGCTCTTAAACATGTTTCTAACATATATATATGGTTGGATTAAGTTAAGTTAATTAAATGAGATTAGGGCTAATTAATTAACCTTAATTCTAATTAATTCTAATCAAGTGTAATTGATTTAATTTAATTATTTTGATCCAAATCAAATTTTAATCAAACTTGCCATATGGTTCTAAATATTCCAATTAACCTATTGAACTAGTCAATTTTGGTTTCTGAATTTGTTTAGGCTTTCAATTTCGAATTCAAAGTAAGCAACTAAACAGATATCCCATGAACAAACAGATAAACACAAAATTAACACATAATCATGCAATTATACTCAATAAAATAATACGTAAAAATAATATGTATGTCGGGGTCATCAAATGCTGGTTTCTTCCAGACTTGTCGAGGTTTGTGTCAAGGTGACCCGTTGCCTCCTTTGTTTTTTATTTTGGTCATGGAGGCATTGAGTAGGTTGTCTCGGGCTATGCAAGGTGGTTTGTTGGAAGGTTTTACAGTGGGATATGGGATTATGGAACCGTTTGCTATCTTCCACCTCTTGTATGCTGATGATGCTCTTATTTTCCATGGGGCTAATTCAGAGTAGTTGAGCCATTTGAGATGTGTTTTGTTATGTTTTGAGATAGTCCCGGGGCTTAGGGTAAACTTGGCAAAGTCAGAATTGATTCCGTTAGGGGATGTGAAGTGGCTTCCTACTTTGGAAACTATTTTGGGGTGTAAGGCTTTACCAGTGTTTTATTTGGGTTTGCCCTTGGCTGCCACTTTTAAGGCAAAAAGAGTGTGGGATGGTGTGGTGGAAAGTGTTAAGCAGTGGTTGGCGGGGTGGAAATGACAATATTTATCTAAGGGAGGGAGATTGATTTTGATCAAGAGTGTTTTGGGGAGTTTTCCGACTTATTTCATGTCAGTGCATGTGATTCGATGTCGATGGCGTACTGGTTGGAAAAGTTGCAACGAGTTTTTTTATGGAGAGAAACAAGGGGGGGAAGTTCAAGTATCATTTGGTGAATTGCGATCGAATTTGTCGGTCAAAGGAGGTGGGGGGCTTAGGCGTATGGAGGTTGTTGACTTTTGATTTGGCTTTGTTGGGGAAGTGGCTTTAGAGGTTTGCATGGGAAAAGGGGAGTGACTGTGGCCCCAGGTGGTGGTTATTAAGTATGGGGTGGGCTAGGGGGAGTGGAGTATAGGGGACGTGGGAGGTACTCATGGTTGTGGTTTGTGGAAAGGGGTATGGCTAGGTAGGGGGGAGTTTTGGGAGGAGGTTTTGTTTCAAGAGGGATCAGGGAAAAGGTTGCGATTTTAGCGGGATCAGTGGTGTGGTGAGGTTTCTTTGTAGTTTCGTTTTTTGTTGATTTTCCGTATTGCTGTTGATCAGGAGGCTGTGGTACCGTCTTATTTGGGTGGGGTTGAAGATGCGGTGGCTTGGGATATTACATTACACTAGTAGTTTCAAGATTCAGAGGTTAGGCAGCTGGTGGATTTATTGAATTTCTTGTACGGGGTGTTGGGAGAGAGAGAAGGGGGGGGTTGTGGGTTCAAGTGCGAAAGGTGTTTTCTTGGTTTTTACTTTCTAGTAGGCTTTGTTTGGTGGTGTGGAGGGGGAGTTTCCTTTGCGTCATGTTAAGGTGGCATTTTTTGTGTGGACAACAACTTTTGATTGGATTCTACCTATTGATAATTTGGTTTGCCGTTGTCATATTCTAGTAAACTAGTGTTATATGTGCTATGGTAATCCGGAGTCTGTGGATCACTTGCTTCTCCATTGTCTTGTGGCTTATCGTTTGTGGGAGCTTATCTTCTCTACTTTTGGCATTGGGAGGCTGCAGAAGGCTTGGGCCATGGGCCCTTTGTGCTTAATGTGGCTGGCTTGGTTGGAATGGAATTGCCATATTTTTTAGGGGGTTAACTTAGTTTGTCTCGTGGTTTGAGAATAGGTTTTTTTGTAGTTTTGTATAGTTGGGTTACAGGGAGGGTGGATCCGAATTTGTTTGTTTTTTTGGATTTCTTGGACGATTTGATTGGTTAGGTAGTCTTTCCCCTTTCTGGGGGGTAGCGTCATCTAGATGTTGTGAGCAATAAACTTTATTTGTTAAAAAAGAAAAAGAAAAAAAAAAGACCCACATGGCTCAATACAAATTTCTTTTTGTAGCTAACGTAAATGGGTTAGGGTTGCATGTTAGTCCAAAACCACATGGCTCTTAAACACTATTTTAATGGTCTAGGAGGTAAAGTGCTAAAAGGAGTGAACCACAATGAGTAAAGATGATTTCAATACATGTATGGTTATAAAAACTTCCTCAAATATATTTTCTCCCTCTAGGGGCGGAACTAGAATTTTATATTGGGGGGTTCCAAGCGGTGTTTCCTTTTAAAATATGTCAGGAGGTAAAGTGTTAAAGGAATGAACCACAAGGAGTAAAGAATGATTTCAAAAAACTTCCTCAAATATATTTTCTCCATCTAGGGGCGGAACTAGAATTTTATATTAGGGGGTCCAAGCGGTGTTTTAGTTGGTTAATGGGAAAGGTAGAGCCAGATATGTTTTATTTTCTTGTTTTTTTGGATCATTTGATTGGTTAGGTTGTTTCTTCCCCTTCGGGGGCTCATTCTTTGTATTCTTGTACATCACCTTGATGCTCATTTTCTCAATAATATGGTCTTTTATTTATCGAAAAAAAAAACCCAATTCACATTATCAAAAGTAAATTCTGTATTTTGGAGGGTCTCGGTTTTAAAAAAAAATGATAGTTTGTTTTTCTTTTTTTAAATTTATTTGGCGGAATGAATGAAGAATGTCATTTTTGGAGCTTGAATGTAGATAATGTTGGTATGTGCACCATTTCAAATGCTATGGCCCACTATACAAAATTGAGTTTTTTTGGGGGGTGGCATAGGAAAGGCATCCTCAACTTTCAAACCATAGGTGTTAGTTAAGTATATATAGATTTCTTTCAAAGTGGGGCGTCATTGCACCCCCTTGGTGCAAACATGGTTCTGCCCCTGGCTCCCACCAAATGCATTGCATCAAGCACATAAGCAAATCACCGTCATTTTCTTCTTCAATCTTTTCATTTGGCATCCTCCAAATAAGCACTGTCCAGGATGACCCAACTAATGCCAAAAATAGCGAACAAAATTCCATAGCTTCCTATCTACATTGCAATGCAAAAGAAGGTGATCAAAACGTTCCTTACCCCTCTTCCCCATTTAATGTTTAGGATACACAATCCAAGGCTACAATCTATACAGGGAAAGCCATCTTAGTGGTGGGCCCCCTTCCAAATAATCTTTCATGGAAATGTCTACTTGTACCATCTGGTCTAAGGCATCATGGAAACATTTAATAGAAAATTTTCTTTTCTTTTCTTTCCTTTCTAGAGCATCTTATCCCAAACCCTCTGTGAAATCTCTGCCTTTTACAAAGCAACAAAAAACTTATCAACTGCATCCAGCTCCCTGTCTTTAATTGGCTTAATTATTGAGGCTCCTAAGCAATCCTTGATTTCCTTTGCTACCATGGCATTTTTATTCAGCGCAATAGAATGAAAATCCAAAAATACCTTTGAAAAAGGTGCCCTTATTATACCACACATCTTTTAGAATCTACCTCTCCTTCCATTGCTAATGGGAAAAAAGAAAAAGAAAAACAAGCTTAACAAAATTGAAGAACTCCTACCATCCTTTCATAATCATCTACCTCATAAAATTCCCTAACCTCCTTGGAGGTCTAACCACTAGTCTTGTAGCCATATTATATCAAAATTTTAATAATATCTTTCATGTCTTCGCCATAAACCATCTTCATCACGACATATCTTCACCACCACTTGCCTAAAGGTGCTTGATTAAACAGTCTAAATTGCCTGATGCCTTAACCTCCCTCTTTTAAAAGAGAGTACACAGGATCCTAATCAAAATATTTAATAATACAATTCTAAATTGAGGTAGCTTTAAAAGAAGAGGAAGCAATGAATAAGCACTTGGAAAAGAACTCACTGAATCCCGTTGTTGGATAGCTTCATATACATAATTGAGCCCATTTCCTAACAACTTCAGCTTTTGGGACTAGTGGTGATCTAAAATGGTGTTAGAGCTGAGGTTGGGGGAGGTTTTGGGTTCAAATCTCTCTGTTTGCATTTGTTCCCCGTTAGCATTTTTGCTTCTCTCTATGTAGTCTCTTTACATCTCCATGTGCAAGACATAGTTGCATGTGAGGGAGGGTTTTGGATAATTTGATATATATTGTCGGACCTATTTTTTAATAGGTTAAGCTTCTAGGACTAGTGTTAACCTAACATCATATGGTCACCAATTCTTGACCATTCCTTACCTCCCATATTGGGATGAGCTCGCTCTTCCTTACATTCAATCGTAAACTTGAAACTGACTTGAAGCAGATGAGAAATGCACTCTAGATGTCTTAACTACTATTCATCTGCAAAGAGAAGATGAAAAACTGACAAATTATGCCCCTACCTTGCAAACCTCAAACCATCTAGTTATACCTCCCTAGACTATCATCCTACTCAATGTCTCCAATGTGATGAATTAAAAGGAGACTGGATCATCTTGCCACGACCATTTTGAGCTAGAAAAGAAACCCATGGGACAGCCATTCTCCAATACTGAAAACTTCATAGTACAAATGCAAAAGCATATCCATTTCCACCACTGGTCCCCAAAGATCATTTGTTCCAACTGACGTGTACAAAAGACCCAATTAAAGAAACATATACCTGGTGCAGGGCGGCTGGCAAAATCAGTATTAATGAAGAAAGAATAACCACACCAAAAATAAAAAAACCCCTAAATTCTCAAAACGAAAATCCTCAATTTCAGTTCATTGAAAGCTGAATAATCCTCCTACAAAATGGCCTATTTGTAGGCACCCAAAAAACTCTAATTAAGAGTTTCCAAACTAAAAGCTTCCTAATTAAATACTAAATAAAATAAAAGCTTCCTAATTAGATGCTAAATGAAATTATAAAATCTTTGAAATACTAAGTAAGAAACTATAATAAAAATCTTCGTCTGATTCCTTTTGTGTCTGATCAACTACTTTTCAATAACCGTTTTGCAAATCACATTAGGAGTGCCACTAACGGATCTGTAAGAAAACGACTTCTTTTGCCACAAGGTTAGCATCTAGAATTTGCTATCCTACGACAAAGTACTCTGGGAGTCGGACATAACACTGCTAACCAACCAACACAACCTCAAGGTCAATCTTAGCTACTAATTTGTAAATAAAAGCACAAGTCTGACTTTTTAATCGAGTCACTGATACCATTCTGGTCATTGAATCGAATGGTAAACTGTTTCCTTGTCCATTACATTCTGGTCTTATATTCAGGCACCATTTTGTTTTAGATTGAACAGTTGAAGATTTCAGTATGCTTAATTCATCAGAGGGCCTGAGAAAAGAAGAATAAGTTCTGATCGTTAATATTCTCAAAGGCTTAATGCTTCTCATTGCCCATTATTGCTTGTAATTACTGTGATAGCAGTGTCCTGTTCTTCCTAAACCATTAATGTTTAGGCTATGATTTTTGTTTTGTGAACTTTGGTGCTTCTTGCTTGGATGTTTTATTTATCTAGGCTCCAAGTTTTAGTTCCATTTGTTATTTTGAAATTAATTATGCATACAGAAAATCTTACATCAATTATTGTTTAATTTTCTTAGAAGAGTTGCAGAACGTTCCTCTTTCTTCTAGTAGAAAATTTTAGGATAAATTACAAATACACCCCTTGGGTTTGCTTAGAATACAAATCGCCCCCTCTCCGGTGGTTCTAGAAATTACATTCTGCCCCTCAAAGTTTCTAATTTCATAAAGTTGAAGATTAAAGTGTGTAGAGATTAAGGTTTAAGTGTAAGTTTTCTGAAGAATTTGTATATTCAATTGTGCCATAATACAAAGAATACATCTGATTATATAGTAATCCTAACCCTAAGATTAAAAAGGAAAAGGAAACACTGCCATATGTATACATAATGTACACTACCATATATATAAACCTAACCTAATATTCTCGCATCCCTACTCAAACTCAAGGTGTTTTAGCAGAAAACACTAAGAGTTTGCCAAGAAGAAACTGAAACCGAGCAGTGGTGTGAATCTTGGTAAAGAAGTTAGCAAGTTGTAGAGCCAAAGAGATGAAAGGAAGCGAGATAGAGTCAGATTGCAGATGCTGACGGATAGAGTGACAATCAATCTCAATGTGCTTTGTTCGTTCATGGAAGACAGTGTTATGGGCAATCTGAATAGCACTATTGTTATCACAATAGAGGGAGGTCGGAGAAGACTGAGGGACGCCCAAGTCAAAGGGAAGATAATGAAGCCAGACAATTTCAGCAGTAGCATGAGCCATAGCACGGTACTCAACTTCAGCAGTAGAATAGGCAACAACAGTTTATTTCTTGCTTTTCCAAGAAATCAAGGAATCGCCAAGAAACATACAAAAACTAGAAGTGGACTTACGATCTGTAACATCACCAGCCCAATCAACATCAGTATAGGCTACTAAAGCCAAGGAAGAAGTAGAGGACAACAATAAACCTTGAAATATAGTACCCTGAAGATAGCAAAGAATCTGAACCAAAACAGCCTAATGTGTAGAACGAGAAGTAAAAACGAATTGACTAACCATATGAACAACATAGGCAAGATCAGGGCAAGTAACCGTCAGATAGACTAAACAACCCACAAGCTCTTGATATAAAGTAGCATCAGGTAGAGGAACACCATCAGTATTGTTAAATTTCACATTAAGCTCAATTGGGGTATCAACAATCTTAGTGTCAGTAAGACCAGCACAGTGAATAACTTCATTAACATACTTAGCTTGAGATAGAAAGTAGCCCTTAGAAGAAGAAACCACTCCCCTACCAAGAAAGTACCACAATGGGCCTAAATCCTTCATTTCGAAGGTGCAGAAGAGATATTGCTTGACCTTAGAGATAGCAGAAGAATCAGAGCCAGTAATAATCATATCATCCACATATAGTAATAAGGCAACAAAACTAGCAGAGGTGTGGAGGAAAAACAAAGCAGAGTCCTGGGTAGAAGGATAAAACGCAAGCTCAGTAATAGCAGTCTGAAAGCAATCATACCAAGTACAAGGAGATTGCTTCAGATCATATAGAGCACGCTGAAGATGACAAATCTGTCCAGAGGAATGGTGAAGGCCAAGGGGAGGACACATGTAAACCTCCTCAGCGAGATGACCATTAAGAAAAGCATTCTTAACATCCATTTGATAAAGAGGCCAATGTCAAATAGCAGCGACAAATATTAAAGTACAGACAGTAGTTATCTTGGCAACAGGGGCAAAGGTCTCATCATAATCAATGTCATACTCTGTGAAAAACCCTTGGCAACCAGGCGAGCCTTGTAGCGCTCAAGAGAACCATCAGAATGAGTCTTGACTTTGTAGACCCATTTGTAACCAACCAGATTCTTACCAGCAGGAAAAGGAACAAACCCCCAAGTACTAGTTTTCTTCAAAGCAGACAACCCATCCTCCATAACTTGAATCCAATGAGGATCCTGACAGGCCTCTTTGTAAGACTGAGGTTCTCAAAAAGAGTGAATAGCAGACAAAAACGTATAGTATGAAGGAGAACAACATGTTTTAGCAAAACCAAGTTTGATTACTTGTTTACGGATGCAAAGGGGATACTTACGGTTAGCAAGATTAGAGTTGTCAGAAAGAGGAGGATCAGCAGTAGGGGTAGAGACAACTGATGGAGTGAGAGCCTTGTGACGATAATAGACTAACACCGGAGGAGGAGGAGGAGGAGGAGTAGGAGAAGGAGCAAGAGCAGGAGTAGGAGCAGGAGCAGGAGCAGGAGCAAGAGCAGGCGAGGAAGGAGAAGAAGGAACAGACTCATAGGGGTCAGTGGAGAGGGACTCAGTCCAAGGAGAAGAGGGAATAAGCTTATGGGGAACAACAGAGATATACTCATCAGGAGGGGTCTTAAAAGGAAATGGATCAATATGAACCAAATCCTCTTTGGAAACTGGGGCTGTGAGAGGAGGAAGCTGAAAGTAACGTAGGCGTTCGAGAAAGGCAACATGGCGGGAGACATAAAGGTGACGGGAAACACGGTCATAACAACGATAACCTTTCTGAGTGAGACTGTAATCCAAAAAGACATATAGGACAGAACGGGTACTAAGTTTGGTCCTATCTTTACGGGGTAAGGACAAAACAAGCAGACCCAAACACACGAAGAAGGGAGTAATTAGGAAGTTGAGAATATAGAGCCTCATAAGGAGGCCGACCAAAAAGAAGAGGGGTAGGCATACGGTTGAGAAGAAAAATAGTAGTAAGAACTGCCTCACCCCAAAATGGAGTTGGAACGGAGGCAGAGAGGAGAGACCTAGCTGTCTCAAGAAGATGACGGTGTTTACGCTCAGTTCGACCATTTTGGGCAGGTGTATCAGTACAAGAAGCTTGGTGAATGGTACCCAAATTGGCCAAATATTCACAGAACTTAGTTTTAAAGTATTCCCCGCCCAAGTCAGACTGCAACAATTTAATAGTAGATCCAAACTGTGTAGTAACCATAGACTGAAAAGTATGGTATATCTGGTAGAAGTCAGACTTATGAGTCATAAGATAACCCAAGTATAACGGGTGCAGTCATCAATAAATGAAACATAGTATGCAGAACCCTTTTTAGTGAGAACAGGAGAAGGGCCTCAAACATTAGTATAAACTAAAGAAAATGGCGTATCAGATATATAAGTACTTTTATGAAAAGGTAAAGCTGTCATTTTGGCAAGGTTATACCCCTGACACTCAGTAAGTTCACTAGGAGAAACTTTATCTAATATACCTGACTGAGTTAAAGATCGCAAGCGGTTAACAGACAAATGTCCTAATTTAGAATGTCACAAGTAGAAAGGATTGGACAAAAAATCTAATTGAAAAGAGAAAAAGGTAGTTAAAGAAGTTGTCATAGGCAAATGCAAGCTCTCCACCCTATAGAGGTCTTCAATTCTACGGTCGGTCCCAATCTGTTGCTTGGACATTTGATTCTACACAGAGCAAATAGAAGAAGAAAAGATAACATCAAAACTGGAGGCATCAAGCTGACTGATAGATAGATAATAAACCGATAGATAATTAAGAAATATAAAGGACAGCTGAAATAGAGACAATAAACATAGATGACGATAGAACAGACCCGACAGATATTACAGACATACTAGACCCATTAGCAGCGTAGTAATAGGAAAGGGAGGGGGAATACAATTTTGAAGTAAGGAGAGATGAAGAGTCATATGATGAGAAGTACCAGAGTTAAAAATCTAGATAGATGAAGAGATACTTGAAGAAGACTCAAGCAAACTTGAATGAAGAGAGGAAACAACCGAAGTAGACAGGGAGGGTTGGGAGGTAGACAATATATACTGAAGTTAACTAATCTAAGCACTCAAGGAAGCCAAGTCAGGATTAGGAGTTGGAGCAGATGCAGTGGAACTAACGGAAGGACGAAAAGTACTTAGAGGAGGTCGGAACTGCGTTTGAGACTGTTGAGAAGACGTGGCAGGCTTCTTGCGACGGTGATACTTCTAATGGCCCTTCTGATGACAGAAAGCACACTCATAAAAAACCAGAGACATCATAATAACCAGAAATTTAAGCGGTTCAAGTAGAGCAAATCTAAAATAGAACCGAAAGAGCCATACCAAGGGTCGAAGAGTAATAACCAAACAATTAAGGGGTTCAAGTGTGATAAACTCAAAATAGACCAAAAACAGCCAAACCAGAGATCCAATGACCCGAAAACCAAGTGCCCCGATGAACCAACTTCACAACCAATCTTCACGAGCAGACATGCAAAGAGAATGAAGAAGAACCAGCTAGAGAACCAGAAGTCGAAGCACAGAGAGACGAGGCAACCAGATGGGTCTCTCGAACCAACTAAACCAGATGACCCAACCAGATGGGTCGAACGAATGAACTCAGATGGGTCGAATGAGTTAGATGAATCAAAAAACTCAATGAGTCACAATGATCAGAAGCGACAAATAGATGGGATGAATCAATAGGTTGAATCCCGACGAAATCACCACCTAATGCACCAAGACAACAAATAAACACCAAAGAAGGCCTGAGAAGGCTCAGTTGGCACCTATAGATTAGGTTTCAACAACCAAAAACAGCTCACAACTGCAGGAGTCACAGATCAGAAAACAGGCCACTATATCACTGAAAAACATTCAAAAATCATAAACTCACATCAATGCCTCCCATTAATTTTGTAAAAATAACCATAATTACCAAGAGAAAATTTCAAACTAGACCAGAGAGTCCCAAAGCACGATGTCTGTACGGACTTGATATCAGCATGCCATCTTCACCTTGTGAAGATCTCACGAGTTTGTTAAAGGATTGTTTGAGTAGAATCTTATGCTTTGATACCAAGTTGAAGATTAAAGTGTGTAGAGATTAAGGTTTAAGATGAGAGAGAGAGAGAGAGAGAGTAGACTATCGGTAGTAATAGGGTTTGATAAAAATTAAATCAACCCTTCACCTCAACACTTTATATATATTTAACTCAAGTCTTACATTATGACTGTAATACCCCTCATTATATAAATAATAACACAACTATTTTAACACATAACAAATGAATGACCCTTTTTATTAATAAATCATCAAGTCAATTAGCAACTTTCAATGTTGTCAAAAATATATTTCAATTAATAATTCAGGTAATTTTATTATTGTATAAGGGAGCAGTTAGGAATTTTATTTTTTCAGTTAATTTTGTTAAATAAAATATTATGGCAAGCGGGTATTTGTAATTTTCCAAACTATAGGGGCAATCTATATTTTAAGCAAACCTTAGGGGGTGTATTTGTAATTTGTCCAAAAATGTACAAGGACAAGTGTATTGTCACAGTTTTGTGAAGGGTAATTCTATTTACACACTACCAAACCTCTCAATACACACCATTTCTATAATTTTTTAAATTTCAATTTTGATCTTTAATAAAATTACCTTTTTGTACAAACCACTCCACCATTATCTCGAGCCACACTATCACAGCCACTAGCCTCTGCCACCTCTGTTGGCTGCTGCCATCACCAGAAGCCACTACCGCCACACCATTCAATTGTAAACCTCACTCCCGCAGTCCATTTCTTTCCACAGCACACCACCCCAGCTACCTACTTCTCGTAAGGGAGGCAGAGAGAGAGAGAGAGACAGAGAGAGATTTGGGTTTTTCCAAGCAACGCTACCCTCTTCTAGCAAGTAACGCTAGCTACAATAGTCATGGGTAGCAGCGGCGGCGACGATGGTGATCGTGATTTTTGGTGTGGTGGACGGCTTCGATTTCTGGTAATGGCGATGGTAGGGTGGCAGCGGCAGCTATTTCTGGTGATGGCGATGGTAGGGCGGTGGTGGCGTTGATTTTTGGTAATGGCAGACGTTGGTAGTTCGTGATGGTGGTATTTGAAGAGAAGAAGAAAAAAGTGGGGGCTGAGAGTGGAAAGGGGGGAGGATGGCTGGGAGGGGAATGGCAGCGGTGGCAATTTCTGGTGACGGCGGGGGTTAATGGTGTGACGGCGATGGTGGTGGGTGAAGTTGTAGTTAGGGTTAGGGTTGGAATTGGGGAAGATATGGATATTTTAGGAATATTTGAAAATAGATCGTGTGCATTGATTAACGTTGGCTAGTGTTGTAAATAGAAGTATGGATCTACTTAATTTGACTAACGAAATAACCTTTGATAAAGTCATGTGGAGGAGGAGGATTCATGTAACCAACCCCATTTGATAGGACTTAAGGTTTGAGTAAAAAACATAAAATTAAAATTGGGTAGTGTGCACGTAGTAAGTGGTGTGTACTGAGATAGTAAGTGGTGTGTAAATAGAATCACTTTTTTGTGAAACTTCAAATCTATCAGAGTACGGTTGGATCTCTGATGATATTGATTTTCTAAAGTTCCATTTATTGTTTTTAGCTTATCCTAGTGTTTTGTTTGTTTTATTCAATAAAACTTTTCTCTCTTTTTTTTTTTTTTTTAAAATTTTTTTTGCCATGCTTCGGTTGCAGTTGCTTACTAGGTCTCAGTTTCTATGTGATATGTGAATATACAAAACTGCATAAAGAAAACAACCTAAGAGGGCATGTTTCAAATTTCATTTGATTGATGATTATGGTTCATAGAGGACTTATGATATGCTTCAAGCAATCTCTGCTTCTTTTTTGGCTTTCACTGTTATGCAATATTGCTAAGGCCAGAGAACTGAGTGTCAATAAGAGCAATCTATACCTTGCTACAAATGCCCTTTTAAGTCGATTCAAGACTCACGAAAATGTTGAATTTATGTGACTGGAGGTCATTTAACTGACACCAAACCTTTTATACAAGGTAAAGCTTGCTGATGACATGTTCCACTGTCTCTGATCATTGAGTGAGAAGGGTTGAGAAGTGGTAGTGTTGTAGCCCATGTTAGATCACCAATTATCTCAAAAGCTTAAGCTGTTACACAATCGGTCCAACAATGTGTATCAAGCTATCAAAAACCCTTCCTTATGTGCAACTCCATCTTGAGCATGGAGGTGCAAATAGACATACATAGAGAGAAGCATAATGCAAATAAGGAACGAATGCAAACGGAGAGAAGGATCTCTACCTTTTCAATTGAATAATAGGCAGATAGCATGAGTTGGTTAATGTTTCAAGTACATATAATCAATCATTAGCTCATGAAGATGCCCAGCACCTAGTTCTCTGCAGTTTCAAAATTTTTGTGAAGTTCCCCTTGTTAATTTTCACATGTTAGGATTTTTTTTTTTTTCATAGAGAATCAACCCCACTGTAATAAATATGTGAACTGGATCGTGCTGCCAGATTTCAAAGCCACATCTGTGTCCAAATTTTTAGTAATTCCAAATCTTATTAGATTCAAGAGGATTCAGGGGAAAGATCAGTTATAACTTATATATTGTTATATAAGGCTGTTTTTAATGTTTTCTCATGCTGTAATTTCTTCCTAGCATTGAATTTGTTTGAACTTTGAATGCACCAGATATGAATGAGACCAGCACACGAAATGAAGTTGTTGAATCTGCTCAAACTGAGGCTAAACTGAAGGATGACCCCAAACAACACCGAGGTTCTCTAGAAGCCACGGTAAAAACTGACATTGGTGATTGCAAAGGTGTGGCAAATGTCTCACAGGATGCAGTTCAGGCAGACAAAAATGCTTCTGGTGAGGTAAACATGGAGGCTTCCATATCATCTGATGACGTTATACGGGCTGGTGGATTTGGAGCTAGAGATGACATTGGTAGTTTTCTTCCAGTTGCAAGTGACTCCACTGACTTTGAAGCTTCTCTTCGTGATGCTCGAGACTACGAGGATCCACAGGAAGAAATCTGCAGACCAGGTCTTGGATTTACAAAAGCTACGAAGTAAGATTAATTTTGTTTTTAATACCACATGGAGTTCTTGTGATTCACTCTTGTAGCTGTAGCATGTGCTGGTTTCTCAGATTCTGTGTCATGTTAATAATGTGTGGTTCAGATTTATTTCAATTTGAAAAATTTCGTCTCTGTTAGCAGTTATTTGGTATCTTAATGGAAGAGATGGTATCACTGTTATCAAATTTACTGTAGCTATTTGGATTGGGCATCGCAATGTTAAGACATATTTTAAGGCCTTCCTATTGCAGGCCCTTTGTACAACTTTGTATTGTGATGAGATGACTGAAATTTATCTGAGATCTGAAGAAAAATGTCAAAAAATAACATAACAGTCTTATTACTTGCTGTTGTCAGGAAACCCATGGAAGCACCAAAATTGTGACTTCAATTTGTCCCCCTTTTTTTTTTTCAAGGACAAAAGTATGCACAGTTTCAAGCATTATGGCTTTTGCTTTATGTGCCTTGAGGGCTCTTTGTGGTCTGCGAGGCTTACTACATTGTCATGAAAAGGCTATTGCTTTTCGGAAGATTTGCTGGCCAGGAGCTAAGATTGCTGAAGGGTCGTAGGTGGATTTCCTCCTAACAAAAACATTCCACTGAGGGCCGAAGTGAGTTCGCCACGCCTCGTAAGTCCTGTAATGGGGAAGATACTGTTTCATCCCAAGACGAGCTGTTTCGCAGAAGTCTAGGATTCTTTTGTTTTGGCTTAAAATGTGTGCTAAGCCATCTGTTCCTGCCGAATATGGCATTGCGGAGGTTAGGAAAGCCACTAGGTAGAAAACATCTTCCTCTGGGGTAACCATAGATGTTCTGTTGTTCCACCTGCAATATAGAAACGAGCCGAGTCAAGTTTAAGAGCCCTAAACATTTGAATTATTAAAAGAGATTTGATTTTGTTAACGAATTAGTACTTGGATTTGTTGGCTGGATAAATGAGTATAGGACCATTGCTGGTCTCTTTAAGAATGTTCCCAAATACTTCTTCAGCGAAGTAGTGAATTCTGCTTTTTGGAATGAGAAGATTTAGCCATGGATGGGGGATATCCCACAATCCCTTTGCCCGTAGTTCCAACTCTGATATGTGCACTCTATCCAGGAATTCTACGTAAGAGACTTCTGAAAGGAAGAGTGTGGACTGAATATAACTCAATTCTGACAGCAATCTATCGATTTTCTGCATTAGTAAACAGAGGTTGACGATGAGGACTGTTTTAGTTGAATTCTGCAAGGTAGGATAAGAAGTTTTAACTAGTCTCACCTGGTTCACTGTATTAGTCTCATCTGGATTGAAGTATTTGGCTATTTCTAGGCAGAAGAGAGTTTTCCCATCTGAGTTGAACTGACTTGCTCGAATAGGGTCTTTGGGATTGAAGGAGGATCTCCAGTTATTAAGGAGACCTGTTCTGTTTATTATGACGAATCCTTCTATGTAATCAAAAGAATCCTCTGATGATATTAGATGCTCTTGGTCCTTTGTGAAAACGGAAAAATCCGAATAAAGCACTCTAATCCATTTTACCTGTGAAAAAACGGTAGATTAACGATAGAGATTAGTATTTCTTGTGATAAAAGCTTTTTTTGTATATTACTGGTGGGAAGAAGATATGTAGTTTTACCATCCTGGGTGCTGGTTCAAGAGCAATTCTTGCCCGGGTGATGATACCGAACTGTCCAAGTCCTCCAAGAACACCATAAAAGAGGTCAGTGTTCTCTTTCTCTGAACAGATAATCACCTCTCCCCTTCCTGCACTCAGTTAAAGAAGTTTCAGTTATAAATATACATTATTGAATTTTATGATTTAGTTCACAACATAACTGGGCATAGAGCTGTATAATCATCATTTTGCAGAAAACCGGGTGAATCACATTCCTGCCTTTCTGTGAAATGATGTCACTTGCATACATGCACTGCTATATATGATGCGTTATGAATTTAAACCAAACTAATGCATAATAAAAATGATTTGCGTAAACATACCTGTGACAACCTCGAGCTGATGAACATTATCTATCTGGGGTCCATGCCGGAATGCCTGTCCACTGATTCCAGCATTAGATAAAGTTCCCCCGACAGTGAGATAAAGATAATCCGTCCAAGATTTTGGTGCAATCCCATGTTTGAGACTCTCATGTAGGATATTTATCCATAACTCCCCAGCCGAAACATCCACATAAGGGAACTCCCCAGTGTGGAAATGCATTTCTTCTTGCTGTCGTAGTGATTCCATGTTGATAACCACACCTTGATAGGCTTGTGCTTGACCTTCAAGGGAATGACCATGGCCTCTGGCGGCGACTGTCAGCTCTGACGCGGTGCCCATTTCGAAAATATGCTTTATAGTAGAGGAAATATCAGAAACCGATTTAGGATGTAGAACCGCTGATGGTAGGTTATGGTATATATTGCCAAAGTCATTGGCTGCTTGGTCAATGTTCTCGGAGCTTAGATACCCGTCATATCTTAGTGTTTTCAGTGAAGAAGGGATAGCTGAGGAACCTGAATGAGGAGAAACTGTTGAGGAGACAAAAGGCTGGTTACAACAAAGGTTGTTTCTGTTTATAATGTTGCTCAATAACATGACTATGAGAAACTTGAGGACAGTATAGGTGTTTTTCCCGAGTATACCATAAGTTGGTAACACCATTTTGCTGCTAAATAATATATTGAGAGAGAGAGAGAGAGATAGAGAGAGAGAGAGAGAGAGAGAGAGTTCCTATTTGAATAGAGGTAAGAGGAGAGGAGTTTTTAGAATGGCCCAGGAAATGAAGGATGGAAGGAGAATTTAAAGGGAAGGTTGTGATCCATTCAGCACAGTCAAACATATACCAGTGGTGAAACTAGTATGAAGACTGTTTATTGTTTGATTATTTTTGGGAATAATTCTTTCTCCCTTTTGTGCTCCAAGAGAAGTCATAAAATATAGAAAGATTCCACTTACCTTGGTACTTTTTTTCCACACAGTTACAATCACATTACTATTTGTTCTCAATCCTCCTTGTGGCCTTTTATTTTTGCTAATTTTAGCAGATGTATCAATGTACTAGGATGTGCTACAATTTTGCCTTAGTTTTTATTCAAGATAAATTTTGTATTCGTGCATTAGTATATCATATTTAGTAGATGGGAAACTTATCTGCACAGAAAAGTGTAAAGAAAAATTAATGTGTGGTCTAGATTTTTTCTATGTTTTGGTATATAACTAGTCAATAGTCTTTCTCCACCAAGAGTGATAAAAAAAAATTAATGTGTGGTCTAGATTTTTTCTGTGCTTCGGTATATAACTAGTCAATAGTCTTTCTTCACCGAGAGTGATAAAGAACAATTAATGTGTGGTCTAGATTTTTTTTTTTCTGTGTTTCGGTATATAACTAATCAATAGTCTTTCTTCACCGAGAGTGATAAAGAAAAATTAATGTGTGGTCTAGATTTTTTTTCTGTGTTTCGGTATATAACTAATCAATAGTCTTTCTTCACCAAGAGTGATCGATGGGGCGGCCCCTACCGACTTGCAACCGAGTTTCTATTTTTTGTCTTGGGTACTTGATGTTCTTGCTATTTTAAGGCAATTAGGTACGTTTATAATCGACTAAAGAAACAATTTCTTCACACATGACTGCAAATTTGGTACAAATGAGTTATGGTTGATGGGGAGGCCCCTACCAGAGTGTAATGCTGTTAGAGCTAAGTCTGCCACATGAAAATGGAGTCAGATTTTGTACTAGACAGTTCATTCTCAGAGAGTATGTCTTGGTTTGATGACTAAGAAAATGATACATCAATATTTACCCCCCTTTCTTTTTACCTCCTACGTACGAAGCATATGTATAAATATAGGACCTATCATATCTAGAAAATAATAAGATCCACTATTATGTTTCAAAGGATCATGCTAATGATAACCTATGGTCTGTAAGCACTTTTTACATATTTTGATACACATTTAGCACGTATATCAAGACTAATACTAATCAATAGGTGATCATTAGCATATATTTTTGTAAATATGGTGTGTACATGGTGTTTGTTGTGCTGATAAAAAAAAAAAAAAAAAAAAAAAATTTATCCAGTGATAAATCAAATCTAGGTCGAGGTAACATGTGTAGCATATTATAGGAAATATTAGTGTGTGTAATAAGCAAGGAAGCTTGGAACTTCCATGCATCCTAAGGTGACTTAAGTATTATGAATTTTTGACAGTATCTTCTGTTGGTAATGGTATTGGGGTCTGTAGGGGCCTGGGAGGGTTAGGCTCTGTGTGGGAAAGAGGCTCAGAGGAGGGATAGGGAAGTGGACATAGAGATGACAGTTTGAATGGGGGAAACACTAAAAAAAAAAAGTCTAACCTATCAACTAGATTGCCTTTGGAGTCTTAGATCCCAGCACTGGGACAACCCTAAATGATGCTCTCTCTCTCTCTCTCTCTCTCTCTCTCTCTCTCTCTCTCACTGTTTAATATTTTTTAATATGAGATAACTTTTTTGTGCCAAACAACCTACTATTGTGGAAATCATTACCCCATTTGCTTTTGTTTTTCGAGCACTTGATGAGCACCCATTTGAATTCAGCAGCTAATTTTGAAAATTACATCATTAAAATTGTTTTTTTACTAATTACTTTAATGCTTCATATGTTGATTTTTCATCTCAACTATTTATTTAGTGTTCGTCCCAATTATTGGTGTTGGCTAATAGTTTCTCTTTCCTTACTTTCTTTTATATATTATTATTATTATTATTATTTTATTTTTAATTTAATTTTTTTTTTTTTTACCCATGCAATCATTTCCTAAGAGTCACAACCTCACAGTAATCATATTCACAGCCGAAAAACTTATATGCTAATTACTTTATAAGTGTACAAAACTCCCACTCACAATAGAGTGAGTTTAGAAGAGGTAAATAGGTAATATGCATTAGAAGTATCATGTTTCGTATCATTTTTTTTTGAACTAAGAAATGAAGATCAACACATTAAATAAAAATAAAAAAACCAATCAAGAGCACAAGATTATGAATGGCTATGAAAAATACAAATAAATAAATATGTCAAATCCGGTTCAAAGCATGACAAAATGGTCTAAGTTGAACTCTTACGTATGAGGCAAAATAAATAATAACTATATATCTTGTCTAGATGTCCCAAATGAGATGTAAAGTAATGGCTTATAATATATATATTAAATCTTGCTACAATTGTCTTCCCAAAGCTCTTAATGAGACACATAACCCAACCTTTTTCTGGGATCCAAAAGAGAGCTACATAATAAAATGGATGTTGGGATTGTTGTTTGGTTGCCGGCTCCTGATGGCAGTGATGGTGGTGGGTTGGTGGCTCTGTTTGTGAGTGAGGAAGGAGATGAAAGGGGAGAATAAAATTTCTATTTTGCCCTTGAAAATCAATCACATGACATGCTAATTTTCCGTCTAATGTTTCTTAATCTATATTTTTAGTTGGACCAAAATGACACAATTCAAAATCTAGGGTTAAAATCAAGTCAATTAAAACTACACAGAGCAAAATGACAAAGAGAGCAAACTACAGGAACTACATGCGTAATTTACCCTTTTTATTTTGTTGTTTTTGAAGTTTGAAAATTCTCATTTCTTTTATAATGTTTTCATTCTTTGTTTTCCTACGAAAAAATTTCTTTGCAAATTTAGAAAACAATTTGCAAGCCTTTCTTAGCGATTATAGGATGAACAATATAAAAACTTGATAAGTAGTTCAAGGGCTGAAAACTTAAAACTTCAAAGCATCTTGTACATATCAACATTGAAGATGAAAGATAAACATATACATATTCTACCCTTTTCGACATGATTGTGTCAGGATTAGGGTATTAAATTAAAAAACATAAGACCCCATATGTTTAGGATTTGTCTCCTAATTTTGTAATGTCTCACATTTGATTCACCAATAAGGGGATTAGTTGTGCGGACAGATTAATACTCCCTCAAAACCATGGGTTAAATTTCTCAGTGCCTTGGCATAATTAATTTCGCACTCGTCGGATTAACTTTCCTCCATCCGAACTCTTACTAAACATAGTACTGTAATTTCATAATATATATAAATCTATCCAACATCCTATGGCCATGGTATGAAAAAAAATCGGGTCCACGGCATTACTTAGACCATTATCCTTTCCCTTAAGAGTAAACATGACTGTGAACTTGCTAGCACAATGGGAAAAGAAACTTCAAACATGAAAAATGATGAGCATATACAGATTTCTCCATGGCTTTTCTATCTAAATATTAGGAATCTATAAATTCATGAGGCTGCATAAAACACAAGCTTGATTAGTTTATCCAACGAAGCAGGGAAAATTATAGACCAAAATCCGTTTTACCTCCATGTGGTATGGCTCGGTATCTTGTAAAATAGACCTCCCTGTGGTATGGCTCGGTATCTTGTAAAATAGCCATATATCTTTATGTGATTTTGGATTAAAATAAAACCTTAACACCGCTAATATTAACAATAAAAAAATAATTATACCCTTTATGTCTTATTCTTCTATTTTTTACTCTCTTGTAAATAAATAAATTTACCTCCATGACTAAGAAAAAAAATTAAAAACATAACACAACTAATCTAAGAAACTAGAGTTTTCCAATTTATTTTATTTTATTTTTATAATTAACTTAAATTTTTAATTTAATTATTTATGATTTAATTTGTTAAATATATATATGTACATGTTTAATTTAAAATGTTATTAAATAATGAATTGTGTTAAAAATTAAAAATTAGATTAAGGTACTTTTATGATTTAATTTGATGGTAATAAATTAAATTATTGAAGTTAATTTATGATTTAATTTGTTACATATATGTATTAATTTAAAATGTTATTACATAAGGTAATTTTATGGTAATAAATTAAGTTATTATTAAGTTATTAAATTAAACATGATGATTAATTTTTCTAATAATAAATTAAGGTATTTAGGTTAATTAAATTATATATATATATAATATGTATGTTTTAATTTAAAATGTTATTAAATAAGAAATTTAGACTTGAGTCTTCCACCTTCCCCTCCTAGGTGTGTTTGTTTCGTTGCTGTGGGAGTGTCTTCGGTGAGTCTTCAGGGGGTGTGTTTGGTTTTGTTGCTGCGGGTGTTCTCTTGTTTCAACCTTGGTAATTGGATAGAGGCTCAGCGATGGGTGTTGTGCATGGTCCGGTGTGGTGTTCTGGGTGTTGTGTCTTCGAGGGGTGTGGTGGTGGGTGATGTTGTTAGAAAGAACACTTGTGGGAGTTGATTTGTGGGTGTAGTTTTTTTTTGTAGGTGTTTTGGTGGTGTGTTTTCAGCGTTCGTTCCGTGATGTTTAAATGTTCGCGGCGAAGTGTGGTATCTCCCCGGCGATGAAAGTAACTTAGTGTCTTGGCGGTGCGATTTCTTTGATTCATCGAAGTCCGTGTTTTCATTCGGCGCTTTTGGCGGTAGGAGCTGGAGGGTGCACTTGGGTTCGGTGACTCGGTTCTTTCGGTATGCACTCGTCTTCTAGGTTGAAAGTTTGAGGGTGTATTCCTATCCCAGATTGGGCGGTGTTGATGGTGTTGTTGCGAAGTGTCTTTTAGCTTTTCGAGGGTCTGGCGGTTTATGAGCGATGGAAGCGTCTTTGAGGAGCGTCTGAGAGAGTGGCTTTGGGTGTGGAGAAGGGTGGCGTAAGGTGAGGTGGTGCGTGGGTTTGGCGTGCAGCAGTGTTGGGAGTTGTTTAGCGTGACATAGGGGTAATGATGTTGCTTTCTAATGGTAGTGTTTGTTGATTTCATATTAGTGTGGCGTGCAAGCAGGGGTTTTTGTTTAGTTTAGTTCATTTAGTTTGGTCTCGGTGTTTTGGTGGGTTGAAGGTGGGGAGATTCATGTATTTTAATTTTTTTGTTGTTGTTAAAAAAAAAAAAAAATCGAGAGGCTTAGGGGTTGGTTGTATGATTGCGAGTAGCAGTAGTAGGGGTATTTTTATACTTCCGAATCTCTCTCGATGCAATTCATCTTCCTGTACTTTTAATTTCTTGCTGTTAAATGAAATTTTTCTTTGCCGATCAAAAAAAAAAAATAAGAAATTTAGACTAGAAAAAGGTAAAATAAGGCTAGTTTTGTCTTCTTACATCAAAATTTAACTTTGACTATTTTTTTTCCCCCCTTTTCCACTCTCAAAATAAGCATGTGAGACACATTCTCCATTAGTTTGGATGGAAAACGTACTTGTAATATTTTAGTCCAAAACCACATGAGACGTATGTAACTATTTTTAAAAGGGAGATAAATTGTTATTGGATTGTACTAAAATGAATTTTGCCCAAAATTATATTAACATTTCTATTACTTTGCAATAATATATATATATATATATATTATTGAAAATATATTTAAGGGTTGTTTGGGAAGTGCTAGATTAGTATACTTTTTAACTTTTTATGAAAAATTATGAAATATGAGTTGGGTTTAAAATGATCTGGTAGATAAGTGATGTGATCCAAATAAGATGATTGTGATCCAAATAAGATAACATGCTAAAATAATATTTGTTGTTTTTAGCACATGCCAAACAAACACTTATTGATGTAAAAGACAAGTAGTACAACCAAAAATAATTCAATAAGATAAGGCCATAATGTAAACCAACTAGGCCTAGCCTAGTTGGCTATCATGTCTTCTTTAGGGTTTAATCTCAAAGAGGTCATATGTTCAATTTTTTTTAGGGGGTTAAATTAAGAGAGTGCAAACACTTAGATGGGCGAGATTTTCTTCTATAAGTGTTAATCTAATAACTAACAACTAATATTTGCCAATCAAAAAAGAAAAAAAAGAAGAAAAAAGATAAGGCCATAATGTACTGTAACTATGCTGGAAAATTGTGATATTTACTTTTTCTATATTTATTTATTTGTTTTTACCACCAAAATTTTGCTGATGTAACAAAAGAGTTACAGTGTCCAAAAAAAAGCATCTTGTAAGCCTAAACCTATACCACTTATGCTTTATACTAGCACCTTTATTTATTTATTTATTTATTTATGATCTTGCTTTCTTCATGATGTTTTTATTGTAATTTTATCAATATAATTGTTCATTACTACGTAGTGGCGACAAGAGTATCTTTTAAAAAAAAACCAAATCTTTGTTTATAATTATAATTAAGCAGTACTTTTACTATGTCTAATGTTGTTGTGTTTATCTTTTCTTCCCATTTTGAGTCCTTTCAGCTCATTGGTTTTCAAATAGAAAGTCTGCACCTCATTATAATCATCTTACTTCACACAATTTTACAGCACTTCACTGCTCTCATTATTTGTCACAAGAAATGAAAACATTTGAAGATTTTTTTTTTTTGATTCATTTCTAGCTAATAATGCTACCCCTAATTTGTTACATATTTCAAAATTTGAGATAGTTCATCAATATTGCCTAAAGAGGTGTAGGACATCATAGTATACATCATGATGGACAGTCCTAGTGCGTGAGTCTCCGGCTACCGTGCTGGGCTCAGGGATAGTTGGATATATGTAGCTTAATTCCCGTGTGTGGAGAGGATTAAGATAGAACAATTTTACTGTTGCGCCAAGGCCCGCCCTCATCATACACCATGATGCATTAGCTATATTTTTATCTAGTAATTTAATGTATATGTTCATTTTGATTATACCTAAAATATCATTTTTGCATGTAGATTGCTATTTTCATGGTTTGAACTCATTTATCGCAATGGAGCAATTTTACTATCGAGCCACCATGATGCATTAGTTAAATTCTTCTCTAGTAATCCACTACTTTAATGTATGTGTTTATATTTGATTCCACCCAAACAATTTGAGTACGTAGAGGTTGTTTCTATGGTTTGAACCCATGGTTGCTATGGAACAACTTTACCGTTGTGCCAAGACCGCCCTCATCATACATACGATGCATTAGCTAGACTTTTTCTTTAATAATCCACTATTTTAATGTATGTGTTTATGCGTGATGCCATCCACATGATCTGTGTACGTAAAGGCTGTTTCTATGGTTTCAACTCATATACACTTGATGCATTAGCTAAACTTTTTCTTTAATGACCCACTACTTTAATGTATGTGTTTATGTTTGATTCCACCCAAAAGATTTGAACACTTTCGAATAACTTGATATATTTTGTTGGATCCATCTCCTAATAGGTTAAGCTTTTTGGATAATTGGTGGCTTAATATAGTATTAGAGCTCAAGTTGGGAGATGTCTTGGTTCAAGTGTCTCTATTGGCATTTGGTTCCAATTGGTGTCTCTCATCTCAAACATGTATGAATGTTTGCATCTTTATGTGCAAGACGGGATTTGCATATGAGAGAGGGTGTTGAATAGCTTGATATAACTTGTTAGTAAATCATCTAATAATTTAAGTTTTTGGGACAATTGGTGACTCAACACCTACATAAAGGCTGTTTCTATGCTTTGAACTCATAGATTGCAATGGGATTAACTTTACCATTGTGCCAAGACTGCCTTTATACACTTAATGCATTAGCTGAAATTTTCTCTAGTAATCTAATACTTTAATGTATGTCTTTATGTTTGATTCCACCTAGAAGGTCAATATGAATGCAATATCCAATACACATTCTAGACAGATCCAAATAATGAAAACTTTTCTTGCTTACCAAAGGTGGGGAAAATGTTTTGAGTTTTTCTATGGACACATGATTCAGCCCAAATGTTCCACTCAAACAAACTATTATAAAATATGAACCGATCAGTCCAACACTAGTAGTAATATATTGCCTTAAATTTCTTTTTGTCCTCTAGAAGGAGACCAATCACTGGAAAACAATGGCTAAGTTAGGTCAAGCACGATTATATTATACCACCACAAAGGATCCGGTCAGAAAGCATATTTAGTATCTTTTCATTGGTGTTGGAGTTAGAGAGGTGGCAAATTTGTAGGTGCCATGTTGTGTAAATTTGCTCGGTTGTAGGGATAATTTTTTTTAATACATATATTTTTTTTCTTTTCCTTTGTGATCGCTTTGACAATGAATCCAGCAACTTTGTTAGCTACAGTTTTAGAAACTCCAATCTAAGTTTTCAGGTATACAATGTATGTAAGACGTGATATGATTAGTAATCTCATATGAAATGTATATTTTTCTTCATCAATAAAGATTTTTTTTGCTGATAAGAAAAAAGATGTGACATGATTAAGGAGTAATTAACAACTAACGAGTATTTAACTCGTTCATAACAAGCTTGGAATCTCATCAGTAGTGCATATAAGTTGCTTAGGTCTAAAGAGTGATAAATGAGGTTGCGACGAAGATGATGTGTGTGGAGGCCATGGCTGTCGGAATCCTTCTCATCGTGCTGCATATTTGGAGCAGAAATCTTGATAGGGTACAAAGGTGACCTAATGATTCTGAAAACCTAAGAGACTATTTATTTAGTCCAATTATTCTTATCATGTTCCCTAGCACACTTACATTCCACTCTAATCATGTCTGTTTTTGTCCCTGCCTACTTTTATAAGGACCCCCCCCTCCTTACTCTCCTTATATTCTTGTTTTCAACTTTTTTGTAGTGCTTGTTTGCCTATTTTTTTGTCAACATTTCAGTCCTTCCCTTGCTTAAAATATTGATCTTACAAAGTACTAATAAAACTAAAGAGAGCCATCAAAGTCTTCATTAATTTTTCCCCATCACTCGTACTCTCTATGTGATACACAACATCAAAACACTTTCATTTAATCTTCTTTTTTACTTTAAATTGTTTGCTTTTGCTTGGTGTTCATTAATAGTTGTTTATTTGATAGTTTGCCTATAAACAATGGAGAAGGCTTTCCTGCTTATTTTTCTATTCTTCCCGGTTAGTTTTTATTAAAAACTTGGTGAAGCTCCTTAGAAGGCTTGAGTTTGTTAGGGTTTGTGCAATTATTTTGAAAATTTAAAATGAGCAGACTTAGTGCACAGGGCTCTTGCCACTCAAGGGCTTGGTCTGGGATGACAATGGGACTTCATAAGGAAAGGAGATGAGCGACAATGGGGTAGGCTAAAGAGGATGCTTTATGCTCAAAGGGACATTAATGGCTTTTGAAAATGTAATATTCTCTTGTGCACATGCGTGCACTAAACAATTTTTCCAAGCTATTAAGCATATAGGGCTAAATCAAAAAACAAGGTACTGCAATGCACAAAATAATTTTAACCTCAAGAGTACTACCAAAGTGTTTAAGAAAAGGTTATCTCAACATAATTTTGGCTCAAGCCCAGAGAATAATGTGTCTATCTCACCTTCTAGAAATTAAGTTTGGGAAGTTTAGAATAAGTGCACTTTTTGACTTTTTTTGTATTATGTGTAGAAAAAGTAGAGAGGAAATGTTGATTGATGTGACCCAAAAAAGATAAAAAGATGGAATAAGTGCACTTATATTGGGATGCCAAACTTGGAAACTTTGGGTTTGTTTGGGAAGTGGGTTAACTTTTTAGTTTTTTGGCTATTTTAACATGGGGCTAAAAAGTCTCGTTTGGAAAGGGTTTCTTTGGTTTTTTTGACTTTTTGTAAGAAAAATAATGTAATGATTATGTGTTAGATGTGATATTTTGTTTTATTAGACTAAAAAGCCTATTTATTCTTTTTGTAACTAAAATAACCCAAAACCCAATCTAATCTAACCCAACTCTTCTTCCCAAACGAAACCCCTTAAAGTTCATAGGATGAAAATAGGTCCTTTTGAAGTCCTTGTGCTCATTATGCTTAGCATTGAATAAACTGGTTTAAGACTAAGTCAGTATTTTCAAATCCGCACACTCATCATCGAAAGAGCCTTGACTTTTGAAATGAGGGATAGGTATAATGCTCACTAGGAGTAGAACACAAACTCAAGGACGTGTTACTAGGTTTTGAATTTTCAGCAATAAGTGAGCAATGTAAATTTAAAAAAAGTGACCTAAAATATCGACAATATCACCAGAAATCATGATAAATGACATTGACATCAATGTGCATAGTTAGAATTCTTCAACTATTTATTTATTTTAATTTTAAAGTTTCCTATTGCATGGTGTCGAATAAATGCAAGAAAATTTGTATTGCAATGATAGAACATGTTATATTTCTCTTCTTACCTGGCATGATCTCTTTTGGTGATGACTCCATTAATGCCTGCAACATTCATGACACTCTCAGAAGCAAGAAAATGAAGAAATGGATGAGAAACCCATAAATAAATTTCAATGTGTACAATGTTTGTTATACATCTTTTGTGTAGTGTTACTCTGTAAGGAATTTATAACAGGACTTTACCAAAGGAATGGGTGTATTATTAAGAATGTGACACCGTGATTGCTTCATACAAGAATAGGAAATATAAATAAGACAAGATCTCTCTCTCTCTCTCTCTCTCTCTCTCTCTCTCTCTCTCTCTCTCTCTCTCTCCATTTAGCCAAATGAAGTTAATAAAAATTTCCCAAACCAAATATCTTATTTCCAAATATATGATGATTTTATTTAATATTTTATTTAGAATAGGTTTTTATTTATTTATTTATTCTCTTTCTTTTTCTTGTTTATCAGTTACATACATGAAACTATTTTGTAATCATATATTGCTAAGAATCATTTTTGGGGACTATATGTCTATTTGTCGTGAGCATTGCATGGGTGGATGGACTACTAGTATTTTAAGTATTTTATATCAAATGAACCATAACAAGTTAAAGTGTTGGTAGAATATTAAAAAATAAAATAAAATTAAG
This sequence comes from Camellia lanceoleosa, assembly GCA_025200525.1. NCBI lineage: Eukaryota > Viridiplantae > Streptophyta > Magnoliopsida > Ericales > Theaceae > Camellia > Camellia lanceoleosa. The sequence continues at coordinate 135,446,568 of CM045770.1, read as the reverse complement.
AAACATATCAGATAATTACAATCATTGGAGTGCAAAATACAATTCTTATTTGTACTGAGCATATGTCTCACGCACTCTATTAATTTACAATATATATATATATATATATATTTTTCCTTTTGTCATTTTTCTGAAATTCTCCTGAAAATATTAAATTGAGACATCTTCTTTTCACAAGATGGGGAAAACATGTATAATTAGATTTTGATGAGTGAAAGAGAACTCATGGCTTTGGATATGTGAATATAGCTTAATCCATTGTTCCTTCACTATCTCATATAAAGAGCATTAAAAGAGAAAATACTATGAAAATTTTGACCCTAAATAAATTAAAATAGTGAGACAGAAAAGAGGAGAAGAAAAAAAATGGTAGGCATGAACAATGTATGGCAATTGCATGGGTCATGGGAAGAAAACATCACAAGGGTCTCCATATGAACATTAAAAGAATGTGTAATAATTGCATCATGGAAACAAAAACATAATCTCAATCTCCATATGTGAATTATCAATGAAAACTGAAACAGTTGGGAGCATAGGAAAAATAAATAAAATATATATATGAAATCCAACCTTAATTTGAAATGTAGGGTTTCTTCCGCGTTATGCATCTTTGCACGGTTTTTAAAATTTTTATTTTATTTTATTTTTTTTATTGATGTGTATCCTTTGGTTTCATTAATGTATATTCTTTTTTCCGTTGATAAAAAAAAAAAAAAAAAACCACTAGTTCAGCTTAGTTTTTTAAAATTATATTTGAATTATAAATTTGGATAGAAATTTACAAATAGGAAAATTTATCCATAAATTTCATATGAGAGAATGTTGATCTATTTAGTCTTAAGAGTTTTTTTTATCCATAAATGTCCTAATTTAGAATGTTATTCAATAAAAAATTAAGTTAAAAATTTACACTTAATTAAGGTAATTTTATGATAATAAATTAATTTGTTATACATAAAAATATATGTATGCTTAATTTAAAATATTATTAAATAAGGTAATTTTGTGGCGATAAATTTTTATGATTTAATTTGTTATATGTATGTTTTTTTAAAAATATTATTATATAAAAAAGTGGGTTAAAAATTAAAAATTAGAATAAGGTAATTTTATGATTTAAACAAAAAAAGAAAAAAAAAAAAAGAGAATCATCTAGCACAATAGAGTAGAAAAAAATTAAACAAATTAAAAGAATAAAATGATAAGATAACTGATGAAGATGACAAGTTGAGCATAGACACAAGGCAACCTCAACCACAGTCACAGTCATGGTCAAGGTTGCAGTCGCAATCGTAGCCAAGGGTGTAGCCTCAGCCTCAGCCTCAGCCTTAGCCACAGCCAAAGGCACAGATAGATCAAGTGGATCATGCTTAGCTGTAGCTCAAGCTATACATGTCAAGGTTGCAATATGAGTTGCAGCCTGTAGCCTTAGTTGACCCTCCTCAGAGTAAGTTGTTAGTTTGTTAGAATTATAGTTAGATGCATGTAGTTATGGTTGGGTTAAGTAGATAGTAGTTATGGTTAGGTTAAGTAGATAGTAGTTATGGTTAAGCAATTGTATCACATGTCTATATAATGTTCTAGATCTCTCTATAAACAGTATTAAATGAAATGAATCACATTTTCTTTATGGTATCAGAGCTCTAAGCACCTACGAGCAAATAATCGTAGCGATCCTTCAATGGCTACTCCAAACCCTAT